>CM052900.1:134517323-134564520 GCA_028534135.1 Potos flavus
TAAGCGAAATAAGTCAATCAGAGAAACACAATTATCATATGATCTCTCTGATATGAAGAATTCGAGAGGCAAGGTGGGGGATCATGGGGGGTGGGAGAGGGAAATGAAACAAGAGGGGATCAGGAAGGAGACAAACCATAAGAGACTCCTAAACTCACAAAACAAACTGAGGGTGGCTGGAGGATAGGGGTGGGTAGGGATAGGGTGGCTGGGTTATGGACATTGAGGAGGGTATGTGCTATGGTAAGTGCTGTGAAATGTGTAAGTCTGAGGATCCACAGACATGTATCCTGGGGCAAATAATACATTATGTGTTAATTTAAAAAAATTTTTTTATTTAAAAAATAATAATAATAATAAATAAATAATAAATCTTTAAAATATAAAAAAATAAAAATAAATTAAATTAAATTAAATTAGCCAAACTTTTAAAAAAACTAAAGAGATCCTCCTCCATAAATCCAGATTATCTTCCTGGCCTCATCTCCTTCAACTCTTCCACACCCATTTGATTACTTGACTTCAATATTATACCCTGCATTTTCACCTGGATTTATCTTGATCACCCAATTCACTTGAAAACCTTTCCTCTTCCTGGCAAAAATCCTATTCAACATAGAAATACCCACCGTAATAAAGGTGTAAGGAAAAGGAGTTTTCAGTTTTGTTTTTGGTACAACATACCCTTTTATTGCAAACAAAATGTGATGCAAATTATTTGGAGGGCAATTCAGGCAAAACTTACTAAAATTTTAATTTGAATACATTTGGACCCAGCATTCCACCTGTAGTAATGTAGTATAATGAAAAAATAGACCAGAATGCTCACACAGCAATGCTCACCAGAATAAAACTGAAAATAAGATGCTTATTACAATTTAAAGAAATTATAGTATCTCCACAAAATGATATACTGAACCCATTAAAAATAATGAGGAAGCTCAAAATGTAGTCAAAAGAAAAATGTTCAGCATTTCCTGTTGAGTAAAGAAAGCAAAAAGGCAGTGTGTGGCATCTGATCTCAATTTTTATTTTAAAAAAAAGTTTGTTTACATTTACATAAATTTTTAAATGTATATTTAAATTAAATTTTTATTAAATTTTTCAATGTATATTTAAAAATAATGGAGTATATATAAAGGGTTGGAGGAAGGGAGACAGAAGAAAGTAAAGATTAAGAACTTTTCACTTTGACATAATGCCGATCTTTGAACTCAAAATTTTTATTACTGGCATATTTACTTTTTTAATCAGAAAAATGCAGTTTTTTAAAAATCTAGTTATCTTTCAAGCCTGTGTGCAAATGTATGCTTTACCAGAAAGTCTTCCCATAAAACCCTCTACAAAGAATAGTTCTCGTCAAAACCTCCATAAGGCCAGAGTAGAGATGGCCTGTCTGCTTTCCTTCTGCAAATGTTGCCAAGTTCTCCAGATCATCTGCCTAGCCTCATCTATATATATTCTAAAGGAAAGCTAGCTCCTTGACTTACTCTATCCACATATACAAAGGCACACAGGCTAGTATCATATCTCTAACTCCCTTCAAAATAAGGGCTTGTTGGGGAAAGAGGTTTATGCACCTGTAAAAGAAACCCATTTGGACATATACTAGTCTGGGCTTGAAATGTACCAAGGATTGCCAAGAATTTGAGGAAAACAAACAACATAAGACAGAAGAAACAATATGAACAAATGGAGAAACTAGCCCTTTAGTAAAGAAATAACTCAGAAAAAAAAAACTTAAAACTTCGAATTATTCTTACAATGATTCGAGAGGGTAATTTGTAAAGTATTCCCAGTTAAATATGGCTGACTGAGCACATACTTTTATCTTTTGTAACCCAGGACAGTAAATGAAAATAAAGAAGTAAAATAAACAAAAGCTATAATGAGGGAGTGGGGATTAACTGAGGAGATGAATAAAATTTGGGGGAAATCTAAAACAGATAGATGAATCATAACCAATGGAACTGGGCAAAGAAAGACACAAGGTAAAATAAGCATAGAGGAGGTAGCAGTTAAATGGCAGTTAAATGAGAGAGTAGGCTACCCTGCAAAATCTCAGATAAGTTCAGTACTCAGAAATGCAAGCTACCAGGGGCACCTGGGTGGCTCAGTGGGTTAAAGCCTCTGCCTTCAGCTCAGGTCATTATCTCAGGGTCCTGGGATCGAGCCCCACATCGGGCTCTCTGCTCAGCGGGGAGCCTGCTTCCTCATCTCCGTCTGCCTGCCTTTCTGCCTACTTGTGATCTCTCTCTCTCTGTCAAATAAATAAATAAAATCTTAAAAAAAAAAAAAAAAAGAAATGCAAGATACCAAAGAGGACATAAAATTAAGATGTAAGGCTGAACTCAGATTAACTGAAAATCTATAGAGTCAAACACAATCACATTTCCACATTGTACCACCCAGTAGCCAACAGTCAATTACTTCAAAGGATAGAAGAGATATGGCATCTCAGAGCAAAGCAATGGATTCTGGTTATTAGGTACTCAAAAGAGTTGATTCAGAAACAAAAGAAAACTTTAAAAAAAATTTAATACAAAAATTAAAATTCTATTTACTCATACTGTATTTATAAGGTCATTACCTTATAATACCTCCTTAAAAGAAGAACAGAATACTATGAAAACAAAAAATGGCTCTATGTGATTAAATGCCTGGCAAAATAACAATTTCAATAAAAGAGCAGAAAGATAAAGCCAAGGGAATAGCCCTGAAAAGGGACAAAAATAAAAAGAAATTTAAAACTGCCAAGGAGTACAGGAGGATTTTATTTTCTTCTCTACTACCTTTTTAGCTGAGGCCAGTGGATTCTTTAATATTAGTGTATTGATTGCTTAAAATTATGTCACATTTTAATCGTTTCCTATTTGGACCATGACTTCCTTGTATCATTTCTTCCCCTTGAATTTTTTAAAGACTTTTCTATGAGGAAAGTGGGGAGGCACTGCAGGTTTTGGAACAGACTTTGAAAATAGGAAAAAGAAAATCAAAAGAAGCAAAGGATCTGAGGTCCACAGAAGTGAGCAGAGAGCAAAAGTCAAATTCGAAGGGAATAACCAGTCATAGTGGTCAACTAGGAAATATCTAGCAGGTTGAGGCTACCATTCAGAGCTGTCATGAGGAAGCAGTAAAGAGAGCAAGATGGCCTTACGCATAAGTGTTCTATACAAGACAACCACCAGAGAAGGCGTCAAGATGCCAAGTCAGTTGATATACCCTTAAATATTGACAACACAGTCCCACATTTTTTAAAAAACAAAATTAGATACTCACCTGACAGTGAACTGGCCAGGCTTCCTCTCCGCAACTTACAGTCATCCTGACTAAGTTGTCTTTGGAGTTTAGCTTTTCCGGTGGATGACAATATGTCAGGATTACTAAGCTTCCTAAAAAGCAGGGGACTAAGTCCAGCTATCACATCCTTCAAAGAAAAAAAAGGCAAAATATAAGTCTGTAATGTCTTTTCTGAAAGTGTAAGGACTTTATATCAAACATCTCTACAACATTCATTGCAGTTAAAAAGTGCTAGCATTTTATACTTTCTGCTCAACAGCTAAAGCCAGAAACCTACTTCTTAGTAAAAGCGGTTTGCGTATGCTATGAAGGCTGTGGGACATTGATTGTAAAATGCCAAAGGGGCACCTGGGTGACTCAGTCGGTTGAGCATCCAACTCTTAGTTTCAACTCAGGTCTTGATCTCAGGGTCATGGGATCAAGCCCCAAGTCAGGTTCCACACTCAGCGGATAATCTGCTGGAGATCTCTCTCTCCCTTTCCCTCTGCCCCTCCCCTACCCTCTCCCTCTCTTACCCCCTCAAAAAAAAAAAAGTAGTCTTTTTCCATAAAGAGTATATGTCTAGTACGTTTATTTATTTACTTTTCTCCTTCTATTCACTCTGCCTATATCTAGTAAAGAAAAGCATATTTTAGTTTTCAAAAAATCATAAATGGCAGAACTTCCTTTCACCTCTTATACAAAGCTAGAAATGCCTCTAACATTGAATTAATGCTAAAATAAAATGTAGAGCTTTCTTTATAGGTCTATGATAGGAGCTAAAGACATTTCAGTGAAAAAGCATGAAGTACTATGGAGAAAATGCAGACAATATGAAACACTGAAAGGGCCTCCCTTTTGCCTTTATTTTAATCCAGTTCATCCCAATCCATCTCAATGCCTGCTCCTCTTCACTCAGTAAGCAGTGTCCAACATATCATCAAGATTCAGACATTTTGGGGGAACCTGGGTGGCTCAGTCGGTTAAGCATCTGTCTTCGGCTCAGGTCAATGATCCCAGGGTCCTGCGATCAAGCCCCACGTAGGGCTCCTTGCTCGGCAGAGAGCCTGCTTCTCCCTTCCCTCCCAGCTTGCGCTCTCTCTATCTGTCTCTCTCTTAAATAAATAAATAAAATATTTTAAAAAAGAAATTCAGACATTTTGAAGCAAACGCTCACCTAACTGGTGACTAAACTATTTTGAAAAAAATAAGGCAAATGAGACATTTTTTTCATATTTCAATGAAAGAAGCTATAACAAACACAGACAAGTTGCACATCAAAGTGATATGGACAGTACAAAGACAAAATAGAAACATAAAAAGAAATAACTAAAATCTATGTTACCTGCCAGGTGAAAAACAAGACTCTAGTAACTAGTAAAAGCCACAGGGGGGAAAAGAACGGGAAAATGCCAACCTCCTTAAGATTTAAGGAAAAAAAAACAAAAAAAACCCTCTAAGGTCATATGGTGTGACTAGTGGGTTCAAAAACATCGGAAAGTGCCAATATTGGTTGGTGGTAGCTATCCAGGATATAATTTATAAATGCCCAAGGGAAAAAAAAAAAAACAAAAAACGTAAAGTTAAAGAAAAATAACAGAACAAGGAAACAGTATTTTTTAAATTGGTAGTAAATGGATAAAATGATAAGAAGGGATATTTAGGCACTGTATCATTAAAGCAAATGATGTGTCAAGATAACTGTAACAGAAGTGAGCAAGGAGGAAGAAATGGAAAGAGTAGCTAATATGAAAAGAAGGCAGCAAGACAGCAGTCTATATTCCCACCATTTGGTGTGTCAAGAATGAAACAGTACCTATGCATCAAGGACAAACGATGGAAGGAAGCCAAGTTTGGGCACTAATGCTGATGACCCACCAAAAAGGGCTGGCCATTCACAGAGGCAACACCCTCGGCAAGCAGCTTTCGGTGGAGGAAAGTAAGGAAGCCCCAGAAGATATCAAGCATTGAAAAAATATCCCATATGAAGACAATATGGAGAGGGAAAGGTCTCATCCCCAAAACAATTTACAAATGAGCTACATCAGAGAGCCAGCACTGGGGTGCCTGCTACAGTGTATGGATGAGCAATAAGTCTTAGCCAGAAAAGGAACAACCACCAATACAGGACTAGATCACTACCAATTAAGAGAAAGCCCTATCCTTTTCAATCATCCTATTCCCTATAACATACCAAAGGAAAAAAAGCTAGAAAACAGAAAAGTAAAAGCGAATCATGCCCCTTCTTATTCCAAGTCTCACCTGTCAAAACCTTGCAAAGAGAATATTAATTAAATTTGATATGAAATTTAACTTTTAAATTAACATCTTTTTAACTTTACTGAAGCATATTACTCATTTCAGAAAAGTACACATACCCAAGCATGAAACCCAATGAATTTTTACAAGCTAAACATATTCATGTAACCAGCATCAAGATTTAAATAAATAAATAAATAAATAACAAGACACGGGGCGCATGGGTGGCTCAGTCAGTTAAGCCCGCAGCGACTCTTATCTCAGCCCGGTTTTTAATCTCAGGGTTGTGAGTTGGAGCCTACTTAAAAAAAAAAAAAAAAAAGAACATAATAAAGCACCCCAGAAAGCACCCCCTGTCTTCCCTTCCAAGCACTACCCAGATCCCTCCAGTGTAACCACTAGCCAGGCTTCCAACAGGATAGATTATATAAAATGAAAAACTTTATATGAATGGAACCAATTAGACTGGACTTTTTTTTCTAACTTTTTTTTTTTTTTTTAGATTTTTATTTATTTATTTGAGAGAGAGAGAGAGAGAGAGCATGAGCGGGGAAGTGTCAGAGGGAGAAGCAGACTCCCTGCTGAGCGGGCAGCCTGATGCAGGACTTGATCCTGGGACTCTGGGATCTGGACTTTTAAAAATAGAACATTATAGGGGCACCTGGGTGGCTCAGTCAGTTAAGTATCTGACTCTTGCTTTTGGGTCAGGTCATGATCTTAGGGTTGTGAGACTGAGCCTTGCTTCAGGCTCCAGGCTGAGCATGAAGCCTGCTTACATTCTGTCTCTCCCTCTCCCTCTGCCCCTCCCACTTCCCTCTTTTAAAGAAAAAAGAGAGAGACAGAAGAACATTACTGAATTTACCGAAGAAGTCATTAAGGGACAGGCTGAAGCAAATAAGACAGAACTACATATAACCCAAGAGAGAAAAAAAAAGTGTATTGGAAGTAAAACTTCTTTACTAAACTTCCATACTAACTTACTTCTTACAGTTTTCTAGTTTCCATTTGTAGTCAGTCACTTATGAGATCCAGTCAAACTACATGTTTTCAAGCTCAGAAGGATACCACTATACCCTTTTAATAAGCTCTTCCTTATAGCTTAAAAACTAGACAAAATTGATTTCTATCATTTTTACAATCAAATGGTTCTTAAGCAAAATAGGGAGTTAAGGAAGGGGAAGAGTATAGGGTAACTTACAGGTTTTTGGCTTGGACAGTATGCTTATCAAGCCAGGGAATACAGAAGGAGAGGACAAACCAGTTTACAAATAAAACACTGCTATGGCAATAGTAAATATTAGCATAACTAGAAATTACAGTGCTTTTTCAATAACTATGAGGGGAACTACAAACATTTAACCTGAAAGAAAGAAAACAAAGGAGACATGAGTCAACTATATGAGAGCTATACCCTACATTATAGGAAACTTCTTAATTCTGAGGACGGAATTAGAACTAGAGGATGAAAATAACAAAAAAAAAGTAGGTTTGGTTAGAGGGAAGAGCTATCTAACAGTGAATAGGTCACCTTAAAAGGAATGGACTGTGCCACCAGAAATATTAAAAAAGTAAGGTGAAAGTTGACCTAAAGCAGTGATTCTCAAATTGTGGTCCCCAGGCCAGCAACATCAGCGGGACCTGTGAACTTGCTAAAAATGCAAATCTCAGGCTTCACCCCAGATCTACTAAATAAGAAATTCTGACAGAGGGGACAGCAATCTGTGTTTCTTTTGTTTGGTTTTTGAGATTTTATTTATTCATTTGAGAGAGAGCATGAGCAGGGGGAGAGGCAGACTCCCCACTGAGCTGGGAGCCCGAGGCAGGGCTTGATCCCAGGACCTGGAGATCATGACCTGAGCTGAAGGCAGCCACTTAACTGACTGAACCACCCAGGCACCCCAGCAATCTGTGTTTTAACAAGCCGTCCAGGTGATTCTGAAGCACACAAAAGTTTGAGAACCACCAGACTAGATCAAAAACTTTCAGTATGATGCCACCAACACAACAAATACACTGATCAGTTGTAAGGACTATTATCACAAATTACTTGACATTGATAATAACATACTCAAGTTTGCAACCACTTTAATTAAATGAAAGTAGGTTCTTAGTAAATGCTACAGTAAAGTCAATTCACCTGTATTAAGTGAAAATTTTAAAAGGCAGAATTAGGGGTGCCTGGGTGGCATAGTCAAGCCTTAAACTCATGACCCTAAGATCAAGATCTGGGCTGAGATCAAGAGTCGCCACAGGCTTAACTGACTGAGCCACCCAGGCGCCCCATGTCTTTTTTTTTTTTAAATCTTGATGCTGGTTACATGGGTATGTTTAACTTGTGAAAATTCATTGAGTTTCATGCTTGGGTATGTGTATGTTTCTGAAATGAGTAATATACTTCAGTAAAGTTAAAAAGACATACTAATTTGGGCACCTGGGTGGCTCAATCAGTTAAGCATCTGCCTTCGGCTCAGGTCATGATCCCAGGGTCCTGCGATCGAGTCCTGCATCAGGCTCCCTGCTCAGTAGGGAGTCTTCTTCTCCTTCTCACCCTCCCCCTTTTCGTGCTTGCTCTCATTCTCTCTCTCTCAAAGAAATAAATAAAATCTAAAAAAAGAAAAAAATACTAATTTAAAAGTTAAATTTTTTATTTTTCTTTTCTGTTCTCTGGTTGTTTTTTTCCTTTGGTATGTTATGATAGGGAATAAGATGATTGAAAAGGATAGGACTTTCTCTTAATTGGTAGTGATCTAGTCCTGTATTGGTGGTTGTTCCTTTTCTGGCTAAGACTAATTGCTCATCCATACACTGTAGCTTATTGTTTTCTCTTTTAATTCAGAATACTGAGTTGTTGCTATTTTGCCTATTGTCCTGGGAGTCTTCACAAAGATTCACTCTCTCTGTCTTGGCTCAGAACCATCTCCCTCCTCCACAATACCAAAGGAAATCTCAGGTTAACTTTACCCAGAAAGCTAGTGTTGTGCTTACACTGTGTTGTGCTATTAAGGATAGGATTCAAAGTAAAGGATTCCCAGCTGAAAAGTGGAGTCTACACTCTAAGACTAAAAACCTGGATTAACTCTCATTAGGAGTTGTCTTATCCCCAATGACTGGTAGGTGAAAAGAATTCTATACCTTGTGGCAGATTCTTCCTATCTACCCTACCGAGAGTCAAACCCAGGTGCCACACTAATCAAAGTCCATTCTCTTAATCCCTATCAAAGAACCTTTGCTTATCTCTCTTATGTGTATATATATACATACACACACATATATAAACATGAACTTTGACCCACACCTCAAGCATATCAAACACAGACAAAAATTAACTCTAAATGGATCATGAATCAAACTATAAAATCTAAAAGTATAAAACTTCAGAAGAAAAATACTAGAGTAAATTTTTGTTACTTTGAGAGTTCTTAGATAAGATACAAAACACAAGTTTAAAAAGAACAAATTTATAAATTAGACTTTATCAAATTTAAAAACTACTACTCTTGAAAAGATACTGTTAAAAATTGAAAATGAATCACACACAAGGAAAAAATATTTGCAAAACACATGTGAGAAAGGACTGGCATTCAGTATATAGAAAGATCTTTCAAAATTCAATAAGAAAACACATAAGCCAATAAAAAACATGAGCAAAAGACTAAGTAGACACTTAAACAAGAGGCAACTATGGCAAATGAACACACGAAACCATCCTCCTGCCACTGAATTTCCGAAGTGTACCAATTTTTTTTTTACTGTGCTTCAAATAAATAGAAAAAATAGTTATATTATTAAAAAAAAGAAACCATACTCAACATCATTTACCATTAGGGAAACAAAAATTAAAATCAAATGAGAGGTAAAAAAAATCAAACGAGGCAAAAACGAAAACAAAAACAAAACCCCACAGCTGCAAGCTAACATCCCCCCCACAGAAACAATTGAAAAAACAAGCAGAAAATGTCAGAACCACCTTTCTCAGAATTCTGGAAAATAGTCAAAGGTTTATAGCCAAGAAAATGCTGTACCAAGAAGTCAACTTAAAAATAGTAGGAAAGCGGGGCGCCTGGTTGGCCCCATTGGTTGGGCATTGGGCTCTTGGTTTCGGCTCAGGTCATGATCTCAAGGTGACGGATCCAGTCCCACTTTGGGCTCTGCGCTCAGCAGGGAGTCTGCTGTAAATTCTCTCTCCCTTTCTGTCTCCCTCTACCTCTCCACCCCGCTCGTGCGCACACATGCGCTCACTCTCTCTCTAAAATAAATCAATAAGTTTTTAAAAAAAAATAACAGTAGGACAGCTTTGTGGCATTTTCACTTGCCCTTGCCCACCCACTCCTAGGTATGGTCTGCAGATGTCAGCTGGTGTTTCCAGTGCAGGACCCTGGCCCCTGGTTCCGAAAGGAGCACAACAGACCTTGTTTACAAATTATTGTTTATATCTGTTCCAACTTGTCTGGGGCTACTTGAAGGACTGACACAGGCACACCTTTATTTCACCTAACTCTGAATCTGTTCATGATGGAAAAACAGAAGGCATTGCTCAGAAACACTGTGAAGTGATCCAACCACCCACAGCGACGTGGGCCAAAAGATTATAAATGAGACATAAAATAGACTGCCTAAAATCTGGGAAGAAAAGAGAAGTTTCTTTGGGAAATTAAGGCAATTAAAAATACCTGTGTATAGGATCATTTAGAAAATCCAAGGCAGAGACACCTGGCTGGCTCAGCGGGAAGAGCATGGGCTTTTCATCTCAGGATCGTGAGTTTGAGCCCCATGTTGGGTGTAGAGATTAAATAAATAAACTTAAAAAAGAAAGAAAGAAAGAAGGTAAGCCCTGGGCAAAATGAATGCTCAGGGAAGACCTGAAAAGATTTTAAGCTTTCATCTCAGCCTGATCTCTAGTCTGGCTAAGCACAGAGTCCATCTGCAAAAACCCTGGAGGAGGTATGTTTGTTTAGCTTCTGGTGACCAAGGAAATCTCCAACAAAACGCAAGCTAAGAACAGAGACTTCAGCACCACACAGAGCAAGGAATTCAATTTCTGCAAAAAAAAAAAAAAAGTTGGGAAAACTCACTAGATAAATGGACAGCTACAGCCTTCAACAATCAAAAAACAAACTTAGAGAAAGGGGAGAAGGTGATTTCCAGAGTTACCAATATTCAAATGTCCATTTTTCAACAACAACAAAAGCACAAGACATACAAAGAAAAGAAGTATGGCCCATTCGAAGAATCAAAATAAATTAACAGAAACCACGCCTGAGGAAGGCCAGCATTAGATCTAATAGTAAACTTTAAACCCCTGTCTTAAACATGCTTAAATTGTACAAATGAAAATCCAAAAAACATTGCATGAAAGAAAAACAGGGTTGCATTTATAAGATACTCAAGGAAAGACAATGTGAGCCAAGGATTTATATCCAGGATAACTAACCTTCAATGTAAAAGGCACAGGCAAACTGTTATCAGTATAAAATAACTCTGAATATTATTCCAATAGGCCCTTCCTAAGGAATCTACTAGAGAAGAGGATTCATACAATCAAAATAACTAAAGTGATATCAATATGGTGATTAGCATTAAATATGCAGTCATTTGTAGAATAAATGTACATTAAAAGGGAGAGTACAGCACACAATGGCTATATAATTTTTGAAAGTATAGATATAGGTCAACCACAAAATGGAAGGGGGAAGGCGAAGATTGCTTATTCAAAATACCTTAACAGTTCTTATTAATCATCACTGGTGGTAGTATATTAGTATTGCCATTAGAGACATATATTTAACATATGACAAAGTAAATGAATAATTCCTGGATATTCTAATTGCTGGTTCAAAACCCTCTCAGGAGCTTCCCAGGTATAATCTGAAACTGACCCCTGTACTCAGAGGGCAGAGAGAGGGAGAAGAAAGAGAGAACTCCAAGTTGGTAGGTGGCAGTATTAATAAGCAAAGGGAACTTACATACAAGGCTTGTCTTGAGAGCAGCAAGAAAAATGGACTCCCCCCCCCACATACACACACACCCTGCCAGATCTTGGTTTATAGAGGCCTTAACTAGGTGCAGTCATGTGTACCATGCAGGCATTTTCAACACTACATCACTATCTCAAGGCTATGTCCTTGGAGCTGCCTGTGGGTGCACAAAAAGCAAGTGGAACCCATATTCCAAGGACATAAGGTTGGGGGTAAGGAGCCTCCCAGAACCCAGGTCCAGCTCACAGGTCAACTGGCAGTCACGTCTTTTCGATGACATTCCCCAACACTCAATTCTTTCACCCCCTGAATCTTTGGGAAAATGATTCTTGGTACAGAGGAGAAGAAATACTAATGTAATATACAGGAGATTAAGTTTTTAAAAAAAAATCTCTTAAGTTCTTTGCAAATATACTGTTAACTGACAACGTAGTTATGTATTTCTTAACTGCATCCACTGAAAAGTTGTAGAAACAATGACCAACATAATAGCAGGGTCCTGAGATCGAGCCCTGCCCTGTGTCTGGCTCCGCACTCAGAGGGGGAGTCTGCTTCTCTCCTTCTCCCTTTGCCCCTCCCCCACCCAAATAAATAAGTAAATCCTAAAAAAAAAAAAAAATTAGGATCAGGTCCAAAAGACTAAGGAACGAACAATGCTCTTTCTAGACAACAAGACAATCTGAGCTTCAATTAGTACAAGAACACATTATATATTATGGGTTGAAACACAAACGCATTTAAGTGTATAACCACACTGATAATAAGAAACTAATTAACTGGTCACCTTCTGAAGATGACAGGGAACCCATTCGTTATCTTAAAAACCAGGTAATTTTAAAAAGAAAGAATCGGGGCGCCTGGGTGGCTCAATCGGTTAAGCGACTGCCTTCGGCTCAGGTCATGATCCAGGAGTCCCAGAATGGAGTCCCGCATTCAGCTCCCTGCTTGGCAGGGAGTCTGCTTCTCCCTCTGACCCTTCCCCCTCTTGTGCTCTCTCTCATTCTCTCTCTTTCAAATAAATAAATAAATAAAATCTTTTAAAAAAATAAAAAGAAAGAATCAAGTCTTTCTTAGATGTACTATACCACTGGGAACTAAACAATAGATGAAGGGAAGCATCTCCCTAAAATGTTATTCTAGCTAGTGATCTAAAACAAAGTGAGAGTTGTATCACCATTTTGCAACTCCAACTACTGAATATTGGCACTGAGCATCAACAACTGCTTAAATCAAAGAGCAAAGAGCAGATATTATTACATGCCTCCTGTTGAAAGACCACACAACCATCCATAATCTTGCCAAAGGAATTGAACGTAAGGCTGATGAAAACTCCGTATCCAGCTGCAATTTCCAAGATATACAAAGGACACAGAAACATTCTGAAATGCATCATAAGTATGCAAAGCTAGACTGTGGGAAACTCCATAGGTCAAATGCCTTGGGGGTTTTCAATATATAAATGTCAAGGAAAAGGAAGAGATGGAAGGGAAACCAACAGATTAAAAAAGATTTTACCATATCTAGATTTTTTAAATGGGCAAGACTAAATTGTAATGTTTTAGATGCAAACTTACAAGGAAATGCAAGGAAATTATTACTTTTTAAGTCAGGACAGTGATTACTTTTGGAGGGAAGGTGGGGCTGTGATTGAGATGGGACACAGGGAGAGGAATTTCTAGAATGGCGGACAAAATCGTTTTTCTTAACTTGGGTAGTGGAGTGGTTGTAAGGGTGTTCATCTCATAATAATTCACTAAGCTATACATTTGTTTTGAGTGCTTTTCTGTACTTGTTATATTTTACAATAAAAAGGCTAAAAAAAAAAAAAAGGAAAGGAAGGAGAAAAAAAATCACAAAACAAGTGGCCTGCTACAAAAGCAAGGGTATATTCTGCTACACATGAAGTTAGAGCAGTGACAAAAAAACAAGCACTATAAAAAACATAGAAAGATTTAGTGAGATCCAATACAAACGAGAAATTCTAAACCTTGATTTAACAATGAAAACAACACTACAAAATAGACAGTCTTATCCTTATTTCGTATCCAAACTTACTAAGCTACTGGGAGAATTCAAACCTAGTCCAAAGCATGCTTTTTCTCCATATTATATTTAAATGACATTAATAAAGAACTCATAACAATCAGAAGAATTAAAAGAAACAGTCTATAAGAAAAACAAGAAAGTATGTGGATAAGGAAGTCACAAGACAAAAAATCCAAATAGATGTAAGGGGAAAATTCAAATAATAAATATAAGTCACTAGCAATTAGGGAAATATATTTAAAACGCTGACATGCCAAATAAGCCTAACAAATTACAAAAAAAGTAATAACCTGATAACACCAAGAGTTGGCAAAGATATAGAGAAACATCACTGGTCAAAGTGCAAATTGGTACAATCACTGTAGAAAGCAATCTGGCAAAAATATCCAGTAAGAAAAATTTCTACATATATGCACAAGGAAATAAGTACAAGGATATTTACTGCAGCACTCTAACAGGGAAAATGAAAATGACCTAAGGGCCCATTATTATAAGAATGAATAAACTCATTTATTCAAAGGAAAGTTATATAGCTTTTAAAAATTAATGAAACTGATTTAAATGTATTAACATAGATCAAGGTTAGCAAATTTCAGCTGCGAGGCCAAATCCTAACCATAGCCTATTTATGCCCAGCCAGGAAGTTAAAAATAGTTTTTATATTTGTAAATACACAATTACAAATCAAAGAACAATATTTCATTAAATATTCTCAATATGAAGAATATGAAAGTTATAGGAAATTCCAATTTCAATGTCTATATATAAGGTTTTATAGGAACATAGCTCAGCTCACTCATTTACCTATTATCATTAGATGCTGTCATGCTACAACAGAAATGAGTAGTTAGGAAAGAGATAGTATAACAAAGCCTAAAATATTTATCATCTGGCCCTATACAGAAAAAGTTTGTTGATCCATGGCATACATAATTCTCAAAAACAACGTTGAGTGAAAAAAAGTAAGAGTGAAAGGATATATACAGTAATACCTAATTTATATAAAATTTAAAAACATAGGGGCGCCTGGGTGGCTCAGTGGGTTAAGCCTCTGCCTTCGGCTCAGGTCATGGTCTCAGGGTCCTGGAATCGAGCCCCCGCATCGGGCTCTCTGCTCGGCGGGGAGCCTGCTTCCCCCTCTCTCTCTGCCTGCCTCTCTGCCTACTTGTGATCTCTCTCTCCCTCTGTCAAATGAATAAAAAAAATCTCTAAAAAAAAAAAAATTTTTTTTAAAACATATACTGCTACATCTTACTTACAAATATCTTTAGTAACGGACTTTTTCCCCCCACTTGTGCAGCATTAAATACACACCACTTTCAGGATAGTGGTTTCCTCCTGAGGTGGGGCCTGGGAGGGAAGGGATGCTAACAGTGACTGTATTTACTTTAAAATCTAAAACAGGGGCACCTGTCTGGCTCAGTCAGTGGAGCATGCAACTCTCAGGGTTGTGAGTTCAAGCTCCACATCGTGTGGAAAGATGACTTAAAAAAAAATTAAAAATAAATAAAAGTTAGGGGCTCCTCGGTAGCTCAATCGGTTAAGTGTCTGTCTTCAGTTTAGGTTGTGACCCTGGGGTCCTGGGATTGGGCCCTGCATTGGGCTCCCTGCTCAGCAGGTAGTCTGCTTCTCCCTCGACTTCTGCCCCTCCCCCACATTCGTGCACGTACGCTCATTCTCTCACAAATAAATAAATCCTTCAAAAAAAAGTGAAAAACAGTCTACTGAAGGGGAGAAAATACCTGCAAATCATATATCTGATAAGAGTCTAGTATCCAGAATAAATATAGAACTCTTACATCTCAACAACAAACTGAATTTAAAAATGGACAAAGAATAAATGAATAAAATCTTTTAAAAGGGTGGGGGGGGCGCCTGAGTGGCTCAGTCGTTAAGCGTCTGCCTTCGGCTCAGGTCATGATCCCAGGGTCCTGGGATAGAGCCCCGCATAGGGCTCCCTGCTCAGCGGGAAGCCCGCTTCTCCCTCTCCCACTCCCCCTGCTTGTGTTCCCTCTCTTTCTCTCTCTCTGTCAAATAAATAAATATTAAAAAATGGACAAAGAAAAATAAATAAATAATAAAAATGGGCAAAGAACTTGAATAAACATTTCTCTATCAAAGATATATAAATGGTCAACAAGCACATAAAAGGATGTTCAACATCATTAACCTATAGGGAGAGGCAAATCAAAAAGCACAATGAGGGGCACCTGGCTGGCTCAGTCAGAAGAACATGAGACTCTTGATCTCAGAGTCATGACTTTGAGGCCCACATTGGGTGTAGAAATTACATACATACATACATACATACATAAGCAAGCACAATGAGCGGCACCTGGCTGGCTCGGTGGGTGGAACATGAGGTTCTTGATCTCAGAGTTGTAAGTTTAAGCCCATGTTGGGTATAGAGATTACTTAACATAAAATCTTTAAAAAATAAAAAAAAATTTTAATTTAAAAATTTTTAAATGCATAATGAGATATCACTTACATCCACAAGAATGGCTAAAATTTTGTTAAAATGTGAAAATAACAAGTGTTAGAAAGGTCATGGCCAAACTGGAATCCTTGTACATCCTGGTGGCAATGTTAATGGTACAGCCACTGTGAAAAACAGTTTGGCAATTTCTCATAAACTTAAACATAAAACTACCATATGCTCCAACAATTCCACTCCTGTCCATATCACAAAAAAAACTGGAAAAACAGGTATTCAAACAAAAACTTATACACAAATGTTCATAGTAACTTCGTAGTAGTTCATCTCAATCACCAAAAGGTAGAAACAACCCAAATATCCATCAATTGATGACAAAATGTGGTACATCCATACAATGAAATATACTCAGCCATAAAAAGAAATGAGGTATTGATACATGCTACTATATGGCTAAATCTCAAAAATATTATGCTGAGTGAAAGAAGCCAGACGTAAAAAGCCACATATTGTATGATTCCATTTATATGAAATGTCCAGAGTCCATAGCAACAGAAAATGGATTAGTGGTTGCCAAAGACTGAGGGGAGGAAGAAATAGGGAGTAACAAACTTAATAGGTAGATTTCCTTCTGGGGTTACGAAAATGTTCTGGAATTAGGGGCACCTAGTGGCTCAGTCCATTAAGCTTCTGCCTTCAGCTCAGGTCATGATCCCGGGGTCCTGGGATTGAGCCCCATATCAGGCTCCCTGCTCAGCAGGGAGTCTGCTTGTCCCTCTCCCTCTGCCTCCTGCTCATGCACTGTCTCAGTCTCAAATAAATAAATAAAATCTCTTAAAAAAAATGTTCTGGAATTAGACAGTGGTAATGGTTCCACAACATTTTAATGTAGTAAATGTCACTAATTTTATGTTAAGTTTATGTTACTATAACTTAAAAAGTCGAAGAACATGTGGAGGTGGGCTCTCTAGGGCCATGCTTCCTTCCAGGCGCCTATTATAGTGAGAACAGCTGAAACCTAGTCACCTTTCCCTCTGGCATCTCTTTGGCTTCCTTCTGGCTTTTTCCCTCTTCCCCATGGCCCACCAACAAAGTGAGAAAAGCCTGAGGATAGCCTTCACTAGCCACCAAGACTGAAGGAGTATGGGGGTTGGCAGTGGCTAGTCCTGCCAGAGGCAGAGGAAAACAAGCTATTCCAGATCTCCTAGATGTTCTTGGAAAAAGGCCTTTACTTGCATTCAAAGTGGTTATTACCCAAAACTCTGTGGACCTACAAGAAATGAAAGGAGACTACAGTCCTAGGCTGTCTATACCCAAAATAAGAGGATTTCTACATAGTTCTAGTTGAGGATTTCTACATAGTTCTAGTTGAAGCCTGGAGCAGGGACTAGCTACTTGTTGACCAAACATGATCCACCTTCCTTTTGGGCACAACTAGATTATTTCCCAACCCTTTCGGAAGTTAGGCACGGCCCTGTGCTTGAATTCTGGCAATGCAAGATGAGTGGAAGTAATTAAGTCATTTCCAGACTTGGCCCATCAAAACCTCCCACAAAATTCCCCCACCTGCTCCAGATGACCTTGGAAGCGATGTGCAGAAAATGGTAGAGTCTAGATTCTTTTGAGTGTATCTGTTATAGCAACTAGTGTTCTTTAATATAAAAGACTACTAACATGAGAGCTACTAATAAAATGTCCCTTTCTCTTATTGGTCAAAGGCAGGACTCAGATGTTCCTGGGTCACCTGAACAAAACCATCTTGGTATCACACATTTGAAATAGCTTATGGACTTTTTAAAAATTAATACCAACTATTTCTACTCTCTGCTTTTTAAAACATTCCTGAAAGCCTCAAAGAGTTGTGCAAATTAGAAGGCCTGACAAGTCTATATTACCTCTGCTTTACTGAAATATAGGCAGAGAAACTACGTGACTTGTTAATCTCCGACATATTAAGGGTTAAGGAATTTGTGAATCTACTACTCAGGTTCACCCTTAGGAAGTATTGTTACATTGAAGTTAGTACAGCTAAAATGATATCATAGAATTTTTAAATGTGGTTACACTGGCCTGAATTTGTTCTTAATTACATTCCGAAACCTAGGGAGACTCCTAAGCCAGTTATTTAATAAAGAAATTCATAAAAGGTTCCCTAAAGGGAAAAATACACAAATTAAAGCCTCCTTTTCAAGCTGAACAAAGTGAAAGAATAGTTCAATAACACCAACAAATCAAAGGTCAAGACACATCTTTTTCTTTTTCTTAAAGATTTTATTTATTTATTTGACAGAGAGGGAGAGATCACAAGCAGGCAGAGAGGCAGGCAGAGAGAGAGAGAGGGAGAAGCAGGCTCCCTGCTGAGCAGAGAGCCCGATGCGGGGCTCGATCCCACGACCCTGAGATCATTACCTGCGCCGAAGGCAGAGGCTTTAACCCACTGAGCCACCCAGGTGCCCCGACACATCTTTTTCTACACTATTTTTTTCTAAAACCAGATGAGAACACTAAAAAATATGAATTCTACATTCATACATTCTGTGCATGAACCTTAAAAATATAATGATAAGTTTCTTGGTATAAGGCTTTTAACAAGTGTTTTATGTGGATTAATTTATTAAATCCTCACAATAACAGTATGAAATAGGTAATAATATCATCTGCTATATACATGGGATAATTAAGCCTTGGAGAACTTAAGTAACTTATCTCAGTTCATAGAGCTAGGATTTGAAGTCAGAAAATGATTCAATCTTAATCATTACAAATTCACTCAGAAATATTTGAGTACCTTCTATATACAACTCTGGAAACTAGAGATACAGCACTGAGAAAAACAGACCCAAATTCCTGCCCTCAGGAACCATATATTCTAATGTGGAAGAATGATAACAAATAACAAATATCTGACAGTACCAGGTAAATAAAAGATATGAATAAAAAGAGGGAAAGGGAATGACTAAGTGTTACTTTAAAAAGACTAGTCAAGGGCTCTTTGAGGAGGTGATATGTGAACAGAAACCTGAATGAACTATAGCCAATAGATAGATACATCTGGAAAAAGAACATCTCGGGTAAAGAAAACTACCAAGTGTAGAATTCTTCAAATAATTTTTAAAACATCCCCAGGCAGGAGCATGTTTAATATATTTAGAGACCATCAAAGCAGCCAGTATGACTACCTCTTGAACAAGAGGAAGAATGGCAGGAAATCAGAGAAGGCCAAGAGGCAGATCATGTAGAATCTTATAGGACAAAGCAAGTTTTCCAATGTAATGGAAAGCCACCACAGGGTTTTGAATTAAGGAGTGACAAACTCTGATTTAAGCTTTAACAGAACAATACTGATCTTTCTGTATACAAAATATCGCTGGGTGGGGAGAAGTAGGAACATAATCAGACCAGTTAGGAGACTTTTACAGTAATCCAAATGACTGATAATAGAGGCTAAGATTAGGGTAGCAACAGAGCTAGTGGGGAAAAGTCTCATGTGATTTGAAGGTAGCACCAACCAGACCTGATGGACTGAATGTGCAATATGAAGTTAAGATAAGAATCAAAGACAACTTCCAAGTTCTGATCTTAGTAAATGAGAGAATGGCAGTGCCATTTATTGACATGGGAAAGACTGGAAAGAAGCAGAATGGGAGGAAAAAAAATCAAGAATTCAGTTTTATACACATTAAGTTTGAGATCTATTGACTATCCAAATGAAAATAGATATAGGCACAGACAACTGAAATTAAGAGTCTAGAGCTCAAAAGAAAGGTCATGATTAGATAAATAAATGTGGGAATCATCAGCACACAGATGGAATTTCAAGCAGTACAATCTGATGAGATCATATCAGAAGGGAGAATAGACTGTAAAAGCAGACTGAACCTTCCGAAGCACCACTAAGATAGGAAGAAAACCAAGAGAGCAAGGTTCCAGAAGCCAAATGATAGTGATCAACAGTGTCAAATGCCAACAGGTTGAGTGAGAGGAAGACTGCAAACTGGCCACTGGGTTTAGCCACGATGACCTTGATATAAGTATTTCAGTGGAATGATGGAGACAAAAGTCTGACTGGAGTCGGTTCAAGAAAGAATGAGGAGAGAGGAAATGATAGCAAAGACACAGACAACTCTTCGAGTAGTTATAAGGAGGAGCACTCTCCTACTTGTGGTCAATTATTTCATATCACTTGCTCTTTTGCCTGAATTACTTTGAAAGCCTCCTAACTGGTCTCTGTTTCCACATACCCATTCAGTCCCAGTACTGTAGCCAAATAGACTGGATTAAAATGAATGTTAGTTCACATGATTCCTATACTCAAAACTCTCCAATGGCTTCCCATCTCACTGAATGTAAAAGCTGAAATCCTTACAAATGCCTACAAGACCCTTCACAAACTACAACTCTCCACAATACAGCACTCCTCTCTCCACCTTTCCCCTGGGCTCATCTACCACTCATCCTCTTACTCCACTCCAGTGACACTGGCCTCCTCCTGTTCCTCAAATACAAATTTTAGAAGTGGAAGCATGCTTCTAGTCCAGGGTACTTCCTATTCCCTCTACCAAGTATGCATTTCCCCAGATTATCTAAATGCCTCTGTCTCTTACATCCTTCAGGTCTTTACTCAAATATCCCATTCCAAAGGGATGCCTTTCCTGATGCTATTTAAAACCATAACCCCTCAACAAAGTGAATTTAGAGGGAACATACCTTAACATAATAGAGCTCATTTATGAAAAACCCACAGCAAACATCATACTCAATGGTAAAAAAACTGAAAGCATTTCCTTTAGCATCAGGAACAAGACAAACATGACCAACCTCACCACTTTTATTTAACATAGTACTGGAAGTCCTACCTGCAGCAATCAGACAAGAAAAAGAAATAAAAGGCATCCAAATGGTAAGGAGGAAGTAAAACTGTTACTATTTGCAGATGACATGATACTGTATATAGAAAACACTAAAGACTCCACCAAAAAAACTATTAGAACTAATAAATGAATGCAGTAAAGATACAAAATTCATATACAGAAATCTGTTATTTTTCTATACACTAATAACAAAGTAGCAGAAAGAGAAACTAAGAAAACAATCCCATTTATAATTGTTTCAAAAAGAATAAAATACCTAGAAATATATTTAACCAAGGAAGTGAAAGATCTGTACTCTGAAAACTATAAGACCCTGATGAAAGAAACTGAAGACGACACAAACAAATGGAAAGATACACTACGCTCATGGATTGGAAGAATGTATATTGTTAAAATACCCATGGAATCCCTATCAAAATACCAACAGTATTTTTCATGGAACTAAAACAAATAATCCTAAAATTCGTACAGAATCACAAAAGACCCCAAATAACCAAAGGACGTCTTAAGAAAGAAGAACAAAGCTGGAAGTATCAAATGCCAGATATCAAGGTATACTACAAAACTACAGTAATCAAAACAGTGTGGTACTGGCACATACGTCAATGAAACAGAGAAGAGAGCCCAGAAATAAACCAACGCTTCTACGGTCAATTAATCTAAGACAAAGGAGACAAGAATATACAACAGGGAAAAGACAGTATTTTCAATAAATGGTGCCAGGAAAACTAGACAGCTACATGTGAAAGAATAAAACTGGACCACTTTCTTATACCATACAAAAAATAAACTCAAAATGGATTAAAGACCTAACTGTGAGACCTGAAATCATAAAACCCCTAAAAGAAAACATAAGCAGTAATCTCTTGGACATTTGCCTATGGATAGGTCCCACAGGCAAAGGAAACAAAAGCAAAAATAAACTTTTGGGGCTACACCAAAATAAAAAGATTTTGTACAGCAAAGGAAACCACCAACAAAACAAAAAGGCAACCTACTAAATGGCAGAGGATATTTGCAAATTATGTACCTGATAAAACGTTAATATCCAAACTATATAAAGAACTTACACAACTCAGGGCGTCTGGCTGGCTCAGTCGTTAAGCGTCTGCCTTCATCTCAGGTCATGATCTCAGAGTCCTGGGATCAAGCCCCATCCGGCTCCCTGCTCAGCAGGAAGCCTGCTTCTCCCTCTCCCACTCCCCCTGCTTGTGTTCCCTCTCTCACTGTGTCTCTCTCTGTCAAATACACAAATAAAATCTTAAAAAAAAAAAAAAAAGAACTTACACAACTCAAAACCAAAAACACCCTGAACAATCTGATTAAAATATAGGCAGAAAAAATAAAAAATAAAAAGTAAAAAATAGGCAGATGGGGTGCTTGGCTGGCTCAATACATGGAGGGTATGACTCTTGATCTTGGGGTCTTGAGTTCAAGCCCCACACTGGGTATAGAGATTACTTGAAAAAAAAAAATGGGCAAAGAGCTTGAATAGGTATTTTTCCAAGTTAGACATACAAGATGACCGACCAACAGACACATGAAAAGATGCTCAACATCACTAATCATCAGGGAAATGCATATCAAAACCACAATGAGATATCACCTTACACCAATAAAAATGGCTAGTACCAAAAAAGACAAGGAATAACCATTTTTGGTGAGGATGTAGAGAAAAGGGAACCCTCATGCATTGTTAATGGGAATGTAAATTGGTACAACTACTGTAGAAAACAGCATGGAGGTTCCTCAAAAAATTAAAAATAGAAATACCAATGATTCAGTAATTCCACTATTGGGTATTTACCCAAAGAAACAGAAAACGCTAATTTGAAAAGATGTACGCGCCGTTATGTTTACTGAAGTGTTATTTACAATAGCCAAGATATAAAAGCAGCTCTTGATTTCAGCTCAGGTCATGAGCTCAGGGTACTGGGATCAAGCCCCAAGTCAGGCTCCATGCTCAGTGGGAAGTCTGCTGCAGGATTATCTCTCTCCCTGTGCCCCTTCTCCTACTCACTTACACACTGTCCCTCTCTCTCTCAAATAAATAAATAAATCTTAAAAATAAAATAAAATAAAATAAAAATAAATAAAACCAAGACACCTGGGTGGCTCCGTGGGTTAAGCATCCAACTCTTGATTTCAGCTCAAGCATGATCTCAGGGTCATGAGATGGAGCCGCATTGAGCTCTGCAATGGGCGTGGAGCCTGCTTAAGATTCTTTCTTCTCCTTTTCCCTCTGCCCCTCCCCCACTCTCTCATGTGCACTCTCTGTCTCTAAAAAAATAAATAAAACCATAATCCTCCATCATTCTTTATCCCCCTTTACTACTTTATTTTTTCATAGTATTTATCTCCATATAACATACAACATACTTTATTTTATTATCTGATATTCCCTCTACTATCATTTCTTGTCCTTTGGCTAAGATCAAGTGTGACATTCCCTCTACTAGAATAGAAACTTTATGAAAGCGGGGTTTGTGGTCTGCCTTTTCCACTGCTGTAAACCAAGAGTACTCAAAACAAACAAAAATTGTTGAATCAAAGAATGAGTGAAAGGGGCACCTGGGTGGCTCAGTGGGTTAAGCTCCTGCCTGCAGCTCTGGTCCTGATCTCAGGGTCCTTGAATCCAGCCCCATGTCAGGCTCCCTCTGCCCTGCCCCTCCCCCCTTGTGCTCTCTCCCTCTCAAATAAATAAATAAAATCTTTTTAAAAAAAAAAAAAGAATGAATGAAAGAAGTAGTGCAGGACTAATAATTTTTTTTGAATGGAAAATATTATAGCCATGTTTGTATATTGATGAGAACAGAACATACACAGCATGCAACAGAAAAGAAAAACTAATGATTCAGGTGTATGAAGGAATAATTTCAAGAATAAAACTTTTTTTTTTAATTTTTTTTTTAAGATTTATTTATTTATTAGAGAGAGAGAGCCGCTTAACCAACTGAGCCACCCAGGTGTCCCTAGAATAAAACTCTTAATAGATGTAGAGGTTGGCCTTGATAGGAGTAGAAAGAGATTATCCACAGCAATAGGAGAGAAGGCATAGAATGTGGGTACAGATAGAGGTAGGCTGGGTGATTTATAATGGGAGCTTGTGGAAGTTCTCTTCTGATTATCTTTTTTCCCCCCTCAGTTAAATAGGAAACAAGGAGGGGTGCCTGGGTGGCTCAGTGGGTTAAAGCCTCTGCCTTCAGCTCAGGTCATGATCTCAGGGTCCTGGGATTGAGCCCCGCATCGGGCTCTCTGCTCGGCGGGGAGCCTGCTTCCCCCTCTCTCTCTGCCTACTTGTGATCTCCTTCTCTCTGTCAAAGAAATAAATAAAACTTAAATAAATAAATAAATAAATAAATAAATAGGAAACAAGGACATCAACTGACAGTAAAGAGGACAAACAGAGTGTTGGAGGTTTGAGGAGAAAATTTAAACTATCATTTAAGAGTGAAAGGACTAGGGGCACCTGGGTGGCTCAGTTGGTTAAGCAGTCAACTCTTGATTTCATCTCAGGTCATGATCTCATGGGTTGTGGGGCTCCCAGCTCAGTGGGAAGTCTGTTTGAAGATTCTTTCCCTCTCTCCCTCCCCCCACTCACACTCTCTCCCCAAAATAAATAAATAAATCCTTAAAAAAAAAAAATGAGTGAATGGACTAGGGAATGGGCACCTGGGTGGCTCAGCCGATTAAAGCCTCCAACTCTTGACTTCAGCTTAGGTCATGATCTCAGGGTTGTGAGATCAGCCCAGAATTGCTTCAGCTCAGTGCTGGGTGTGGAGCCTGCTTAAGCTTCTCTCTTTCTCTCTCCCTCTGCCCCTCCCCACCTGTCTTAAAAACAAAAACAAAAACAAAAAAAACAGTGAATGGACTAGGAAAATGTCATAAGACTGAGGAGTGACAGTCCTGATAGACTCTTTGAGGTTCCTGATCAAAAACTAAGATGTCAATATGGTCATTTTTTTCTCCAACCACATTCAGTTACTTAAACACAGGTACAGAATAGGCAAAGTTGGTGTAATGATGGTTGGAATTTAGTCAAGTCTCAGAGTTGGTGCAATGATAATTGGAATTTACTTGTGGATAAGTCACATATGACAGAAAGGGAAAATGGCAAAGAAACTGAAGGTACACACACAGGAACGATTATGATAGTCCATGAAATGTTAAGTTGACAAAGGAGGAAAGTAGAAGCATTAGGTGACTGACAATGAAAAAATGATTAAAAAAAAAATGGGCTAGAAGTTCCAAAGACCTTGAACAATTTTTGAAGAGGAAATTCTAAAAGGAGTGTGAAACAGAAAAATGTCAGAATGTAGCAAGCTCAAAACTAAGATTTTAGAGGTGGGACAATTACTGGTAAAGATGAAATATACCTAATGAACATTGAAGTAGAAGGTTCAGGTTGATGTCAATTTTTCACATCAAGTATTTACTATATATTCACTGTGTACATGGCTGTAGTACAGAGATGAGGAAAGAACCTTTGGGAGTTAACAATGAGGTTCAAAACTAAAACAAAACGTTGCCAACTATGTCTCACTAATAATGCATTTTGTGGAAACCCTTACTCTCAATAACATCTAGCCTCTATCCTCCCTCAAGGATTTTTTCTTCTTCCCCAAGGCTAAGCCTTGATCTAAAAAACCCAGTTTTCAAACTCCTTTGGAACCCCAAGTATGTATATAAATGATGAAAAACAATTAACACCTGCTGATGAAAAGTTATAATTACCAAGGTACCATAGGGATTTCATCAAGAAAATACAAAGTTAGCTGACAAATTTAGCAGAGAGTCATGGCAACTAAGACCAGCAATGAAGGAAATATACTGACAGCAATATTTAGCAGCTTCTGATACTCATGTGTATAGGTCACCGTCAGTAACTGGGGTGAAAGCCTTTAGGTTGATCTTTAGGCTAAGGGGCATCCAGTAGAACAAAGACAGGAAAATCAGGGAACACTGTCCCACCTGCTTCAACCATCCCAGGCTCTCTACCACCCCTCCGCCCCTATCCCCCCTCCCCCCAGCTACCTTTGATAGAATCAAATCTTCCAAAGCTAACAGGTTTTTAGGAGCTGGCCTTTACCCATTTTACTTGTGGATAAGACAGGAAGGAAAGCTAATAAACTTTCTACACTGAAAACTCAGAATTCTCAAATGTCCATGTCTCAACCACCATGTCCAACATTCTATTCCCCACACAATTGCCAAAGTAATTCAACTAAAACACAAGTAAGACCATCCTGCTCCCATACTTATTACCCTTTTACATAGTATTAAAGACCTTCTACAATCCAGGCTCCTTCAGTTTAACTCACCATCTATGCCTTAAGCTTGAAGGTCTTACAATACCAAACCGATTTTAGTTCCCTACACACAATATGCAGCTTCCCCTCTGTCTACTTTCTTCTCTATCCTATTGCCAATATACTAACATTATAGCACAGAGGAAAGAGATGGTGCTGATTTCCATGAAAATAATTTTGAAAATTTCTCAATGGTACTAAAGGAATTCTAGGAACCAAAATTAAACTCCACTTTCCTCCATCCTCAAAAATGTCTCATTTCCGGAGCGCCTGGGTGGCTCAGTGAGTTAAAGCCTCTGCCTTCGGCTCAGGTCATGATCTCAGGGTTCTGGAATTGAGCCCCGCATCAGGTTCTCTGCTCAGCAGGAAGCCTGCTTCCCCCTCTCTCTCTACCTGCCTCTCTGACTACTTGTGATCTCTCTCTCTGTCAAATAAATAAATAAAATCTTTAAAAAAAAAAAAAATGTCTCATTTCCTTTAGTTGGCTATTTCTATCATACTACCATTATTACTCAAATCACCTAAATTCAAAATATTTGAATCATTTTCTATTCATCAATAATTATTAGCACCTACTGTGAGCAAAGCCCTTGACTACGCATTATAGCAGAAAAAATGATGATATAGTTCCTACCCTTAATCATTTAAAACTCAAAAGCAGAAATGAAATAATACAAAATGAATACAGAAGTATAAAAGTGTATACACTTTTTATACAGAAGTATAAAAGTGCTAAAACACTCATCTGTTCATTGAGCAAATATTTTTATTCAGAACCTACTATATGCCATATAATGGGCCAAACAATGTATTATAGAAACAAGGATAAGATAGAGATAAGAATTAGTATTTAAATTAAGAACCTATCTACTATGTGCTTCTAATCATTTTTTCCTTTAATCTTATAGAACCCAAGCTTCCACTTTCTGAATCACAGAATTTTGAGAACTGAAATTTCAGGAGATTTAAAGATTTATTAAGCACAATCAAGGATCTTCTTAGGCAGATCTCACATGGAAAACAACTTCAAAGGACAGTTTCTATGGCATTTAAGTTAGGCCTGGAAGCTTGAATAGAATTTCAATGGGAAGAAGCAGAGAAGAGTTTTTCAGATGGATGAAAAATTAAAATAAGTATATGAAAATACCCATCAGTAAACAAATACTTACTGACTGCCCATTACTGTACCAGTTAACACACTAAGAGGATACAATGATGAATAAGACAGTCTCTGAGAAGTTTATTCTCTGAAGAGACACTGACAACCAATTAGCATATTCATTGAGCAAGTGTCTGTTTCAAGCACTACCACATATCTATGTTTCTAATAATTCTTCAGACTAATAACTATGTTTCAAATACCATAGTGGGCCTTAGTTGTACAACAGTAAATGAAACAACGTGGGCCTCAGAGAATTTATAAAGCAAAGTCTTGGGAACCAAGAGAAGGGGCATCTAACTTTAATTCTTCTAATAAATAGTGGTAAGTATCAAGTAGACCTTGAATGCCAAGATATCTAGACTTTATTCTATAGATAATAAGCTAATGAAGGTTTCTGAAGATAAATGAAATGAGGGGTGCCGGGGTCGCTCAGTAGGTTAAGCATCTGCCTTCAGCTCCCGTCATCATCACAGGGTCCAGCCCTAAGCCCCAGTCAGTGGGAAGCCTGCCTCTCCCTCTCCCTCTGCCCCTCTTTCACCCCCGCTCATGCATGTGTGCTCTCTCTCTCTCAATTAAATAAAATCTTAAAAAAAAAGAGAGAGAGAGAAATGAAAAGAGAGAGAGAGAGAAATGAAATGAAATGATCATTTAACAAATATTTATCTACTACTGGAACTCAGGAAGGCAGAGAGTTATAATCTTTTTCTTACTAGAATGTGGAATAAACTAGAGGTTAAAAGACTAAAATGAGAGTAAACACAGTTAAGGTATTACAACAACCAAGACGAATTTATAAATGCTGAATTAGAGTGATGACTGTGAGAATAAAGATATGAAAGGTGTCATGAAGGTAGAATCAGCAAAAACCTGGATAAGGGGGTCAAGGGAAAGGGGAAGTCAAAGACCATGGATACAACTTCGATTTGGATGACAAGAAAAAGGAAAGACAGGGAAAAGCACATTTCAAAGGAGAAATAATGGATTCTGTTTTAAGGGTATATAGCAAGCCACTGGTCCAGAGATCCAAGTCCTGCATCCTGTTCAGAACTTATTCCTAAATACCAGCATAGTATAAAGTATAACAAGCATCACTCCATGTCATGAGAAAAGGAGAACAAAGTCATCTATGAGAATTCGATGCTTATTGATTAGCTAAGCTTACACCCTGAATGAATGTAATCCATCCGGCCTCATAATACACACGTGAAATCTTTATCTTTTCAAAATCAAATAATTACAAGTTATGGACTTTCAAGGACACTATCAAATTATAAAAATCACAATATTAAGATGATGAATGCTGAGTCTATAGTGGAAACATTAAGCACAAAAATGGAAATGTAGACTAAGGAAAAAGGTCAAGCCTGGAGACTCAGATCACTCTACAAGGAGGTTCTGTGACACAAGGCCATGAATAAAAGACAGAGACCCTGTTCCACATCCTAAGTACCTGCCACGAATAGGGTAGACCTGCTAAAAAAAAAAACAGTACAATAAAGGAGAGAGCTAAGGACAGAGGACATATCCTCAAGAAATATTTAGAAGAAAACAAAAAGGACACACAGGAAGCAGTCAGAGAAATGAGACTGTAATGGACATTATGACAAAAGAAATGAAAATATCAAGAAGGAACATATGGGCAACAGTGACAAATAGTTCATAGAAGTCAAAGAGAATGAGGACTGGGGTGAAGACTAACAAATTAAGTCATTAAAATTCCCTAACTGCTACATATCTCTCTGCATAATTCTTTCACAATGAAAACTTCACACAAGCACCCTGCATTATTTTTTTATTTGGAAAAGATGTGGACATTCACACAATGGAAAACCATACAGCAATGAAAAAGAACTATTTCTACAAGTAACAGCATAGATGAATCTCACAGACATGATTTAATGAAAGAATCGAGTCACGAGAGTACAAACTGTATGATTCCATTTATATCAAGTTCAAGAAGAGGCAAAACTAATTCACGGTGACAGAGGCTGGGAAAGTGGTTACCTTTGGGGAAGGGTAATAACTAGGAGAAAACACAAAAAGGCATTGGAGGGTACTGGAAATGTTCTACATCTTGATCTGAATAGTGGTCACACGGGTGTATTCGTTCTATAAAAATTCATGGGCTGAATGAACTTTCGACTTTCGCACTGTAGTTAAGTCACACCTCAATAAAAAAAGGAAATAACATACAAAGCTAAAAACATACAAAGTTATTGGTGACCTTGAAGACAACAGTTTTGGAATAGTTTAAGAGTAGAAGTCAAACTGTAAGGGGTGCCTGGCTGGCTCACTTGGGACAGCATGGGACTCTTGATCTCGAGGTCATGGGTTCAAGCCTCATGTTGGGTGTAGACATTACTTAAATAAATAAACAAACTTAAAAAAAAAAAAAAAGCCAAAATGTAATATGAGAAATATATACATACAGGTGAGTAAGCTGAGACAGCGAATACAAATTCATTTTCCAAGAAGGCTGCTAATGAAGCAAAGAAGAAATAACAAAGTAATTTAGGTGGGTTACACAATTCAGGGAAATTGTGTTGTTTTGTTTTTATTTGAGGTATAGGACAAAAAGAAAATAATATACATAACAAGTGCCTACGTCAGATGAGAGGGGATGAAATCAAGGACCTAAGTACAGGCATGAGGCTCGGAAAGGAGGATGAATACTTCTTCCTCTAGAATTGAAGCAAAGGATGAGTAAACAAAGGAATTTTGAGATAGAGAGGGACCTGGCTGGCTCATTTGGTAGAACGTGTGACTCCTGATCTAGAGGTCATGAGTTCAAGTCCCACATTGGGCGCAGAGTTTGCTTGCTGGCTGGCTAAATAAACAAATAAAATAACTGTGAGATAGAAAAGAAGGGTAAATCAAGTAACCTTGAACTCTCTGGTGAAGCATGCAATAAGGTCAATTGAATCAAGTAAACTGAGTCAGGAAAGGATCAGAGCTTTAAATACATTTTAAAAGTTTCAAAGAGGTGGGCTGCCTGGGTGGCTCACCTCAGGTCATGATCTCGGGGTCCTGGGGTAGAGTCCCGCAAGGGGCTCCTTGCTTGGTGGGGCGCCTGCTTCTCTCTCTGCCTGCCGCTCCCCCTACTTGTGCTCAGTCTCTCTCTCTTCCTCTCTGACAAATAAATGAATAAAATTTTAAAAAAATTAAAAAATAAAAGTTTCAAAAAGGTACTGCAAGGATGAGGGAGGAAATTACAGCCAGGGACATCACTCAATGGCCTGAAAGAGCGGATGATGCAGTCTACTCAGAGCTGGGTGCATAATAAAAGGTGAAAGAACAAAAGAAAAAAATCCAAGTGCTAGTATGTGCATCAGTGAAACTATTTAATGAAGAATAATGTCTAAGTAAAATACTTATTTAAGTGATGGGAAAGAGGTAGATCTAATAAAGGTCTTGAAAAAGTCAAGGATGAAGTTACTAGTGTCTCAAGTAGGGCTGTGCAAAAGGAAAGCTGTCACTAGAGCTCTTACCACAAAATAATTTTTCTGCAAATCCCACAAGGTCAATACCACATTCTCCTTTCACCACATTTCCTACAGCTACTGGTGACAACTTCTCCTCCCGAATAAAACTGACCTTTATCCCCTATTTCTAAATACACCTATGCTTGATGAATGAATTATACAAACACATCCTATCCATTCAGAAACTCCATAAATTCTTTTACACTGCTTTCTAGCTCTCTTTTCCCATGAAGATGTTTTCAATGGTAAACTCCCAGGAGACAGAGCCTATCCGTATAAATTCTGTGTTCACGGCGCTGGATTTGGAATTGCACATATGCAAGTGTTTTAAAAAGTGCGTTCTCGTGAAATAGATCGTTACCAAAGAGAATCTTCAAGATTTGAACACATTCCTACCAGACCATACAATCATAGCCAAATCAGAGAACGCTGAGAAATGACATCCGTTTTATAAGTGTCAAGACAACCTCTAGCATATAGGATAACATTTACTATTTCATATCGACTTTCCCTATTTACACTATTTACCCCTCTGGCTAACTCCTCAGTATCCCTCTAGTAAGCCTATTCTTTGCAGTTCATTTAGTCCCAGGCTACATTCCAGCGTCCCTTCTTCACATCCAGAATCCCTGACTACAAACGCCCACAGGACCATTTTTCCAAACCCCAATTCCCCCATTTCCCATTCAACCCCAGGCCATGACTTCCATTTCTCCACTCCCCATTTTCCTGCCTCTCCAGACCTTCCTTTCCTCCTGCCGAATTACACAGTCCCCACCCCTCAAATGCCCTGGCCCAAGTCTTCCCGCCTGAGATCCCCCTCCCCCACTGTTCCCATTCAGGCTCCCGCTCCCCATCCTTTCCCTCCCGGACGCGGTCTGGCCCCCGTACCTGCTCCTTGACCTCGGGCCCCGAGGGCCCGGTCCGCTCCTCCAGTAGCTGCCTCCCAGGAGGCGCCCGCCGGCGCGGCGGCAAGGTCTGGGGCTGGGGCAGCTCCACCGCCCGCTGAGCCCCATCCTCCCGGCGGCCGGCCGGCGGCGGCTGCGGTCGGTCGCGGCAGCGGCTCCGCTTCATATCTGTGGCTGGGCCCCGCGGGCGTCAGCACCGCGACTGTCCCGGCCCCGTACGGCCCCGGGCCGCAGCGCTGCCGCGCCAACCACCGCCCGCGGCCACCATGGCCGGGCGGGCGCCCGAAGCCACCGACCCCAGCTCGCCGCTCCTCCCCGCTTTCTGGGGCCTCAAGCGCCGCGACCTCCTCGGCGCTCCTTAGGGAGGCGGCAGCATCCCCACCGCCTCGTCTTCTTCCACCCGGCACACGCTCGGCCGGCCACCCGCCGCCGGCTCTAGAGCCAGCAGCCAGCCGGCCCGCCCGCCTCTGGCCCGGCCCCGCCCCTGTCCTCCCCACCCCGCGCGCTCGCGCGCGCGCACGGGGAGCCCGCCCGCCACCTCTGGCCGCGCGCGGCCTCCCGCGCACGCGCCAGCGAACGGTCGCGAGAGACCCGCCCGTGGCCTCCCAGAGCGGTGGGTAGAGCGGAAGGGGGCGGGGCTCTTGGCGCCGCTGCTGAGGCCGAGGGCGCTCATTGATTCTTTCATTCATCCATTCATGAAATTGTGTGCCCCGCCAAGCTAAGCGCTAGGGATCTGAACATGAGTTAGAACTGATTAGTGTATTCAAGGATCTAGGGGAAGAGGGACCAGGAACAAGTAAGAGACAAAATTAATTAATGGAATACTAATGTGTGCCCTTTTATTGAGCACTCGCCAGCTGTCTTCACATCACACTTTGGATGCAGGTCTGCTCATTCTCGTGTTACAAATAAGACCAAGGTGAAGTGACATGCACCAGGTCACTCAGCCAATCAGTGACCAAACTGGACAGGACTCAAATTCTTGCTTTTTGTTCCTTTCCACTGTTTCCTACTGCTTCCAGAAAGTAAGGCTATGGAAAGTCCTATAAATGAGGAAGAAATGATGGTTTCCTTCTGGGAGGAAGGGGAGGACAAAAAGGATTGTTCTGGAACAATCCTCATGATTCCCCACTGACAATGAAGTCATGTTATAGCCCGGTCCAGCCTGGCCACAGCCAGACCAGCTGTGGCCTGGGCAGCCCTGCCTGCACTTTTAGTGACTCATCTTCACAGCAACGTGGCTGTAGCTCAGCCCTGTCTGGCCTCCTCCTTCTGGCTTCAGCTGGTCTGCCACAACGTTGTATTTTTCCTCTTTTGTCTTGAACACAGTTCTCTCCCAGAAAACTTCGCTGAAGGCCTCACTCATTTTTTCTGGGCCTCCTCCCTGAACCATCTTAGAGAAGTAATAATAGCCAACATTATAGAGTGCCTACTAGAAACCAGACACGGTGCATTCAATTCATATACACAAAACAAGAGTTAAGTTATATTATTTCTAGTTTATAGTTGAGGAAACTGAGGCTCAAGTTGCCTAACATGCTCAATATGACATAGTTCATAAGTGCAAAGCCAGGACTCAAACCAAGGTCTGTCAGGTACCAGACCCTACACACACAACCAAGTATATAGCCTATCACCAGTCTGCTCCTGTATTCCCTGTTTCAGTCCCTCATCACCATCCATCCATTTGCCTCAACCAGAAATTTGGTTGTCATCCTAGACTCTTTCCTTACCTTCTGCCCCCATGTCAAATTAATCAACAAGTCCTTGTTGCTTCTACAACCTTACTTTCTCTCCACTGTCTCCTCTTTCCATCCCACTGATACCACCTCAGCTCAAATTGTACCTTCTCTCACCTACTTGACTGAGAAACTTTCAAAACTTGGGACGCCTGAGTGGCTCAGTTGGTTGGGCATCTCTCTTCAGCTCAGGTCACGATCCCAGGTCCTGGGAATGAGTCTCCTGTCAGGCTCCTTGCTCAGTGGTGAGCCTGTTTCTCCCTCTGCCTGCTGCTCCCCCTGCTTGTGCTCTCTCTCTCTCTCATTCTCTCTGACAAATAAATAAACAAAATCTTGAGAAAAAAAAGAAACTTTCTAAACTGGTTCACCTACATCCACTTCTTTTCTCTTCAAATCCATCCTCCAAAAAGCCGTTAAAAGAATCTTCATATAAGATGATGTTATTCCTTTATTTAAAACAAATGGATTTTCATGACCCTCAAGATGAAATGTTCACTTACTATATTTGACAAGGCCATCCAAAACCTAGTCTTTGCCTACTTCCCCTTCTCCCATTAATTCCTGCTCTCCCAACTATTTACAGTTACGCCAGCTGTCTATAGTTGCCTGCATGTACCAGATCTGCCACATTCTTGGTTAAAAACATTAGAAACAACCTCTGAGCATCCTAGATGTAAGGGAGAATTTATTGGAAGGCTATATAGGGGGGTTAAAACTGAACAGAGATTGGAGAACCAGGCTTATGAAACTGACCGGAAACAAGAAGCCTCTACAAACTGAAAATCAGGAACGATTTCAGGACACTGCTGTCACCACCACTCCCACACCACCACCAGACAATGTACTATGCTGCTGCCACGCACCCCTGTAAAAGAACTCTAATCTCTTTATAATTACATCACCATTCTAGATTCACAGTCTCTGGCAGGAGAATCCACTGACTCAGCCTTGATAACACAGGGACCAGAAATCCATTCTAACTTTTCACCTTCCACTATAGGGACTACGAAAGTCAATGCAGCACAAAGACTCTAAAGTGGCTCTCATGCTCTGTCTCCTCCCCAGTATTCATGCCTTTGTGTGATCCCCTCCCCTTGAGTGTAGATGGGACCCATGATTTACTTCTAACCAATAGAATATAACAAAGGCGATAAGATATCTCTTTTCTAATTACATTTTTAAGAGTCTGGCTTGCTAGCAGACTCACTCTCACTCTCCTAATGGTCTTGAAAAAGCAAGCTACATGTTCTGAACGGCTTACGGAGAGGGCCATGTAGCAGGAACTTACAAATAACTCCTAGAAGCTAGGAGCCAAGGAGCCAGAAAAAAAGCAAAAAGAAAACAAAAAACAAAACAAAACAAAAAAAACCTCAAAGTGTTCAGTCCTACAACCAAAGGAAATTAATTCTACCAACAACCTGAGTGAGCTTGGAAATAGATCTTTCTCCAGTTGAGTCTCCAGATGAGAACATAGCCCAGCCATACCTGGACTCCTGAACCACAGAAACCGAGTTAAGTGTGTGAGGTTTTGGGGGGTTTTTTTTTTTGGTGTTTTTTATTTTTGGGGTTTTTCTGTTTTGTTTTGTTTTTTGCCTTTTAAATAAGCTCCACACCCAGCATGGAGCCCAATGCAGGCCTTGAACTCATGACCCTGAGATCAAGACCTGAGCTGATATCAAGAGTCAGGCACTTAACCGACTGAGCCACCCAGGCACCCCAAGTGTGTGTTATGTTAAACTGGTAAGTTTGTGGTAATTTATTGGACAGTAATAGAAAACAAAAAAAGCCAAATACTCACTTTCTCAGCCTCCCATCAGTCAGAGATGGCCATGTGATACAATCTGGCCTGAATTATCCCTGTCTTCTCCAGCTTAATGGATGACAAGCCATTTTTTCCAGTTGCTTAGGCCAAGACCTCAGAATGATCCTTGAGTTTTCTCTTTCTCATACACATCACACCCATTCCACTAGAAAATCCTATGCAAATTAAGAGGATATTACAGATATCTGGGAAAGAGGTGATGATCACAAATACTAAAAGAGCAATAGTGGTGAAGGAAGAAAGTGGATGGGTTTTAGCCTCAGAAAGTAGAAAAACAAGACCTACTGACTGAAGAGAGACGATAAGAACATTTCTGAGTTTCTGGCTTGGGCAACTGAGGTAGGGAGCAGTGGAGAAGGAGAAGTTCGAAGGTGATTATGATTGTTTTAAATGTTTGCTCTTAAGTGACTATGAGAAGCCCAGATGAAAATCTCCAGTACATTTTTTATTAAATTAACTTAGAGCTTAGAACTGAGGGCTACCAGTATTTAGATTCGTTACTAATATAAATTGTTCTCTAATCTTAGAGTATAAATGTGACCACATTTCTTGCTTTTTTTCTATTTCATCACTCAGACCCCTCATGTCATATTATCAGGCAGTCTAGTGTCTCCTCCTTAGTTATCTAAAAACTCCGGTTCTTATATATTCTAAAAGATATGGCAGTTACCTATTGTAATATAAGAAACCACCCAAAATTTGCTGCTTAAAACAACGGCCATTTATTTAGTTGACAATTGTGTGGGTCAACTGGGTGACTTTTATGGTCTGGCCAGTTTAGCTGCTTACTGCCAGGTTTGCAAATGCATCTGCTGTCAGCTGAGGATCCACTAGGGGCTAGATAATCTAGAATGGCCTTTCTCACATGTCTGGCAGTTGGCAGCTATTGACCATAGTAATGGGAGAAACTAAGTCACATATCTCTCATCCTCTAGCAGGCTAGCCTGAAATTCTTCACATGGCAGCAATGGTAAGAGTTCCAAAAGCAGGGGGAAAAAAAAAACCAGCAAGCCCCAGTGTGAAAGCACTTTTCAGGACTTTCTTACTGTCACATTGTGTCACAATTGTGACATTGCCAAAGAAGGTTAGTGCGGGAAGGGACTAAAGTTATATAGCAAGAAAGAGTAAATTCGGAGAGGGTAAGAAGTTGTGGCTTTCTTTGAAATTTACTCCAGGAAGACCAGTCCAACTTCCATAGCCAAGTCCAGCTAGAATTAGATTAGTCCATTAACATCATTACTTCCTGGGACCATGTTGTGGACTGAATGTTTGTATCCCCCCAAAATTCATGTGTTGAAGCTCTAACCCCCCAGTTTGGCTATATTTGGAGATGGGGCTCTAAGGAAGTAATTAAGGTTAAATGAAGTCATAAGGGTGGGGCCCTGATCCAATAGGATTATTATCCTCATGAGAAGAGACACCAGAGAGCACTTGCTGTCCCTCACCCAAGGGATTCATGCACCACAGAAGGCCTTGTAACCATATAGTGAGAAAATGACCATCTACAAGCCAAGAAGAGAGCTCTCAACAGAAATTGAATTGGCAGGAACTCTGATCTTGGACTTCTAGCCTCCAGAACTGTAAGGAAATAAATTTATGTTGTTTAAACCACCCAGTCTGGGACACCCAGGTGGCTCAGTCGGTTAAGCTTCTGCCTTCGGCTCAGGTCATGATCCCAGGGTCCTGAGACCGAGCCCCGCATCAGGCTCCCTATTCAGCGGGGGGCCTACTTCTCCCTTTCCTTCTGCCTGCTGCTCCCCCTGCTTGTGTGCTCTCTCTTGCTCTCTGTCAAATAAATAAATAAAATCTTAAAAAATAAAAAATAAACCACCCGATCTGTGATATATTGTATGGCAACTCAAGCAGACCAATACAGACCATATAACAAGGTCCTCCTAATCCAAAAAACATTTTTTGAGGGAGGACAATTCCATTCCATCAATGCCAAGATCGGCCAAAGAAGCCCAGATCAGAGTTCCCACAACCCAAGCTCTTAGTCCTGTACCATTTCAGTCCCATACATAGCACAGTCACTTGCCCGAAAAACAAGCATTCCCAAGACAAGTTTCCCAAGGAGCCCACATTCTAGAGACCAGCAGTTTTTCTTCTCAAACACTCAAAATGCTCCCTTTCCCTAGGCAATGATTGCTTGCTAATCCTCCTAAAGGAATATATTATCAGTGTTGCTAGGGGGCTGGAGAATCTACACATATCCTCTTGCAGAAGACCTCTTTCAGTGATATTAACATGATCTAACTCTTCCAAGAAAGACCCCCTAGGTGATTCAAAGGGGCCCATGTTATTCTTCTAAGAGTCAGCTTCAAGGATTCTTCATTATAATAATGGTAAAACCATATCTTGTTCCCCAATATTCATTTTCCCCTTTTTCTATTATTTGAGATGTGGCCACCTAGAATAAAGAAAAATTTCCTAGCCTTCTTTGTGGCTCATGCATCTCTGTGATTAAGCTCTGCTCTGACCAATGAGATGTGAGCATAATAGATGAGTACAACTTTTGGATTATGCTATTAAAAGGAAAAAATATGTATTCCCTTCTTCTTTTTTCTCTTCTTCCAGCCTATTGTTTAGAAAGCAGTCATGGTAGAAATCTATCTTGGACCACAGGGATGAGAAAACATCTTAGGATGACAGTGCAACAATGTAGAAAGTTCCAAGATGAGGGGTGCCTGGGTGGCTCAGTTAGTTGAGCATTCAACTCTTGATTTCAGCTCAGGCCATGCCCTCAGGGTCATGGGATCAAGCCCAAGCCTTCATCATGCTCTGTGCTCAGTGGGGAGTCTGCGATTCTCTCCCTTTCCCTCTGCTCCTCCCCCACTGCATGCTCCAGTGCATGCTCTCTCTCTCAAACAAACAATAAATAAATCCTTAAAAAATTTTTTTTAATTTAAAAAAAAAAAAGAAAGAAAGGTCCAAGATGAACTCATGGAACACAGCCAGCATCCTTGCCCTCTGTACTATTTTTTTTTTAAGATTTTATTCATTTATTTGACAGAGAGAGAGAGATCACAAGTAGGCAGAGAGGCAGGCGGGGGTGGGGGGGGGGGCGGGCAGCAGGCTCTCTGCTGAGCAGAGAGCCTGATGAGGGGCTCGATCCCAGGACCCTGAGATCATGACCTGAGCCAAAAGCAGAGGCTTTAACCCACTGAGCCACCCAGGTGCCCCTACCCTCTGTACTATTATGTGATAGACAAACACACTTCTATCTTGTTTCAGTCACTGTAAATTTGGATGTGTGTTACATGTAACCCAACCTTCACGGTTATCACTTAATATGGTGATTTCTAATACCTTTTGTGTTAGTTCACAAATGTAATCTTGGGCAGGACACAGCTACAGATGGAAATTGAAGTCATGTTAAATATAGTAGGATACACTTGGCAATAAGAAAGACAGGAGTCTCAGGGAAATCCAAGAATAAAAGTATAAGCTGACCTCAGTGAATTTGGATGTGGAAGCATTTCCAGCACCCTCAGCAGTAAGAGTTTAGGGCATTTTATTCTATGCTCTGTCATTACCATGACTAATGGTAATGACTCCCTCTGGAGCTCTGCTTTAATTTATGTGTCTTTTTACTTTTCCTCCCAGAATCAACCAGTTTATTTATCCTCTGTTCCCTATCATTGCTTTATATCATCACTTCTGCCTACCAATATTGTCTACTTAGCCAAAATTTTGTCTCGATCATGGCCTCTTCTCTATTAATTGGCCTCTCTATGCAATTTTCAAAGGTTTTTTTTTTTTTTTTAAGAATTTATTTATTTATTTGTCAGGGAATGAGAGAGAGATCACAAGTAGGCAGAGAGGCAGGCAGAGGCAGAGGGAGAAGCAGGCTCCCTGCTGAGCAAGGAGCCCGATGCGGGACTCGATCCCAGGACCCTGGGATCATGACCTGAGCCGAAGGCAGCCGCTTAACCAACTGAGCCACCCAGGCATCCCTCTATGCAATTTTTAAAAAATCATTTCTTGCTTCTAATGTCTGATCCGTTCCCTACTTCCTAATTCATTTGCTTAAGATTGAGAAACTAATTAGCCAAACTTTACCTATCAAGTTACTTTATAGCTGCTGGATATCTTAACACATTAGTCAGGGATACCTTCATGGTCCAATCAGCAATACCTAGGAATTGGGAAGATGATGTTATGTGGTACAGAATATGACTGCCTAAGACTATCACTAGGCAGAGATATGGAAGGGATAATTTTCCATAAAGGGGAATGGTATTCTTGTCTGGAATTATGAGTAAAATGTCTTGGACAGATAAATTGGGGGAGAATAAAAGTGAGACCACAAACCACTTTGGAGTCTATAAGGATAAATAAAAGTGTTCAGACACTTGTCAGAGTTTTATAGGTAGAGCTAAAGGGGAAGGGAGAGACTGAAAAAATATTAAAGATGTAGAATCACAGGACTTGATGAATAATCAGAAAGGGGAAATAAGCAAACGGGATGAGTCGGAGATGATTTTCAGGATTCTGGCTTAAATAACCAGGTCAGTGGTGATGTTTTTCATATCCTAGAAAATACTGAAGGAAGAACAAATTTCATAATTTCATTCACTCATTTATTCACACACTCAACAAGTATTTTTTCATCTTGCTTGGGAAGGACATATTGAACAAATACACTCACTGGATGTGACAAAGAGGCACAATTTTGAAACATGTTGATTGTGCAGCCTCTATGAGATCTACCAGATGAATGAATGAGTCTAAAATTCAGGGAACATTCTCAGTCGGATATACATATGACAGAATGAAAGTTACTAACAAGCAAATGCTCCCAACCTTCTCTCCCACCCCTGAGTCTTCCCCTGGCCAAGAGAGTTGTATGGATGCCAGGCTGCTTCTTTGGACTTTGGGAATGCAGGATAATGAGAATGAGAAATAAGAATAATTTAAGGGATAAAAGAAGTAGAATTAGTTCAAGAGGCTAAGTTAAATTACTTAGAAAGAGCTATAAGAGGGGAGGAAAGGGAGGAAAGCAGAAGGCCGGAGGAAGCAAAGAGAAGAAAACTGTATAGGTGGCTGGGAGTACTTGTTTTGTGGTCTGTGGTCTAGGTAGGAGAGGAAGAGGAGCTGTAATGAGTATTGCTACAAATCCTCTTCTCTGTTCCCAAGCAATGCCTGTAATGACTTGCATCATTGTGAAGTTACTTTTGGCTGCTGAACTATGTACTTCTCTAAATATGATTCCATGCAGATATTGAGCCATGTTGCCCTCCCTCATTCATTAAGTGTTATGCATAAACTTGGGAGCACATGGAAATTGAAGTCATTGCTCAATGTATATGTATGTCATTCAGGGTACGTAACTGAAGTAGAAAGATTAAGGAAATCTAGGATGGAGTCCAACATTTAAGGTTAATGGAGTCCAACATTTAAGTTCAACATTTAAAGATAATGGATGAACAGTTGGTTAAGGAAAGTGAGGAAGCCTACAGCTGCTAAAGCATCTTAACCATTAAGATGCTTCATCATTGCAAACAAATGGCAGCTTAAGACTAAAATAACCATGAACATTATAATTTCGAAGCACAAAATTAATGCTATCATCTGTGGCAATGTGAAATAATTATATAAATAATAGAGATTAAGAAATAGAGAAATTTTTAAAAAGTGGATTTCCTCATCTTTCACTTTGGGGAGGTCAAAAGGTATTGTTTAAAGCCAATAAATAATAGAGATATAAGTTTATTTAAAAGTTAAAGGTTTGGGGGCACCTGGGTGGCTTGGTTGGTTAAGCATCTGCCTTCGGCTTGGGTCATGATCCCAGAGTCCTGGGACCAAGCCCCACATCGGGCTCCCTGCTCAGAGGGGAGACTGCTTCTCCCTCTCCTTCTGTCTGCCTCTCTGCTTACTTCTTCTCTGTATCTCTCTGTCAAATAAATTTTAAAATCTTTTTAAAATAAATAAATAAATAATAAAAAAATTAAATTACATGTTTTGAGTTTTTTTAAGATTTTATTTATTTGTCAGAGATAAAGAGACCTTTTAATTTTTGTCTTTATTATATAACTTATTTTCTTTTAAAAAAGATTTTATTTTATTTTCAGTTTTTTAATTTTTATTTTATTTATTTTAAAGGTTTTATTTATTTATTTGACAGAGAGACAGCGAGAGAGAGAACACAGCAGGGGGAGCAGCAAAAGGAGAGGGAGAAGCAGGCTCCCCGCTGAGCAAGGAGCCCGATGCGGGGCTCGATCCCAGGACACTGGGATCATGACCTGAGGTGAAGGCAGATGCTTAAACTGCTGAGCCACCCAAGCATCCCTAAAATTACTTGTTAAAGGGGAAGGAAGGAAAGTGAGACTTGGAAGAATACTAATTTTATCATTGTTGAAAACAGAGAGTTAATAGATAGTCTCAAGAAATATAAGAAAATGTTAGGTAAGCCCTGGAAGAACTAAAAACTAACTACAAACTTCCAAGTTAACAGATGCTCATGCAGAAAATAAAACAAAGCAGATAGAAATTATATAATAAAGGGGCACCAGGCTGGCTCAGTCAATAGAGCATGTGACTCTTAATCTCAGGGTTGTGGGTTCGAGCCCCAAGTTGAGGGTAGAGACTACTTAAAAATAAAATTTGGGGCTCCTTGGTGACTCAGATGGTTGAGGATCTGACTCTTGGTTTCGGCTCAGGTCATGGGCTCAGGTCATGATCTCAGGGTCACGTGTTTGAGCCCCGCATTGGGCTGCTTAAGATTCTCTCTCTCCCACTCTCTGCAACCCACCCCCACTCCCTGGCTCATTCACATGCACACCCATTCCTCTCTCTCTCTCTAAAAAAAATAAAACTATGGGCACCTGAGTGGCGCAGTCATTAAGCCTCTGCCTTGGGCTCAGGTCATTATCTCAGTATCATGGGATTGAGCCCCGCATCGGGCTCTCTGCTCAGCAGGGGGCCTGCTTCCCCTCTCTCTCTCTGCCTGCCTCTCCGCCTACTTGTGATCTCTCTCTCTGTCAAATAAATAAATAAAATCTTTAAAAAAAGCGAGAGAGAAAGTATTTTAAAAAATTATTTAAAAAAGATAAAAATTAAAGGGTCATCATTTTAAAACGAAAAAACCATTCCTGACTGCTCAGAGCAGAAAGGAATCTGGATATCATGGGGAGCAGAGCTACTGCAAGTGTTTTCCTCGAGACTTGAACCAGTTGGCAAACTGTTTGTTATTGATCTATAAAGTGATAAGTAAAGAAACTGAGAGCAAGCTCTCAAAAACATAACAATTTGGCAGAGTAATTTTATGTCTGTGAATCTACTTGTAAGAAATTTTGTACATCTTTGTCTTATTTCATTTTTTCCAGTTTTTTTCTTTTCTTTTTTTACTGAGGTATGATTGACATACTATATTACATTAGCTTCAGATGTACAAGGTAATATTTTAATATTTGTATATATTTCAAAATAATCTCTCAGTCTCCATCCATCGCCATTCACAGTTACAAAATTTTTTTTCTTGTGGTGAGAACTTTTAAGATCTACTTGCTTAGCAACTTTCAAATATGCAGTAGTATTAATAACTACAGTCACCATCCTATACATTACATCCCCATGACTTACTTATTTTATAACTAGAAATTTATGCCTTTTGATTCACTTCACTAATTTTGCCCATTCCCTCCCTCTGGCCACTACCAGTCTATGAGCTCAATTTTTTTTGGTTTTTAGTGGGTTTGTTTTTAGGTTCCACATATAAGTGAGATCACATGATATTTGTCTCTCTTTGTCTGACTTACTTTATTTAGCGTAACGCCCTCAAGGTCCATCCATGTTGTTGCAAGTGGCAAGATTTCATTCTTTTTTTTTTTTTTAAGATTTTATTTATTTAGGGGCGCCTGGGTGGCTCAGTTGTTAGGCCTCTGCCTTCAGCTCGGGTCAGGATCCCAGGGTCCTGGGATCAAGCCCCGCATCGGGCTCCCTGCTCCGTGGGAAGCCTGCTTCTCCCTCTCCCACCCCCTCTGCTTGTGTTCCCTCTCTCGCTGTGTCACTCTCTGTCAAATAAATAAAATCTTTTAAAAATAAAATAAAATAAAAAAATAAAATAAAATCTTTAAGAGGCACCTGGGTAGCTCAGTCAGTTGGGCCTGGGACTCTTGGTTTCCGTTCAAGTCATAATCTCAGGGTTGTGAGTCCCGTGTTAAGTTCCTTGCTCAGTGGGGAGTCTGTTTCTCCTTCTCCCTCTTCCCCTGCCTCTCTCCCTGCTTCTTCTCTCTCTGTCAAATAAATAAAATCTTTAAAAAATAAAATATTTTTAAAAATAAATAAAATAAAAATTTAAAAATTATGAAGTATGGCTGAATAATATTCCATATAGTACATACACACCACATCTTCTTTATCCATTCATTTGTTGTCAGTGGACACTTAGGTGGTTTCCATATCTTGGTTATTGTAAATAATGCTGCAATGAACATGGGGGTGCCTATATCTTTTCATATCAGTATTTCTATTTTCTTCGGATAAATACCTAGAAGTGGGATTACTGGATTACATGGTAGTTCTATTTTTTTTATTTTTTGAGGAAGCTCCCTACTTGTTTCTCAAGTTTTCTCAAGTTGTTTTTATTGAATTTTACAAAAATATCAGTCTATGCAATCAAAAAAATTATTTTAAGTCTCAGGTAGCTGAGAGCACTGATCTAGAGCAGCAGCAACATCACCTGGAATTTGTTAGAAATGCAAATTTATTGACTTTCTCTCATTTTAGGCATTGTGCTGAGTAGGACTCTCTGAGGAAATCACAATTAAGCTAATCAGATGGTTGAGTAGATGTTAGCCTGAGCTAAGGCTCATATTCTTTATATTTTACTATGTTACCTCCATTTATTCCTTAATTCATTCATTTAGCAAACCTTCAAAGAGTGCCTACTACATGTCAGGCCTTATTTCTGTTGATTAAACTAAGATGAACTTGGTCCTTGGCCCCACTGAGTTTATAGTCTAAGGGGAACTTCAACTTTTATAGGGATTTAATTCTATGTCTTGAATTTCTATTAAGTTCTACTTTCTATTCTTCCATTATAACGTAGTACCAGACATCCCTATGACAAAATACCTTCTATATGCTGTGACTTTCAAATTTATAACCTTAGTTCAGATTTCTTTATTATCATTATTTATAATTATTTTCAATAATTTCATTTTCCGTCATTTACTCAAGAATATCACTCCAGAAATGCTGCCCTGTTTCTCTTATATCTTAATTTCCCTCTCTCTTCTGGATCATTCTATCAGAGCACTTTCACATTCCTCTTGTTCTCACTTCTACCACCAGCTACTCTTGATATTTTTTGCTTCTTTGTGCAGCAAAATTTCTAAGAATATTTGTCTATCTGTGCTATATCCAATCCCACTCCTCCATCTTATTGTTTAAGGTTTTTATTACTAAATTTACAAACATAATACATTAAGAGAATAGTATAGTGAATCCCTATGTACACATCCTAAATATTCTACAATTATGAACATTTGTCATATTTGCTTCATCTTATCTCTTTTTTTATTTCTTTTTGTTGCTGTAGGATTTTAGAGCAAATCCCTGATAGTATGTCATTTCAACTCTAAATACTCACACGTATTTCTAAAAAACCAGAAAATTTTCTTACATAACACAGTATCACTATCACTTCTTACAAAATTAAAAATAATTCCCTAAAATTAACTGATAACTGGTCCACATTCAAATTGTTCAAAATGTCTCCAAAATGTTTTTATATAGTTGGTTTACCCATTCTCTTAAATGCACCCCAATTAAACTTCCCTCTACACCATTCCACCCAAACTTCTCTGGTCAAGATCATCAATATTTACCATGCTGTTAAACCTAATGATCAATTTTCATCTTATTTGACTTCTCTCTCAGTTGCATTTTATATATTTACTCCCTACTTCTTTTATTTTTACAGAAAATTATAAAACAAACCCCAAGTACCATTACCACTCAGCTTGTATAATTATCAACATTTTGTCATTCTTGTTTTATTTATGCTCCATACCCGTTTTTATCCTCTGGAGTATTTAAAGGAAATCTGAAACAATATATAATTTCAATATATATCTGTACAGATAAGAACTTTTATAACATAGCCATATTGCATTTTCACACTTAACAAAATTAATAATAATTTCTTAATATCATCTAATACCCAGTCTGTTTTCGATTTCCTCCTTTTGTCACAAAAATATCTTTTTGCAGTTGTTTGGAAAATTCTTCTCAAGCAACATTCATGCATTGATTTGTTTAAAATATCTCTTAAGTTTCCTTTAATATAAAACAGTTTTCCCTCCCTCCTTTTTATGTCATTCATTTGCTGAACAAACCAGGTTATTTGTCCTCTAGAATTTTCCACATTCTACATTTAGCTGACTGGATCTTTATGGTGTCATTCATATATTCCTCTATACCTAGTGTTTCCTTGTAAATTGGTAATTATATCTGGAGGCTTGATGAGATTCAGGTTCATTTTTCCTGGAAAGAGTACTTCATAAGTGGTTCTGTATAATTCTCACTGCAACTTATGAGGAGACACATAATAACTTGTGGTTCTACTTGCAGTGACAATAAGACTGATGAGTACATTCAGATACTGTGAACTTGATCTATCCATTATAGATTTTCCCAACATCTATCCTCCTAATGGTTTTGGAAACAATGAGAATTATTGCCTAAATCTATTATTTCATTAGGGAATTTAAGTCTAATATTTCATTTTATGGAAAAGCCAACATAGTGCCTGATTCTCTTTGTTTACCAATTTTCAGAATAATAACTACCCTGCTATCTCCAAAGGAGACCAGTGGGTATTAGAGGTTTTTCCTGGTTAGTTATGGGTGCATGGTTTCAATCCATATTAGTCATTACCCTTCAATGTTCAAATTACCCCATTTTTAGCCAGTGGGAGATCCTTTGGGTTGCCTCCTGTATCCTTTGATCCTTTTGACAAACCCCAGTAGTCTTTGGTAGTTTCCTTGCTTCCTGGAAAAGAGGACATCACACAATAATCTTGCACATTTCCTGCATCAAACCTGGATCGGTCTATTCCCTCCTTCCTGTTATATTTTTTCACCTAACATCTGAAAAATGACACTTTCATGTAGCTACTTCCTTAAGCCAAAAACCTGGAAGTCATCCTTTATGCCACTGACTTCCTTATCCCCTATATGCAGTCAATCATCAAATTCTCTTAGGTCTATCTATAGAGAAATCTCAACTTGTTCATTTGTTATCTCTACTGCTACCTCTCTAGTCCAGACCATTATCATCTTTCATCTGCACAACTGTAATAGCTTTCTAATTAGATTACCCATTTCTATTTGCCCCTTCTAATCCATTCTTCAACCAGCATTGGTTTTTTGAAAATATAAGTCAAGAGGCTGCATTTACTACGGCACGTTTTGACACTTTCCCTTTCCAAAAATTTCATTGAATTTGATTGATAAATAAATAAACAAATAAATAAAATTCCAGTTTGTGACAAATTCCTAGAAGACCAAAAGCTGATAGGGTCAATGGTCCTGATAATGTTCTTAGTTATTTGGTCAGACGGTAAATTTCCTAGTGTTTATTTTATTATACTTCAAATTTACATACATGTTACACACATTATTTTGCATGGATCTGTGCAAGACACATTTATTGGTCACTAAATATCCATATGATCCCCTACATTTCCCATCATTCTTTGCAGTTAGATGGGATCACGTGACCAGGACTGACCAATGAGCTATGAAAGGAACTGAGATATGTAAGTTGCAAACTAAAACGTAAAAAGAGGGAGTATAAATTTGCCATGTTCTCCCTTCCCTGTAGGTGACTGCAGAGACTCACTGCAACCATGGAATTGTTGAATTATCACATGGAAGACAGCTAATGGGTCATGATCTCA
>CM052900.1:134571245-134593025 GCA_028534135.1 Potos flavus
CTTTTCGCCTGGTCTGGTCCGGTCGGCTCCTGCCTCTCCTTTCCCCGCCCCCACCAGGGAATCTGAAGGCCGAGCCCCCAGCCCGTCCTCTAGCCCCAGACAAGTGTGAGATGCCGTCTCCGCCGTTTAGGTAGCGCCGAATGTTTATCCGCTTGTAGTGTCGCAGCAGCTTAGGGGTAATCTCCAGATCCCCCACTCAGGCACAAAGAGCTTCGGTGTCTTGACGCTTGCATTTTCAGCCACCCTTTGCTGAAGCAGCTTCCCGATGCTCTGGGCAGTTAAGTCAAGGCCACCAAACATAGGTCCTCTTTAGTTCTTCCGGGCATCTCCACCATTTCCTAAAATCTGCCTTTCAAGTTTAGGTCTCTTGAGGCACGTCCCTCACATCCATATGCAGTGTCCCGGAGTTACGCTCTTTCCTTTTGGAAATACGGTCACACATGTGCCGCCTTTTGGAATGAAGTTCTTCACTGGCAGTGGGATAGAATCAGCAATTACTAAGAAGCACCGTAACTAACGGAGTGGGTGGCTATTCAGTATTTCAGCTCAGTGGCTGTGCTTGATGCCTTGAAGTTGGGGTCAGACGAGGTACCTTGTAGTCAAGCCCGCTGGGGTCCAAAATCTGCTGACAGGAAGAAATCTAGAACAGAAAAAAAGCCTAACAGCCATGTCATGTTTGATAATATTCTGCAGGTCAAATTTCAGCGTAGAGACAAAAGCCCTGTTTGCTTTTATATGCTGGTTAAATGTAATATGTTGACGTTCTGTAAGTGCTTATGTGAAGTTTTAGCAGCTGTCTTGGGAACTTCTCAGTCAGATTTCTCAATTCCTAGATAATCATGATAATTAGTTTTACTTTGATAAGTTTGACTGAATGCTGTAAACTTAACCACTTTTTTATAACATCAGCCCACACCTTTCTGTCAGTCTTATTACTAGTTCCCTTTGATGCCTAGATTACAAAACCATAGTCATCTTGGATTTCCCTTGTGCTTCATCCCCAAATATATTATATTACTGGATCTCATGATTTCTTTATTTAAAAAGTAAGTTGGATTTATCCCTTCCATTGTCATTGTTGAAGTTGTAAGGCTGTTTTCAAGGACTTTGCTACCTCTCAGTTCATTCCATGGAAGGTTCATATAACAGTTCTGAAACATGACTGTTGTCTTGTTACTCTTGAGTCTATAATGGCTAAATTTCTGTGCTTTGGTTTCAAAGCCTTTTCTCTATAACCTGGCCTAATAATTCTCATGCATGTGATATGGTGGGAAAAGCCCAGGTTTTAGAGTAATAAGATTTGGATTCCAATACTGAGACTGTCATTATACTAACACTGTGTCCTTGGGAAACTTTGAGCTTCAGTTTCCTTCTCTCTCATTTCACATGACAATATCTTTTCTTCTAGCCTCTTAATTATTGTGAGGATTGCAATTGGCAGAACGTGTGGAAAAGTTATCATAGTTAGACAAAAACAGCCTAAGCTATTGTTAGTTCTCATTGTACTCGTTCATTTCACAAATATTTGAAAACTTAACATATGTTAGGTACTGGTGCTACTACTATGAAAGATAGTCCCTGCCCTTAAGAGACTTTCAGGAAGATTTCAGAGAATATATGTGTCTGTAGAAAGTAGAGTGGTAATGTCTGACAAGGTAGAGTGTGATGTAGCCAAAAAATAGGTAAGTTAAAAAAAATAGGTGAGGGGCGCCTGGGTGGCTCAGTGGGTGAAAACCTCTGCCTTCAGCTCAGGTCACGAACTCAGGGTCCTGGGATCAAGCCCCGCATCAGGCTCTCTGCTCAGCAGGGAGCCTGCTTCCCTCTCTCTCTGCCTGCCTCTCTGCCTACTTGTGATCTCTCTCTCTGTCAAATAAATAAATAAAATCTTAAAAAAAAAAATAGGTGAGTTTAGGATGACCACCAAATCCAGAGGAGAGAGGAACAGGGAAGGTTCTGCAGGAAATTATGTTTGAACAGAGTCTTGAATTATAACAAAGACCCAAAAAGAAAAGGTGGGGAAGGATGCCTTGAAGGAGACACTTTTAGAGAACTGCAAATTGTTAGGTTTTGTTGGAATATTAAGTTCAAAGAAGAGTATGGGAGATAGGACTGGACAGGTAGACAGAGGTGAGATTTGAAGGGCTTTGTGTACTAAGAGAGGTATGCAAATTGAGGGTTTGTAAGCAGACAGTTGGCCTGATTACAGTCGGTTTTTGAAAATTCATTCTGGTTGGAGTATGTGCTTCCTTACTACAGTGTACACTTTTTTTGTTTTTTTGAAAAACTTTAATTATTTATTTGACAGAGAGAGATCCCAAGTAGGCAGAGAGGCAGGCAGAGAGAGAGGGGGAAGCAGGCTCCCTGCTGAGCAGGGAGCCCTATGCGGGGCTGGATCCCAGGACCCTGATATCATGACCTGAGCCGAAGGCAGAGTCTTTAACCCACTGAGCCACCCAGGCGCCCCCTTACTACAGTGTACAAAAACTTCTGCCTTTGTGCCTTTTCTTAACCAACTGAGCCACCTAGGTGCCCCTGTGCCTTTTCTTATTTTCTTTATCTCACCCAGAAGGGCTTATGCCCTTTCCTCATATGTTAATCTTTATCTTGCAACATCCAGCTCAGGTCCCATTTCTACCGTGAATCATCCTCCAATTATTTTAGGCCCCTTTGCTTATTCCCTTCCCTGAAACCCTATCAGGAATAGTACCACACAGTTTTAGTCCATATTTGTTTTGTGTGTATTTTATGTCCCTAAGTAGATTGTAAGCTAAAGGATAGGGAATGTTTAATATGTGTGTGAAGAGAAGACATGTTAAAGACAAAAATATGTTTTCTGGTCTATTTTGTTTTTCAGGGCAGGACCAGATTATGGGCAACAGCCCTTTTAATTAATCTGTCAACATGGCTAATGAGGACTGTCCCAAGGCTGGTGATAGTCCATTTTCATCAGATAAACATGCCCAACTCATCTTGGCCCAGATCAATAAAATGAGGAATGGAGAGCATTTCTGTGATGTGCAGCTGCAAGTTGGGAAGGAAACTTTTAAAGTTCATCGGCTGGTTTTGGCTGCCAGTAGTCCTTACTTTGCAGCTTTGTTCACTGGAGGAATGAAAGAGTCTTCAAAAGATGTTGTACAGATTCTAGGAATTGAAGCTGGAATCTTTCAAATACTTCTAGATTTCATTTATACAGGTATGTTACGTGAGCCTATAGCTTTGAGTGAAGAATGATATAATCACTCATGCATTACAATGGGAATATAAATTGATACAACTTCTATGAAAACTAATTTGACAATATGTTATTATGAGTGTTTGAAAAGTTCATATCTTTTGACCCAGTATTCCTTTTCTAGGAATCATAAGGAATTAATTAGTGATACAGGCAAATATTTATGTACCAGGATGTTTACTGTAACATTATTTATAACTACATAATTGAATACAATCTAGTTATCCCTCAGTAGGTTATATGATTAAATAAATTACGGTATATGTATGTATCATGGAATATTTTTTTAGATCTCTCAAATTATTTAAGTATATACTATGGAAGAGTGTTTACAATATTTTAAATGAAAAAAAATTGGATATAAGTACCGCTCTGATTTTGTAAAGAAAAAAAATCATTTGTATTTGTGCACAGGAAAAAGACCAGAATGTTGATAAGTGTTTATCTCTGGATGACGGAATATGGAAGATCTGTTTTGTTTTGTTTTTTAAGATTTTATTTACTTGACTTTATTTACTTAACTCTCTAACAGCGAGAGAGGGAATACAAGCAGGGGGAGTGGGAGAGGGAGAAGCAGGCTTCCCACTGATCAGGGAGCCCGGTAAGGGGCTGGATCCCAGGACCCTGGGATCATGACCTGAGCCGAAGGCAGATACTTAACGACTGAGCCACCCAGACACCCCTGGAATATGGGAGATCTTTATTTTTCCCTCTTTTTCTTTTTCCCTCAAAATATTTATAATCAGCATGTATGTATTTTAATTAAAACTTTTATTTTTAAGATGTTTTTAAAGAGTTTTGATAATGTTAGAAAATGCACACAAAAAACTATGAAGTATGTTTTATATGATATGTAATAAATATACATGGAAATAAGATTTGGAAGAAAGACACTAAAGTGTTAGTACAGTGTATGTCTGTGGGAAAATGCGTGGTTTTCATTCTTATACTTTTCTGCCTTGAAGTTTTTTCCTGTGGTGAAGATAATATAATCAGAAAAAATGTTTGAAAACAAAGACTGGTCATCATGCTCTCCTTAAAGGACTACTTGGTGGGAGATTATTATGTGACCCAATAAAGTATTATTTATTTAGTGCATGGTATTTAAACCTGGAAAATGACAAAAGGAGATTTCTTTGTGTTGTTTCTTATTACATTTTGGAATATATCAGAAAATAACTCTTAATTTGAAGATTATAAAAATGACTATGTTTTATTTGCCGAAAGCAGTGCAGCCCTGTCTATTGGCTAATGTACAAATTAGCATTGAAGGATTTTTTTTTAACCTTTTCTAACTGACTTGTGTGAGCTGAAAACAGTTTCATAAATGTTCTGCTTCTCTTATTTGCAAAGTGTAAATTAACACAGATTAATCCAATGGAATTAGTGTTGAACTACATAAAAATAGAAGAAATGCTACAAGGTGTTTATTCTGCCTCTTGTCTAAGGGTAGCAACAAGAGCTACTTAGTGAAAGATGTTCGTGGTACTATCACCATATTGGTGATTAGCACTTCCATCAAATAAATAAAAAGTGGTGAAACCCAGATAAATAAAAGCTATTGAGCATATCTGGGAGAAATAACATTCTAGAATATTGACATTTAAGGCTAAAATTGGTATAACAATTAAGAACAGAATTTGGCTACTGATAAAGGATATCAAGTGGCTTAGCAAGCTAGTTCATTTTTCCACAGAAGTGAATTCATTGTAGGCATTCCAAGGTTAGTATGGTAGCTTCATGATGTCCTTAATATCCTATTATTCTCCCAACATTTTACTCTACCATCTATAGCTTGTAGCTTCTAATCTCATGATTGCTGAATTCTAGCCAGTGGAAGAAGGAAGGGAAAAAGGCAAAAGGTCCTGCTAGCTGACTCTGTGCTCTTTTTAAGCTTTTCTGGTAGCCGTACCCAGTAACTGCTGTCTGTATTCCATTGTCCAAACAGTAAAAAATTCATCCCTCTCTATAAGTGAGGCTAAGGAATGTAATTTTCATCAGGACACAATTATCACCCACAACAAAATCAAGGTTCTTTTTTTTTTTTTCTTAAAGATTTTATTTATTTATTTGAGAGAGAGAGCACAAGCAGAACAGAGGGACAGGGAGAAGCAGACTCCCCGCTGGCAGGGAGCCCAATGCAGGGCTCGATCCCAGGACCCTGAGATCCATGACCTGAGCCGAAGGCAGACGCTCAACCAACTGAGCGACCCAGGTGCCCCTGTGGATACTTTTTTTAAAAATAGGTTCTATTCCCCATATGGGACTTGAAGTCAGAACCCCCAGTTCAAGAGTCACATGCTATACTGACTGAGCCAGCAAGGTATCCCATATGAATACTTTTTGTGAGCTAAGCACTAAGGATATAGCAGTTAACAAGACAGGCAGTGCCTCTGCCTTCTCAGAGCTTTATAAGTAGTGCAATTTAGGTACTTACAAATGTGAAATGAGGTTTTGAGAGGGTCATTTTCCTTAGTTGTAAAGTGGGGATAACATTTCATGATTCATGTGAAGTTTAAATGAGATAAATTTTCATAAATGTAAAAGTGTTTTTTGTAATCTATAAAGCCTTATGTAGTTATAGGGCATTCTTTTTATTGCTCTCAAGTAACTCTTGGCTTTACCCAGTAGCAGGCATTCAGTCTTCATAGATTACAACCCATGATCTTGTCCAAATTTGTTGTGAATTCTCATTTCATTCAGCTAAGTCTTATCTCAGTTTTCTCTACGGCCGCTACCATTTACTCCCATGGTGGATTCCATTTCTTACTTTCAGGAATCCCTGTTTGCATTCAATAAACCATATTCTTCCTCTCACCAAAATCTCTTTGGTCATTAATTAATTAATTAATTAATTTTTAAGATTTTACGTATTTATTTGACAGAGAGGGAGAGACAGCTAGAGAGGGAATACAAGCAGGGGGAGTGGGAGAGGGAGAAGCAGGCTTCTTGCTGAGCAGGGAGCCTGATGCAGGGCTTGATCCCAGGACCCTGGGATCACAACCCAACCCGAGCGGAAGGCAGACACCCAACGACCCCAACGACCCAGCCACCCAGGCGCCCCTGGGCATTCATTTATTTAAAACAAATTTTTTGAGTACCTAGTGGGTGATATGCAACGAGAATACAAAAGGGAAAGCCTTCCCCCAACAGACTTTATAAATCTGTTGTGAATACAAACTTCAGACAAATAGTTTAGTGGAGTGAATATCCTAAAAGGGATAAAGGGATATATAAGATTGAGTGGAGAGTTTATCCTTATCAGGTAGGAGAATTACAGGGGTTTTCTTCCATTCTAAATATAATTGACTATTTGGTGTTCTCCCAAAGTCATATATGTAAATATATGAAAGTAAAGTCATCTAGAAAGAAAGTGGTGTACATAGGGGCGCCTGGGTGGCTCAGTCGTTAAGCGCCTGCCTTTGGCTCAGGGCATGATCCCAGAGTCCTGGGATCGAGCCCCGTGTAGGGCTCCCTGCTTGGGGGGAAGCCAGCTTCTCCCTCTCTCATTCCCCCTGCTTGTGTTCCCTCTCTCGCTGTGTCTCTCTCTGTCAAATAAATAAAATCCTAAAAAAAAAAAAAGGAAGTGGTGTACATAGTTACTTAAATGTTAAGTATTTAATGACTTCTCATATATTATGGACTCTTGGTTATACCTAGTATTAAAAAATAATGTTTGTATGGCACTTTATCAAATTGAAGTTGGGGACCCTGTCTTATTCACTCCAGTGCTTCAGTAAATGTTAGATGCATATAGCCTTATGTTAAAAGCATGGACTTTGATGTCAGTCCCTACCCTCAATTACTTGACCATGTGACTTGGAGACAAGTTATTTAAACTTTCTGATTCTTCAGGGCACCTAGGTGGCTCAGTTGGTTAAGCACCTGTCTCTCGATTTCAGCTCGGGTCTTGATCTCAGGGTTGTGAGTTCAAGCCCTGCATTGGGCTCAATGCTGGGTGTGGAGCCTACTTAAAAAACATTTTTTTAAATATATAATAAAATAAATAAACTTTCTATTTCTGTTTAAATGATAGACAAAGAAAAAATAAAACACCTATTATATGGAGTTGTAGTGACAGTTAAATGAATGGATAAAACAATGTTTCTGTCCATTGTAAGTGTTCCATAAATGTTAGGTATCATCATTTAAGTTTTGCGCTCTTTCTACAAATCCTTTGTTGCCTTTTTTACTTAGGATCTATCTATTCAGCAAATATTGAGCTATCAGTGGAATTAAACATAATGCTTTTTAAATATAAGTCAAATGTATCTTTTTATTTTATTGGTTATTTTGTCTCCCTACTTCCCTAGGTATAGTGAACATAGGTGTGAATAATGTCCAGGAGCTGATTGTTGCAGCAGACATGCTACAGTTGACTGAAGTTGTTAATCTGTGCTGTGAATTTCTAAAAGGACAAATTGATCCATTGAACTGCATTGGGATCTTTCAGTTCTCTGAGCAAATTGCCTGCCATGATCTTTTGGAATTCACAGAAAACTACATTCATGTCCATTTCTTGGAGGTTCACAGTGGGGAAGAGTTCCTGGCGCTTACAAAAGATCAATTGATCAAAATTTTGCGAAGCGAAGAGCTCAGTATTGAGGACGAATATCAGGTCTTCTTAGCTGCCATGCAATGGATTCTGAAGGACCTGGGAAAAAGAAGAAAACATGTGGTGGAAGTGCTAGAACCAATTCGATTCCCTTTATTACCTCCTCAGAGGCTTTTAAAGTATATAGAAGGTAATATTTTTTTGCATATCCAATGAGTGAATATCCAGTGGCTTTCTCTCTGTTTGAAATGTGATAATGTTTTCATTTTTCAGTTCAATAACAGACATTTATTGAATTACTATTAATTCAATAAAACACAACTTTTGTGTTTTGCAGATAGTAGTATTTCAGTATTTCTACCCATTATTTTAATCAAATTCTGACATACCTTTCTCAAGTTTAAATACTACGGGAGATTAGAATTCTAGATAAAATTATTGACAGACCTAAAATACCACTGCTGTCTTTGGTAGTACCGATTATTTCAGTGTAAGATTTCCTCTTGTTCCTCTAAAAAATTTAGCAAAACCTGACACTTGAGGAAAATTCATATGCTAAAAACAAAACCCAAACTCAATAAATTCTGTATATCTTCTCATTATAAAATTAATTTTATATTGATATAATATCATAGCTTCTAAGTACCCTTTGAATCATCTTTAGGTACTAAACTCTGAAAATACTTTTCATCATAGTATAAAACTGTTAATTTTTATATTAGAAAAATGATATATATTAATTATTAATTAATTGATTGATTAAGATTTTATTTTGAAGTACTCTCTACACCCATTGTGAGGCTCGATCCCACAACCCCAGGATCAAGAGTCACATGCCCTACTGATTGAGCCAGCCGGGCACCACAGATTTAAATTTATTTTTACAAACTACCTTAGACTTGGTTTCAAGATTTGAAGCTCTTACTCTTGTCATGCACTGAAACTTACATAGGAAGTTACAAATGATCTTATCAATTAAATACACTATTAGCATTAAAGGTGTAATTCTGTGAAAGAATTATATTTAATGTGGATTTTTAGTTTTTTCCTATTCTTAACAGTATTAACAGAATTTGATAGGTTTTTCTGAGTGATGTATTTTTATTAATGCATATTAATGCATTACTCAATCAATTCTTATTATTCACAGTAGTTATGTTCTATAAAGTTGCCACAAACACTGCATGGGCAAATACTGAGACATTGTTCCTAGGGCAAATACTTATGTAGATTATCGCATTTTTGCCACCGGATCAATACATAACCTTGTTTTATGTGTGTTTCTATCAAAAACACCTTCTTTAATATATACACTTAATATATATATACTTAATTTAATATATATACACATAACATTGAACTCCTAGCCAACAGCACTATAACCCATGCCTAAATGAAACCTAATACATGCATTTACTCCATAAGATACATCACAGGCTTCTTGCAATCAGGAACACCAGACAACACTTCAACAGTATGCGTGGGGTCATTTTTAACAATAAAATCACCAAGAAAAAGCCCAAAAATGTGAAAAGCATTGCAATAAACAGACTGTGAAAAGGACACTTGTTTATAATGTGAGAGCTGAAATACAAGGCAGAGCGTCACCTCGTTCAGTTCCCACCTAGAAACATGCATGTCAGGTGATTCGAATTTTTTTCCACTCTGCAGCATGTCTGTGAATGACTAGGAAAGCACCATGAGTGTTAATTTGGGTTACAAATGCATTTTAATGAGTAGATGTATTCATCCACAAATGATGAAGACTGACTATATTTAAATGCTAAAACAAGAAGAGAGAAATTATCCAGATACATTTTTGTTTGAATCATATGAGAATTTAGGAGTTGGACAAAAGCTTTCATGGTTGAGTTGTCTTTTCCCAAGTTCTGTAGATACAGAGTGTTATAGGAAAGTTCCTTTGCTAGGAGCAAGGAAAAGTTACCTAGAATTGGGGCTTGTTTTCCTACAGCTTTTTAGTGTCATAATATTCAAATCTTGTACTGCTTACTAAGCATGCCCAATAGCTGTTGGCTAAAGGTATTTCACTGAGTAAAACTGCAAGGAGTCAGGGAGATGGAAATGGAGGATTTTTTAAAAAAAGATTTTAATATATTTCAACTTTGAAACTTTTCTTTTTGATCACATTAGAGAAAAAGTAGGCAATTTATGTAGAAAAATAATGAGACTACCACAAAATTCAGAGACAGAAGACTTAATGGAAATGGTTAAATTGGGGCGCCTGGGTGGCTGAGTCGTTAAGTGTCTGCCTTTGGCTCCAGTCGTGGTCCCAGGGTTCTGGGATTGAGCCCCGCGTTGAGCCTCGCATCGGGCTCCCTGCTTGGCGGCAAGCCTGCTTCTCCCTCTCCCTCTGCCTGCTGCTCCCCCTGCTTGTGCTCTCTCACTCTCTGTCAAATAAATAAAATCTTAAAAAAAAGAAATAGTTAAATTATGTTGTGTGAAATATGTAGATTTCCCCCCGGTATATGTTTTTTGTATTTACCACAGGAATAATTCAGGCAATTTAATAGTAGTAGCTATATGATAATATCTATTTCTTGCCACTTTAGAGAATGACTACTTTTTAAAAATTGTACATGCTCTTATAAATGTTTAGGTAATAAAGTGTAATAAAACAACAAATTCCCCCAAAGTCCACCACCCAGAAATAACCAGTTATAATTAACATTTAGTAAACATCATTCTAGGTATCTTTATATAGGAGGATAGATGATGGGTGGTTGTATGGTTGGATGGATAAACAGAAAAAAATAAAAATCATTCTGTACATACTATTTATAATACAAAAAGTGTATTAAATCTCATTAAAAATTAAAGAAGAAACTGAAGTAATAACTAATTTCTGATAAATGTTTCTTTATCTCAAGAAACACTCATTCTAAAAAGTTCCCAAGTTAAGGACAAAAGATGAAAATCATTAAAAGATGAAATAAAAGTTTCATTTGTGTTTCAATTTTATTTTATTTATTATTTTTAATTTTAATTCTAATATAGTTAAACATACAGTGTTTTGTGTTTAAATTTTAAACAGTATAGACTCACTAAGAAAAATAAGGTAATTAGCATTGTTAGTTTTCTTCCTATGCCACCACTCAAGGTTTATACCTTTATTTTATTTATTTATTTATTTTTAAAGATTTTATTTATTTGACAGAGACGAGACACAGCGAGAGAGGGAACACAAGCAGGGGGAGTAGGAGAGGGAGAAGCAGGCTTCCCTCCAAGCAGGGAGCCTGATGAGAGCTCGATCCCAGGACCCTGGGATCATGACCTGAGCCGAAGGCAGACACTTAACGACTGAGCCACCCAGGCACCCCAAGGTTTATACCTTTATATAGATTTTTCTTTCAATCATAATTTCCCTAGCGCTGTGCTTTTGTTCTGTATTTAAATGAATTTGATGCTGTCTACCAGTTTTCAGTCTTTTTATTCCCAAATTTTCTCTTTTGATTTGTCTTTTGGTTGGCTGGATTTCATCACCAAGTACTTTTTTCAAGAAAAGTTCATGATTACTGTATTTCCTGAATTATTTTCATATTTGAAAATTTCTGCCTGTTGCTTTTTTAAGTTAACAGCAATTTGGATGGGCATAATAATTTTTTTTTTTAAGATTTTTAAAATTTGGGTGGCTCTGTCAGTTTAAGCATCAGCCTTCAGCTGAGATCATGATCCCAGGGTCCTGGAATCGGGCCCTGCATTGGACTCCAGCCCTGCGTTGTGTTCCCTGCTCACTGGGGAGCCTGCTTCTCCCTCTCCTTCTGACGCTCGCCCTGCTTGTGCTCTCTGTATAAATAAAAAAATAGTAAAATCTTAAAAAAAAAAAAAAAAGGAATCTCTACACCCAACATAAGTCTCAAACTTACAACCCTGAGATCAAGAGTTGCATGCTCTATCAAATGAGCCAGCCAGACACCCCATGGATGGGCATAATATTCTTGTGTTTTTTTTTTTTTTTTTAAGATTTTATTTATTTATTTGAGAGAGAGAGAGAAAAACAAGAATATGCCCGTGCCTGCGAGCAGGGGGAGGGGCAGAGGGAGAGAATCACAAACAGACTCCTCGCTGGGCGAGGAGCCTAACACAGGGTTCAGCCTCACAACTCATGGAGTTGTGACCTGAGCCAAAATCAGGAGTCCAATGCTTAAACGACTGAGCCACCCTCTTGCCCCCTAGTTCTCACAGTATAGCAAGTAGGTTTCACTATTGGTCATTTCCATTTTACAGATAAGGAAACTGAAGTCAGAGAGATTGGGTAGTTTGACCCTATCACATATTTAGTAAATGGTAAGGCCTGAACTTGAACCCAGGTTTCTCCCATTCTACAGCTTAACCTGATATTCCTTAACTTCCACCTCCAGCCCCCCTTCTGCCCCCACCCTTCCATGGGCATTAAGAAACATGAATGTGGGCATTACCTATAGGTGCTATTTCAGCAGAAGTGTCATAGAAGTCTCAGCTTTAAATCGTAACAAATGGAATCTCTCTGACTCTTCTAACCGAGAGATACAGCTGCTTGGTGAAAACCATCAACCCTCACTTTGGCCAGCTAGGTGCTGGACACCTGTGCATATGAAGAGAAGACCCAAGAAAGAAAAGATGAATCTCATACGCCTGACGTGGGGCTGGATTTCATGAGCCTGAGATCATGACCTGAGCTGAAATCAAGAGTCAATTGCTTAATTGACTGAGCCACCTAGGTGCCCTGGGCATAATATTCTCTTTTTTTCTTAAGATTTATTTATTTAGGGATGCCTGGGTGACTCAGTTGGTTAAGTGTCTGCCTTTGTCTCAGGTCATGATCCCAGGGTCCTGGGATTGAGCCCCTCATCTGGCTCCCTGCTCAGGGGGAAACCTGCTTCTCCCTCCCCCTGCTGTTGTGTTCTCACTTGCATGCTCTCTCTCTCTCTCTCCCTCTCAAATAAATAAATAAAATCTTTAAAAAAAAAAAAGATTTATTTATTTATGTCTTGAGAGAGAGAGAGAGAGAAGTGCACACACATGAACACACTCAAGTAGCAGGAAGGGGTAGAGGGAGAGGAGAGAGGATCTCAAGCAGACTCCCTGCTGAGTTTGGAGCCCAACACAGGGCTTGATCCCAGGACCCTGATAGCATGACCTGAGCTGAAATCAAGAGTCAGATGCTTTAGTGACCGAGCCACCTGGGAGCTCTGGTCGTCATCATTTTATTGGAACTTCTTTGTCTTTCATATTTATCATCTTCTAATGTTAAAATATTTTCTTTTGCTGTATTTACAGTTGTTTTCTCAAGTCTTTACATTGATGGTTTGATTTTTGTCTATTGTGTTTTTTGTTTCTAATTTATTAAGTCTCTAATACTATCATTTCAAGTTCTCACTTTGTTTCCTTAGCAAAGCATCTCATTCTGCCTTTGAGCTTTTTTTTAAAATAGGATCTATATACATATTTTTTAAATTTCTGTTTTAAATAGTCTCCACATCCAACATGGGACTTAAACTCATAACCCTAAGATTTAGAATCACATGCTCTACCAACTGAGCCAGCCAGGCGCTCCAGATCTATATTTTTAAGTAATTCTGTCCGGTGAAGCACATATGGCAAGTCTGTCTGTGTTTGCGGCTGATGGTTTATTCCAGAATGAATTCTTTCTCCTCTTTTTCCTGGGATATATTTTAATAGTTGTATTGTTACTTATTGATATATTGCTCATGTATAACATGGGCTACTCTCTTCAAACCAGTTTACTCTGATAATGGAAGAGCTAATTCTCTTGGACACCCTTTCTACTTTAGTGTAACTTTCGGCTAAAATTCGAGGACTGTGTTGTGTTCTTGCCACTTCTTTCTAGCCTGAGGTATGAAGGTAGTAGAAGAACAGAGATCTGCTGAGGCTTAGATATTTGCTTAGGGACCTGGGCTCTGAGCTCTCCCTAAGATCCTATTATTGATCTTGTGTCAGGGCTTACTTAACCCAGCTAAGGATATGTCTCACTAGTGTGGGCTTCTAACTGTGCCCTGTTAGATGGCAAGCCATGATGATTCTGTCTTTACTGATGGTCCTGTAAAGGATTTCCCGTAATGGTTTTTCCTTTGACTTCTCAGTTCTGCTTCTTACCTGCTCATTCTACCTTTCCAAATTCTTAGTCATTAGTGAGAATTCTCAAGATTTGGTTAATTGACCTTGTTTCCTCAATATTGCTTCTGGCATATAGGAACAAAGCTTGGAGATAGTCCCTTGCTAGCATATATGATGCCTTTGTGTAATTTAGAAAATAGTCCCTCTCAAGGGGCCAGGTCTTATGGATTGCCAAGTGGGAAATAGGTTGAGTTTCATCCCCACTTCACTTCAGCTAAGCATCCTTGAGTAGGAACAGTCTACCCAATCATGCTCAAAGTCTCTTTAGGAGATGGACCTCATCCCACTGGAATCTTTTGTTTCTTGCTTTGACTATCATTTTTTAAAGTATGTGACATAATTTTATATCTTTTTGTTATTAAGTCGTAAGTATAGAATATAGGGCTATTTTATTTTTCCATTTTGTTGGATAATCATGATCCTATACCTTGCCATCTTTGTTTAGAAATCCTCACACATGTGTTTTTAAATTAGGTATTATGAAGCATATTGTTAAAAAAATCTTTGATTTAAGGGAAGTTTAATTCTTTAGTAACAATGAGAAAAATAATATTTGGTATTGTAGGAAACAATTACCGTTGCTTGATGATGAGTTTTTATTTTTTGATAAATCTGTTCTATATTTATGGGAACATGTCTTTTCAATATTTATTGAAAAGTTGATTAAAACAGTTTCTTGTCAAACTTGCTTTAGGAGTATCTGATTTTAATCTTCGTGTTGCATTGCAAACACTTTTGAAAGAGTACTGTGAGGTGTGCAAATCTCCCAAAGAGAACAAGTTTTGTAGTTTTCTGCAGACATCCAAGGTTCGGCCTCGGAAGAAAGCAAGAAAGTACCTGTATGCAGTAGGTAAGAATCTTTTAAAAGGTGATGCAAATAACCTTTATTTTTAGGATTAAAGCTTTTAATATTTTGTTGTTATTATTTTACACATCAGAATATGCAAGTGTGTCAAATAGGCATATTTAATTTCACATATAGGTTACAGATTGTGTTTAATACAGTGGATAAATCTAAGAATAAATAACTATTTATTTGACATCTATTATTCTGTGATCCAAATTGTTGGGTTCTTAGATTGTCCAATTATTGTCAAATAACTGACTTATGAAATATTGCTTTAAAAGTTAAAAATGTGAATTCTAGTGAAAAAATAAGGAAAATCTCAACATTTTTAACTATTCATGGTGTCTTAGATGATCAGGGATTATAGGAACCAGTGGTCACTAAAGTGCGGGGGTACAGGATAATCCATAGAAGTATCAGGTGAACATATTGAAACATCTTTTTTATTTTAAAAAGCAGTAAGTCTTATAAATATGTGATGTATGTATAGGCAGATTACCCAAATTTATATGCATATATTTTATATATACTTAATAACATAACTTATTATCTGTATATAATTATATGTATAAGTTTATGTATGCTATAATATATAAATATGTAATTTTTTAGTGCGTGCTACAATTTTTTTACTGATGTGATGTGCAGTTCAACTCACTATTTTTAATTGAAAAAGATACTAATAGAAGTCATAATGAGACTTCCTAAGTAGACAGATAACCAGCTCCTTTTATGTTTTATCTAACATTTTATGACCAAAACCAGGTGGTAGAACACTGGTTTGACTTCATTGCATTTAAGCCATCATCTTTCAGGACTTGGAGCATATAAGAATAGTATTTGTATACATGGCAGGCTCTAAAGTACTTATTCTTTGCTGTGAAATAGTTATAGACTAAATGTCTAGATGTAGAGGGCTAGATTTTTCTCATTACTGTCATTTACATATTTAGCAATAAGTGATTTGCTGTGTATCTCCTTTCCTTCATTCAGGCGGATATACTCGGTTGCAGGGGGGTCGTTGGAGTGATAGCAGAGCACTCAGCTGTGTAGAGCGTTTTGACACCTTTAGCCAGTACTGGACCACTGTGTCTTCACTTCATCAGGCTCGATGTGGGCTAGGAGTAGCAGTTCTGGGAGGGATGGTTTACGCTATTGGAGGTAATAATGAAATGTCTTTTTTCCCTTATTAGTCTCTAGCTGTAAGTTGGCTGCATTCTTATATGACTTACATATATTGCTAGGTACTATGGGGTATACATATATATGGTTGTGCTCAATAAATATTTAATGAATAAATGAATGAAAAGAAGAAAAAGGAAACAGAAGATATTGAATGTTTCAGACCATAGGGATACCTTGATTTATCCCAAGGCAGAATACTTAGATTTGGCTTCGATGAAAAGTTGTTTATAAAACGTGGCACCAAAATTTAGGTCAATGTTTGTGATAAAAATTATTTTAATTTTGATTAGGGTTCCTGGGTGGCTCAGTGGGTTTAAAGCCTCTACCTTCAGCTCAAGTCATGATCTCAGGGTCCTGGGATCGAGCCCTGCATCTGGCTCTCTGCTTAGCAGGGAGCCTGCTTCCCCCTATCTCTGCCTACCTCTCTGCCTACTTGTGATCTCTCTCTCTCTGTCAAATAAATAAATAAAATATTTTAAAAAATTATTTTAATTTTGAAATTTAATTTGACATACTGGAAGTTGTATTACAAATAGTTTTTAATTAACATAGTTACCTGGACAGTGAGATCTATAAAAACTAAGTCAGCTAGACATTGGGATATATTTCTTGATTGAAATCACTGTGTTTTCTGAAACTGCTATTATGAATTGTAAGATGATTAATAAAATTAAATAAAAGGAGATTTGAATGTTGAAGGGAACTAATTATCAGAGGAGGATCTAAAGAGAAATAAATGCTAACACTTTTATATCAATATTTACTTCTGGCTAATTTGTCTTTATAGCAACAAGCCTAAGTAGGTCATCTCTAACCCTTAGAATTAATCTTTATGCCTTATTTCTATGGGTTAGTCTAAAATACAACACAAAAAATTGTATATCAAAAATATTTTTAAAAAGATTTATTTATTATTTGAGAGAGAGAGCACTAGTGGGGGTGGGGGGAGCAGAGGGAGAGGGAGAATCTCAGGCAGACTCAACGCTGAGCCCAATGTAGGGCATGATCTCACTACCCTGAGATCACCAACCTGAGCTGAAACCAAGAGTTGGTCCTTTAACCAACTGCGCCACCCAGGTACCTCTTGAAAATGTTATTATTATTTTTTGACTATGATACTGTCAGTTTAAAATGAGAGAGATATGGAAAATATTTGGGTTTTACTTTTCTTTTGGAGAGAACATAATTGTTGCTAAATACAGTTCATTAAGAGGAGACTAGGTGGCTCAGTTGGTTAAGCAGCCGACTCTTGATTTTGGCTCAGGTCATGATCTCAGGGTCACGAGGTCGAGCTCCACATTGGGCTCTGCTCAGTGCAGAGTCTGCTTGTCCCTCTCCCTCTACCCCTTTATTAAATCAATAAATGCCATGGTGAATCCAAAAATCCCAACAAAGAAATGAGAGTTTAAGCAATAACTTTTTGTTAGTATAAAGACCATAATTCTATATAATCTTTGACTAGAACACTAATAGCTCTTTTTATATACATTTTGGCAATTATGGATAGTTTCATTGCATGAACGCTCCTGTTTAACATAGGGTCACAGTGTCCTGTGTGACACTTTCATACGTATATCTGTCCCCTTTCCTGATGCCACGGAAATACTTAGGGGCACCCTTCAAAAATGCTATGACTTCACTAACACTTAATTAATTTGTTTATTTATTTATTATTTTTTTAAGTAGGCTCCACATTCAATGTGGGGCTTAAATTCATGACTGAGATCCAGGGCCACATGCTCTACCAACTGAGTTGGCCTAGTGCCCCAACTTGGCCTACTATTATTAATACTATCACCATTGCTGGGGCGCCTGGGTGGCTCAGTGGGTTAAAGCCTCTGCCTTCGGCTCAGGTCATGATCTCAGGGTCCTGGGATCGAGCCCCGCATCGAGCTCTCTGCTCCGTGGGGAGCCTGCTTCCCCCTCTCTCTCTGCCTGCCTCTCTACCTACTTGTGATCTCTCTCTCTGTCAAATAAATAAGTAAAATATTAAAAAAAAAATATTATCAACATTGCTATCTTAAGATATTTTATAATGTATAATTTTAAGATAATTTTTATTATCAAAGTAATTCAGGTTTGTGGTAGAAAATTTTGCTGAAATTGAAGCATATGAAAAAAGTAAAGATCACCCATACTCTGATCATATCACCCAGAGATAATCACAATATTTGGTTTATTTCCTTCTACATACATACATATCTGGATTAATATTCTAAATAGTATTTTTAAAAATTAAGATATAATTCACATACCATAAAATTCAATATTTGAAGTATATGGTTCAGTGGTTTTTAGCATATTCACAAAGTTGTACAACTATTACCACTGTTGAATTCCAGAACATTTTTATCACTGCAAAAAGCCACTCTTATTATTTAGAGAAATTTTTATATCAGTATAGGAAATTGTTTACCAGCTAATGTTTCCAGACTCCAGCCAAGGGTCAGTCTTGCAAGCAGGCCTTTCTAAGGATAGGCATTCTTAGGCCTGCTGTGCTGATTCTTTTCTGCACAGTAGTTTTATATGTTCAGGATTCTAGGCCCTCATAAAATTATATGTGCTGCAAATACTTTTTGCAACTCTGCTGCTTCATCTTTCACTGTCTTTATGGTATCTTTTTTTTAAGATATTATTTATTTATTTGATGGAGAGAGAGACAGTGAGAGAGGAAACACAAGTAGGGGGAGTGGGAGAAGAAGAAGCAGGCTTCCTGCGGCTGAGCAGGGAGCCTGATGCGGGGCTCGATCCCAGGACCCCGGGATCATGACCTGAGCTGAAGGCAGACGCTTAAGGACTGAGCCACCCAGGTGCCCCCTTTTCTTTTTTTTTTAAAAGAAGTATCTTTTTTTTAATTTATGATATCTTTTGATAAACATATTTTTCATTTTAGTGGAGCTAACTCTGTTACTTATTTTCCCTTTATGAGTGTTTCTTATATCTTTTTATTTATTTATTTATTTTTCGTATATCTTTTTAAAGAAATCCTTCCCTACTACAAAGTCATGAGGATATATACCTTTATTTGTTTTCTAAAATTTTAGTTTTAGAACTAAATGTATGTCTATAATCCACCTGGAATTGAGATAGTAGGAGTAGGGAACCAGTTTCATCTTTTCCTTGTATATGTAACCAATTATCTCAGCATAAAACAAGATGAAATCAGAGAGGGAGACAAACCATAAGAGACTCTTAAGCATAGGAAACAAACTGAGGATTGCTGGAAGGGAGAGAGGTGAGGTGTTGGGGTAATTGGGTGATGGACATTAAGGAGAGCACGTGATGTAATAAACACTGGGTATTGTATAAGACAGATGAATCACTAACCTCTACCTCTGAAACCAATAATATATGTTAACTAATTGAATTTGAATTAAAAAAAATGTTAGTTGGAAAAAATAAATAACAAAGTATGATTCCACTTATATGAGGTACCTTAGTCAAAATCATAAAAGACATAAAGGATAATGGTGGTCATCTGGGGCTGGGGGAGGGGAAAATGGAGAGTTATTTTTTGAATCAGTATAGTGTTTCAGTTTTACAAGATGTAGAGAATTTTGGGGGTGGGTAGTGGTGATGGGTGCACAAAAATATGAATGTGTTTAATGTCACTGAACTCTACACTTAAAAATGGTTAAGATGGTAAATTTTATGTTACCTGTATTTTAACACAATAAAAAAAAGTGTGTTTCAAATTGGGATTACGTTAAATCTATAAATCAGTTTGGGGATAATCATCTATACATTCACTCTTCTAATTCATGAACATGATATATCTCTTAATTTACTTAACTATTCCTTAATTTAAAATTTTATCTAAATGAAGTTTATAAATTTTATCTGCCAGAGGTCTTATACAATCTTTGATTAGACTTGCTTCTAGGTATAATCTATTTTAAAATTCCATTTTAAGTGGTACCTTTTTAGAAATTTTTATTTTCTCTTTGTTGCTAGATAAGGATTGCATTAAAATTCAAATATACCAGAGCTAGGTATCCAGACTAATACATGAAAAAATATAGAAGTGTTAAAATACAAATTTTATCCTCAAAAATTACATAGATTACTTGGGCGGTAAAATTAGAAATAGATGATAGGAAAATGATGCCTTGCTTCATTAAGTGGGTTTTAATAAATGACAGTGCTATTGATTTATAATAACACTTGGCAAACTAATTTTAATGAATAGTGTAAAGTCAGGCATAATAATTGAATTTCTGATAACACGGAATGCTACTGAACATTGTATTATGGCTCTAGGCTATTTGCATTACTAAACCTTCTGATATGTGTCTCTTTTATTTAACTCAGGTGAAAAGGATTCAATGATTTTTGACTGTACTGAATGCTATGATCCAGTTACTAAACAGTGGACAACTGTAGCTTCGATGAATCACCCCCGCTGTGGCTTGGGAGTGTGTGTGTGTTATGGGGCTATCTATGCTTTGGGTAATTATGCTTTTCAGTTTAAGGATATCTAGTATTATTTAAATTCTTAGATTCTAATTACTTTAGACATTTTTCTTCCCTCCATAAGAAACTTATGTCTTTTCAGCTTTATAAATTTTTATTTTCAAATTCGAGTTACTTGGGGAATATTGTCAAGTATGGAGCTCTTAGAAGAAGATGGAGATAAAGTGTAGTAAGATGTCCCGTGAAGCACTTTAGCTAACTCATTGAATCTCATGATTAGGATAGCCATTCTGAATATGCAGAAGTTGTTTCAAAAGGTAGTTTTGCAAAATACCTGATTTCCTAAGCAATATGACCAGCTTTTGTTTTTAATTTGTTTTGTTTTTTTTTAACTCTGATGAAAACTAGTCAGAGAACTAAGATCCAAGTTTTATAGTTAGATTCTAACTTTTTGTATGATCTTAGACAAATAACTCCTCTGGTCCATGTGATAATCATTCACAATATAAAGTTGCCAGGTTAGATGCTTTCTAAGGTATTTTTCATAGATAAGACTCCTTTATCCAGAAATGACATTTTCTGTTTGGTTACAGGTGGATGGGTTGGAGCAGAGATAGGGAACACCATTGAACGATTTGATCCTGATGAAAATAAGTGGGAAGTAGTTGGCAACATGGCTATGTCACGCTACTACTTTGGGTGTTGTGAAATGCAAGGTAATTGCTTTCTAAAAAATTTTTTCTGAAAATGTATTTTCTTTTCTTTTCTTTGTTTATTTTTGGGGGGAGGGGCAGAGGGACAGAAGAGAATCTGAAGCAGGCTTCATGCCCAGCACGGAGCCCAGTGCAGGGCTCAGTCTCACAACCCTGAGATCATGACCTGATCTGAAATCAAGAATCAGATGCTTAACTGACTGAGCCACCCAGGTGCCCCACTTTTTTTTCCCAAAAAACATATTTTTTTAAAAAAGATTTTATTTATTTATTTGACAGAGAGAGAGATCACAAGTAGGCAGAGAGGCAGGCAGAGAGAGAGGGGGAAGCAGGCTCCCTGCTGAGCAGAGAGCCTGATGCGGGGCTCGATCTCAGGACCCTGAGATCATGACCTGAGCAGAGGCTTTAACCCACTGAGCCACCCAGGCTTCTCTGAAGATTTATTTATTTGGGACGCCTGGGTGGCTCAGTCGGTTAAGCGTCTGCCTTTGGCTCGGGTCATGATCCTGGGGTCCTTGGATCAAGTCCCACATCGGGCTCCCTGCTTGGCGGGGAGCCTGCTTCTCCCTCTGCCTGCTGCTCTCCCTGCTTGTGCTCGCTCACTCTTACTCTCTCTCTGACAAATAAATAAATAAAAAAATAAAAAAAAAAAGATTTATTTATTTCTTTATTTGACACAGAGAGAGAGAGATCACAAGTA
>CM052900.1:134593525-134640071 GCA_028534135.1 Potos flavus
AAAAAAACTAAGCTTAAGGCTTTATTTTCACAAAACAATATTTTATGTCTGTTAGTATTGAATGATTGACACTAACGGTATGGAAGTATTGCTTTTAACATTTTATATGTTTTAACCTCTTATATCTTTATTTCTGTATTGCCAAAATAATCATTTTTTTCCAAAATAAACAAAATTAGAATTAAAAATTACGGATGGGCCGAAGACTTGACTAGCAAAATAAGCATTTGAACCTTCATCCATCTTTGTCACTTTCTCTCCCATACAGACCTTAGTAAGTATTTCTAAGTAGGAAGAGGATATAAAAAATAATCTTCATTGTCTCTTCTTTTGGCATTTTCAGTGTTTTCTTACAGGACACATTGTGATTCAGTCTACGCAGAATATAATGCTATGACAGATTTGAAAAATGTTGTATCACATACTAAAATGGTGTGCAAACATTATTTTAATTGTCTGCTATACCCTGGGAAGTAGTTGGTAAGCACTGTCAAGTAGAATTGGATTCTTGGTCCAGAGTTGGAGAGCAGATTTATATGTACCTGTAGAGTAGTGAGCAGTGTGCGCATTGTTAAAACGACTCAACCTGCTGTTCCCAGCTCAAGTTCTTTCTGCTTTGTGAGTACCTTCTCAGATTTCCACTAGAATTTAAATGTTCAAATTACATGGTACAGACTATATTCTATTGTGTAATACTATAGTGTTCTCTAATTGTTTTATATTTATGATTTTTATCTTCTCATATAAATTAGGTGTTCTAAGACTTAGTTTTCAGCATGGGCATGGGGGCAGTTTCCCTCCTACTAACAAGAAGAGGTTCTCAGAACACCGGCTGGGTGTTGGAGAATTCAGTTCAACTCTAATACTATGTACCCATACCTGGAGATAGCATCAAATTCCACAGGTAGAAGCTCAGTCTCACACGACACTCATCCTCCCCAGGCTTTTACCCATGCTTCGGATTGACTGGCTATAGATCAGAGGTTCCAATGGTCCATCCTCTTCAGGTTCAATTAATTTGCTAGGGTGGCTCACAGAACTCAGAGAAAATGTTACTACTAAAATAACGTAACGCAGGAACAACTAGATAGAAGAGATGCAAAGTCAAGTTATACAGAAGGAGCACTGAGTTTTCATGCCCTCCCTCTCCAGATACGCCATTGTTCCCACATCTCCACATATTCATCAACCCAGAAGCTCTCCAAACCTTGTCCCTTTTTTTTTTAATAAGTGTCTTTTTTTTTCTTTTAATTTTATTTGTTTATTTGACAGAGAGAGAGACAGCGAGAGAGGGAACACAAGCAGGGGAAGTAAGAGAGGGAGAGGCAGGCTTCCCACCGAGCATGGAGCCCAGTGCGGGGCTGGATCCCAGGACTCCAGGATCCTGACCTGAGCCGAAGGCAGACGCTTAATGACTGAGCCACCCAGGTGCCCCAAACCTGTCCTTTTGGATTTTTATGGAGGCTTCACTATATATAGGCACAAGTGGTTAAATCATTGGTCATTGGTGATGGATTCAACCTCTACACCCCTCCTCTCCCCAGAGGTCAAGGGCTGAGACTGAAAGTTCCCACACTCAAATCATAAGTTTGGGGGGGGGGGCGCCTGGGTGGCTCAGTGGGTTAAAGCCTCTGCCTTCGGCTCAGGTCATGATCTCAGGGTCCTGGGATCGAGCCCCGCATCAAGCTCTGTGCTTAGCAGGGAGCCTGCTTCCTCCTCTCTCTCTGCCTGCCTCTCTGTCTATTTGTGATCTCTTTCTCTCTGTCTAATAAATAAATAAAATCTTTTAAAAAAAAAATCGGGGACACCTGAGTGGCTCAGTTGGTTAAGCAGCTGCCTTCGTCTCAGGTCATGATCCCAGGGTGCTGAGATCGAGTCCCACATCAGGCTTCTTGCTTGGCAGGGAGCCTGCTTCTCCCTCTCTCTCTGCCTGCCACTCTGCCTGCTTGTGCTCTCTCTCTGACAAATAAATAAATAAATCTTTAAAAAAAAAAATCGTAAGTTTGGGGGCGCCTGGGTGGCTCATTCGTTAAGCGTCTGCCTTCTGCTCAGGTCATGATCCCAGGGTCCTGGGATCGAGCCCCACATCGGGCTCTCTGCTTGGCGGGGGGTCTGCTTTTCCCTCTCCCACTCCTCCTGCTTGTGTTCCCTCTCCCGCTGTCTCTCTCTGTCAAATAAATAAATAAAATCTTAAAAAAAAAAATCCTAAATTTGGCTCCTTTGGCAACCACCCCCCATTCTTTAAGTGCTTTCCCAAAGTTACCTCATTAACATAACAAAAGACATCCTTATCATTCTCGACAGTTTGGAAATTCCAAGGGTTTAGCTTGCTGTGAGCATGGAATTGTGGATGAAAATCTTATATAGATGAGAAATGTATTTGGGTCATCTGAATGACCAACTATGTATTTCTTTTTTTTTCATAATTTTATTTTTTTTAAAGATTTTATTTATTTATTTGAGGGAGGGAGAGAGCATAAGCAGGAGGAGGGGCAGAAGGAGAGGAAGAAGCAGACTCCCATTGAGTAAGGAACGCCACACGGGGCTGGATCCCAGGACGCAGGGATCATGACCTGAGCCAAAGGCAGCTGCTTAACCAACTGACCCACCCAGGTGTCCCCCAACTGTGTACTTCTTATAAATCACAGTATTGTACCTTCTAAAAATCATAGAGGTAGAGAGGCATCTTGGAGATTTATCTATTTCAATCCCTTTATTTATAGATGAGCAAGCTGAAGATCAGGAAGGTTGTGAATTGTCTTTTCCCATAGCTGGTTACTGGCAAAGCTGGAGCTAAAACCCAAGTTAACTGTCATTTAGCTCACATTTCTTAAAATGCCATTCTTTATAACTTACAGCTCCTCACTTTAGAATATTAGAAACAATGCTAGGCATTTGAAAATAATTGTAGATTGTCAGAACCATTAGTTTCAAATCAAATATAATAAAAAACTCACTGTGAATTACATTCTAATGTACTCTAGTGATTGATCCTGAATATCTTAATCTAGCCATATAACTATTCTAATTTGAATTCAATTCTCTATATCCATTTGAGCAACAGGTAGGTTGTCACCAAACAAGGCTATATCATTCTCAGTTTAAGCGCATAGCATTTTTTTAGGGGGAAAAAAATCCCTCTCCCTTTCCTTTTTTACCTCATGGTAGCACTGATTCTGGAACTTGAGGTCATCAAGCAGATAATAAGATGGAAAACCTTGTCTGACTGTTTTATTATAGCATTGTAAGTTCTTTGAAAAAGAAATGCCACTTAAAAAAAAAAAAAGAAATGCCACTTAATTTTTTTTAAAGATGTATTTATTTTAGAGAGAGAGCACAGGCATGGGGGTGGGGGAAGGACAGAAGGAGAGGGAGAGAATCTTAAGCAGACTCCATGCTGAGCGTGGAACACGACGACACAGGACTCAGTCTCCCAACCCTGAGATCATGACCTGAGCCGAAATCAAGAGTTGGATGCTTAACCAACTGAATTCCCCAAGCACCCTTTATTTATTAATTTTTTCTTTTTTTCCAGGCACCCTTTAAATGCCACTTTAAATTATACCTCTAATTCTTTGTAACAGGCTTAAATGTGAGCTATGATATACTAGACAGTATATCTCTATATTCTCTCTTAAAGGATAATGTGAGCCCTACATTAAATATGGTCTCAGCATAGCAGACATAAATCATAAGTCTTACTTTTTATAATTATTTACATTCTATTTTCTGTAGCATCTGAACAAAAATATTCTGTTTCCAGGTTTAATTTATGTAATCGGGGGCATCAGCAATGAAGGAATAGAGCTTCGTTCTTTTGAAGTGTATGATCCACTTTCCAAGCGTTGGTCTCCACTTCCTCCAATGGGAACCAGGAGAGCCTATCTTGGTGTAGCTGCACTCAATGACTGTATCTATTCTGTTGGAGGGTGGAATGAGACACAAGATGCTCTTCATACTGTAGAAAAATATTCCCTCGAAGAGGTAGGTTGGATGATTTCAAATGCTTAATATCCTCTTATTCTTTTAATGTCTATAAGATCTGTTGTGATGTGCATTCTTTTATTCATGATATTGATCATTTGTAGGTTTTTTTTTTTCTTTTCACAGAACCAACTTTGGTGTTACAGGTTTTTTCTATTGATTGCCCATCTTCTGTTTCATTGATTTCTCTTTCTTTTTTCTTACTTCTGTCTGTTTTTGGTTTAATTTGCACTTTTTTCTAACTTCTTAAAGTAGAAGCTTAAACGATTGATTTTAGACCTTTCTTTTTTTATAATGTATTTAAAACTATAAATTATTTTCAAGCATTGCTTTAAGTGCATCCCCCACATTTTAATATGTTGTATGTTATTTATTTACTTATGTATTTGGTTATATGTTAAGTAGCATTTATCTTTAAATATCTTCTGATTTCCCTGCTAATTTCTTTTTTGACCAAGGAGTTGTTAGAAATATATTATTTAGGGTGCCTGGGTGGCTCAGTCGTTAAGCGTCTGCCTTCAGCTCACGTCATGATCCCAGGGTCCTGGGATCCAGCTCCACATTAGGCTCCCTGCTAGGCGGGAAGCCTGCTTCTCCCTCTCCCACTCCCCCTGCTTGTGTTCCTGCTCTCGCTGTCTCTCTCTCTGTCAAATAAATAAATAAAATCTTTAAAAAAAAAAGTATGTTATTTAATTTCCAAATATTTGGGGATTTTCCAGGTCTTTGTATTACTCATTTCTAATTTAATTCCATTGTGATCAGAGAGCATACTTTATATGATTTCTGTCTTGGTAAATGTTCTTTGTCCACCTGAAAGGTATTTGTATTCTGCTGTTTTTGAGTGTAGTATTCTATAAATGTCAATTAGGTCAAATTGGTTAGCGTTGTTCAAGTCTTCCTTAGTCTTTTTAGCTTGTGAATTGTTTTGTCAATTATTAAGAAAGACTTGTTGAAATCTTCAAGTATAATTATGATTTGTCTGTTTCTCCTTTCATTTTTGTCAGGTTTTATCTCAGGAATGTAGGAGCCAAGGGCAGTCTGCCCCAAAATGTACCATTTTGGCATCTCGATTATTTTATTTTAGTTTTTTTAAGATTTTATTTATTTATTTGGCAGAGAGAGAGAGATCACAAGTAGGCAGAGAGGCAGGCAGAGAGAGGAGGAAGCAGGCTCCCTGCTGAGCAGAGAGCCCGATGTGGGGCTCGATCTCAGGACCCTGAGATCATGACCTGAGCCGAAGGCAGAGGCTTTAACCCACTGAGCCACCCAGGCGCCCCTCGATTATTTTATTATTTTATTAAAGGTTTATTTATTTATTTGAGAGAGAGAACTCAAGCAGGGGGAGAGGCAGTGGGAGGGGCAGTGGGAGAGAAACAGACTCCCCTCTGAGCCGTGATCTCATCCCAGGGCTCAATTGCAGGAACCTGAGATCATGACCCAAGCTGAAACCAAGAGTCAGATGCTTAACTGACTGAGCCACCTATGTGCCTCTGGCATATTGATGATTTTAAATAAAAGTTACTTAAGAGACAGGCTATACAAGAAGGACTTTCTGACCCTCCTCTGTCCCCCTAAAAGCAGGAAATAAATCTATTTGAAAGGTACCCTCCTTGTACCAGGAGGTAAAAAGACATCTGTGTCACCCAGATAGGAAATTTAGAGCCAAGAAGAATGTATAAACAACCCTTGTTACTTTTTTACTGATTTATTATCAGAGCCCAAATTCTCTTTAGAATTCCTTACTAACTGAAGCTCCTAAAGTTAATTTTACTTTGTCCTGTCAGTACCCGACAGATTTATTGTCTCTGTCTAAAAAGTATAAAAATCGCCTTGGTCACTTCTTTAGGTCTCAATTACATTATTGGGCCTCTGTGTATAAGTAATAAAACTTTTTTTCCTCTTGTTAATCTTTCTGATGTAAATTTAATTCTTAGTCCAGCTGGAAGGTCTTAAGAGTAAAGGGAGAATTTTTCCTTCCCTGCACATATTTTGAATCTGTTATTAAGTGTGTACAGGTTGAGATTATTGTCTTGATAAATTGATCCTTTCATAGTCATAAAATATTTGTCTTTATCTCTGGTAATATTCTTTGTTCCTAAGTCTACTTTGTCTGATCTTAATGTGACTACTGATGTAGCCAAGCTATTTTTTTATTATTATTTGCATGGTACATCTTTTTCTTTCCTCCCACTTTAAATCTATCTACATCTTTACAAGCTGCATCTCTTGTAAGATGATATACAATTGTAATCTCTTTTTTTATCCATGTTGACAATCTCCAACTTTCAAACGGAGTCTTTAGAGTTTTTACTATTTGTATGTAACGTAATTAGAGATGTAGTTGGTTTTTAGACCCCTGTTTTGTAGTTTTTCTATTTATACAATTCATTCTTTGATCCTTTTTTCCCTCTTTTCTGTCTTTATGTTGATCGTTTTAGTATTCCATTTTCTCTCTTTTATTATCCAATTAACTACAACTCTTCACCTTTTTCTTAGTGATTACTGTAGGGTTTACATTGCATGTTATATATACATATACTGTACCAAGGCAACCTTCAAATAATATATTACTTCACTTTCTTATTTTCCTTTTTTAAATTTTAAACCATTTTTATTTATTTATTTTTAGCTTTCTCTCTTTTTTTTTTTAGATTACTTATTTATTTATTAGAGAGAAAATACAAGCAGGGAAAATGTCAGAGGCAGAGGGAAAAGCAGGATCCCCACTGAGCAGGGAGCCCAATGAGGGGCTCGATCCCAGGACCCTGGGATCATGGCCTGAACCAAAGGCAGATACTTAACCAACTGAGCCACCCAAGCACCCAACAGTCAGTTATATTTAAAATAAAATTTTAATGTGAAAGTCTTTTATAATTATGCATATATTAATCATTCCTAGTCCTATTCTTTTGTGTAGAACTAAGTTTCTATCTCATAACATTTTCTCTTAGGATAAAGAACTTCCTTGGGGCACCTGGGTGGTTCAGTGGGTTAAAGCCTCTGCCTTCGGCTCAGGTCATGATCTCAGGGTCCTGGGATCAAGCCCCGCATCAAGCTCTCTGCTTAGCAGGGAGCCTGCTTCCCCCTCTCTGCCTGCCTCTCTGCCTACTTGTGATCTCTCTCTGTCAAATAAATAAATAAAATCTTAAAAAAAAAAAAAAGAACTTCCTTTAATAGTTCTCTTAGTGCTGGTCTGCTGGCATTTATTCTCTTAGTGTTCATTTTCTGAAACAATTTTTTTACCTTCATTTTTGAAAGATATTTTATTGAATATAGAATTTTTTCCCCACCACCTCAAAGGTGCTGTTTAATTATCTTCTTGCACTATTTCTGATGGGAAGTCAGTAGTCATTCTTATCCTTGTTCCCTTATATGTAATGTGTCTTTTTTCCTTTGGAGGCTTTTACAATTTTGTCTTTATCATGGGTTTCCAGTAATTTGATTATGGTGTGTCTTTTTGGAGTTTTGTGTTTAATCTGTTTGGAATTCATTGAACTCCTCGAATCTGTGGGGTTATAGCTTTCATCAAAATGAATGTTTTCAGCCATATTTCCTCAGATATTCTCCTGCTCTTTTTCTGAGACTCCAATAACATGCATGTAAGACCACTTTAATATTGTCCCACAGGTCACTGAGGCTCTGTTAATTTTTTTCTCCCATCTTTTTTCTCTCTGTGCTTCAGTTCATTTTTGTTTTACAGCTTCATGGAGGTATACTTGATAAAAATTGTGTAGATTTAAGGTATATAATGTGATGTTTTGATATATATTGTGAAATGACTACCAAATCAAGCTAATTAACATACTTATCACCTTACAGTTTCCTTTTCCTTTTTTTCTCCTATTTAACTGAAGTCTTTATTAGCCATTCTAATTTTTTTTTAAATTCCAATGTAGTTAAACATACAGTATTGTATTAGTTTCAGATTCTCTTTTCCTTTTTTCATGTGTGAAAGAGTTGCTTTCTTACCAAATTTCAAGTATACAATATAGTATTGTGAACTATAGTCACCATGTTGTATATTAGATCTCTAGATTCATCCTGCATAACTGAAATTCTGTTCTCTGTTTTCGTTGGTTTCTCTTGCTGTGTTTTCAAGTTCATTAATCTACATTGTCTCACTTCTAATATGCAGTATCTAATTACATTTAGGGAATTTTTCACTTCAGATATTTATATTTTTTAGCTGTAAAAGATCTTTTTGGTTGTCGTTTTTATTGTCTTCCATTTCTCTCCTCATCGTGTTCATCTTTTCCTTTAGATCCTTGAACATATTTATAATATCTGTTTTTAAGTCCTTGTCTGCTGATCTCACTATCACCATCACTTTTTGACCTGTATCTGTTGAACTTTTTCTTCCTGTTTGAGTCGTCTTCTTCCTGCTTTTCCACATTTCTAGTAACTTCTGATTGGATGGTGGACACTGTGAATGTTGTATTGCTGAGTGTTTGGATTTTATTTTCTTCTTTTAGGAAGTATTGAGTTTACTTTTGGTAAGCAGCTAAATTATTTGCAAATCAGACTGATTCTTTTGAGACATATTCTTAAGCTTTGTAGGAAAGATCTAGGTCTCCTACTAAATAAAGAATGACCCTTCTTAAGTCTCTACTGAATGTCCTAGCTGTTCAGCAAGGTGTCTTTATTTTGGCTAGTCGTTTTGACTAGAATGTCATCCAGCTTTGAGTGAGCTGGTAATTGTTCAGCTTATAACTCCTATAATGGTAAACAGTTTCTCTAGTCACGATACTTTTGACACCAAATGTGTGTATTTTCCATACCAAGCTGTTTTCCAGTTCTCTTATGGTCACCAACTAGGTACCCTCAAGTCAATTCATTTCTGACCCTAACAACCCCACAGGCTAAGAGCTCAGTTTCAAAAGATTGCCCCTCACTTTACACACCAGTTTCAAGTAGTGGGTCCTCAGGTTAACCACTGACTTATTTACACTTGTCTGAGTTGGCTACAAATTGGGTATTCCCATAATCCTTTCCTCAGGTTCAATAATTTGCTCTAATGGTTTATAGAACTCAGGCAAACACTGTATGTACTATAAGGGGTCTATTATAAAGGATACAAATGGATAGCCCCATAAAGAGGTATATAGGGCAAGGTCCAGAAGGGTCTTTAGTGTAGGAGTCTCTGTAGAATTTGGGGTACGACACCCTCCTGACACATGGATGTGTTCAGCAACCTGGAAGCTCTCTGAACACCATAGTATAGAGATTTTTATGGAGGCTTCATCATGTAGGCATAATTCATTATTAATTCAACCCCCAACCTTCCTTCCCTCCCCAAGTGATGGGGGTGGGGCTAAAAGTTCCAAGCTTCTAATTCTGGCTTGGTCTTTCTGGCAACCAGCCCCCATTTCTGAAGCTGTTTAAGGAGTCCACCAAGAATTGCCTCATTAGAACAAAAGACACTTCTATCATCCAGGGAATTCCCAGGGATTTAGGAGTTCTGTGTCAGGAACTGGGGCTGGCGGCCAAAGGTATACTTCTTGTTATGTCGTATCTTCCTATGAGTTGTTCTTTGCCTGTTTCTCATGGAATTTTACTTTATGCTTTGCATAGATTAGTGGCATTCAGCTGAAGACACAAGGGGACCTCTGGTAGTCTTGCTTGCAAATCTTGGCTGCTTCAACCTCTCTAAACTCTGATCTCTGCCTCTTAAATTAGATTATCATCATGCTGTGCTTAGAAATCCCCTTCCCGGGCGCCTGGGTGGCTCAGTGGGTTAAAGCCTCTGCCTTCGGCTCAGGTCATGATCCCAGGGTCCTGGGATCAAGCCCCACATCGGGCTCTCTGCTCAGCGGGGAGCCTGCTTCCCCCTCTCTCTCTGCTTGCTTGTGATCTCTCTCTCTCTGTCAAATAAATAAATAAAATATTAAAAAAAGAAAAGAAAAGAAAAATCCCCTTCCCTGTGATGTTCAGAAAGCCCCACCAGACAGAAAGCCTAGATGACCATGAAGCTCGCCTTCTTTGTTTCTATTTCTGAGTGATCACAGTTTTTCATTGTCTGTTGTCTGGGAACTTTTGTTTTTTAGGTTTGTCCACTTTTCTTGGTCTTTATGGCAGGAGGACAGCTTTGGTAACAATTATCCTATCGTGGCTGTAAGTGGAAATCCTTCCTATGTCATTTTGACATGCTCCCATCATTCATTGAGCATGTCTTTACTTTCTAGCATAATAAAATATTTCAAGCTCATTTTGTCCTTTCTCTGCTCTAGCCCTGGAATCAGCCATTTTTCTAAGAAGCTCCAGTACCTCTTAGTGAAGGATAGTATTTAGAAATCAAGGTCTAAGCACTCAGACTACTCGTGGCTACTGGGATATTGCTGCTTCTAGGCACTCTCAGTAAACAGAGCTACGAATACATGTACCTATATACACGTATGTATTCACTCACATATTCATTTATAAGTATTTCTGTAACATGTAAGTCATATGTTGTAAAACCACAAGTTTATAATCATAACTCCAATTCTAGTGCAATATCTCAGATTCTTTCAGGCCTTCCCCATTTCCATGTCTGTAAATACCTTCTCTGTTAGTTAAAAACTACTTGGCTCCTATTATTCTCCCTATAGTTCACCCTTGAACAACATGGTTTTGAACTGTGTGGATCCACTTATACATGAATTTTTTTCAATAAATACAATATAGTACTGTAAATGTATCTTCTCTTCCTTCTGATTTTCTTTTTATTTTATTTTTACAGTGTTCCAAGAGTCATTGTTTGTGCACCACACCCAGTGCTCCATACAATACGTGCCCTCCTCAATACCCACCCAGGCTCACCCATCCCCCCACCCGCCTCCCCTCCAAAACCTTCAGTTTGTTTCTCAGAGTCCACAGTCTCTCGTGCTTCATCTCCCCCTCCGATTTACCCCAATTCACTTTTCCTTGCCTTCTCCTAATGTCCTCCATGTTATTCCTTATGCTCCACAAGTAAGTGAAACCATATAATAATTGACTTTCTCTTCTTGACTTATTTCACTCAGCATAATCTCCTCCAGTCCTGTCCATGTTGATACAAAAGTTGGATATTCATCCTTTCTGATGGCTGTGTAATATTTCATTGTATATATGTACCATATTTTCTTCATCCATTCGTCTGTTGAAGGGCATCTTGGCTCTTCCCACAGTTTGGTGATTGTGGCCATTGCTGCTATGAACATTGGGGTACATGTGGCCCTTCTTTTCACTACATCTGTATCTTTGGGGTAAATACCCAGTAGTGTAATTGCAGGGTCATAGGGTAGCTCTATTCTGATTTTCTTTGTAACATTTTCTTTTCTCTAGCTTACTTTATTATAAGAATATAGTACATAATGCATACACAAAATATGTGTTCCTTGACTATGTTATTGGTAAGGCTTTTTGTCAACAGTAGGCTATTAATGGGGTACCTGGGTGGTTCATTCAGGTACACATCCAACTCTTGATTTTGGTTCAGGTCATAATCTTGGGGTTGTGAGATTGAGCCCCAACATCAGGCGCTGTGCTGGGTGTGGAGCCTGCTTAAGATTCTCTCTCCCTCTCCCCTTCTCTCCCTTTCTTCCCCTCTCTAAAACAAACAAAAAAACAAAACAAAACAAACCCAGTAGGCTATTAGTAGTCAAGTTTTGGGGGAGTCAAAAGTTTTACATGGATTTTTTAAAAATTTTTTAATTTATTTATTTTTATTTAAATTCAATTAACATACAATATATTATTGGTTTCAGAGGTAGAGCTCAGTGATTCATCAGTCTTATATAATACCCAATACTCATTATCACATGCCCTCCTTAATGTCCATCACCCAGTTACTCCAACCCCCCCTTCTCTCCAGCAACCCTCAGTTTGTTTCCTTTTTTTTTTTTTAAAGATTTTATTTATTTGACAGAGACACAGCAAGAGAGGGAACACAAGCAGGGGGAGTGGGAGAGGAAGAAGCAGCTTCCCGCAGAGCAGGGAGCCCAATGCAGGGCTCGCTCGATCCTGGGACTCGGGGATCATGACCTGAGCTGAAGGCAGATGCCTAATGACTGAGCTACTCAGGTGCCCCTGTTTCCTTTTTTTTTTTTTAAGATTTTTTCATTTTTATTTGAGAGAGACAGAGAGTGAGAGAGAGAGCACGAGAGTGGGGTGAGAGGAGGAAGGAGAAGCAGACTCCCTGCTGAGCAGGGACCCCCCCCCCCATGTGGGACTCGAAGGCAGACACTCAACCGACTAAGCTGCTCAGGTGCCCCTCAGTTTGTTTCCTATGCTTAAGAGTCTCTTATGGTTTGTCTCCCTCTCTAATTTGGTCTTGTTTTATTTTTTCCTCTCTTCCCCTGTGATCCTCTGTTTTGTTTATTAAATTCCACATGTCAGTGAGATCTTATGATAATTGAATTTCTCTGATTTACTTATTTCACTTAGCATAACATCCTCTAGTTCTATCCACATCGTTGAAAATGGCAAGATTTCATTTTTTGATGGCTGAGTAGTATTCCTTTGTATATAGATAACCACATCTTCCTTCTTCTTCCTCTTTTTTTAAGATTAAACCAGCTATAGATATTTTTGTGAATATCTCTGTGTTTTAAAATACGAGTATTTTGGGAACACCTGGATGGCTCAGCTAAGTGTCTGACTCTTGACTTCAGCTCAGGTCATGATCTCAGGGTCATGAGCACTGTGCTGGGCGTGGAGGCTGTTTGGGATTCTCTCTCTCCCTCTGCCCATCCCCCTCCTCACGTGCTCTCTCTCTCTCCAGATAAATAAATAAACAAACAAACAAATAAATAAATAAAATATGAATTTTTTCAGCTATGCCAACTTTGTCATATATTCTATAATTTCAGATAACCTAATAGCCTTCAATTTTTAATAGAGGTCCTTCAATTTCAAAGGATTGTCTCTGGTATTGATATCTCAGAATTTCATTTAAATTCAGATCAGCACACATACATTGACTATCTATAATGTGCTAGTGCTATGCTGAATCCTGGGATGTGAAGCTTGTTAAGTTCCGTCCTCAAAAATTCACTTTCTAGCACTGATGAATAGTCGGTGTTCACCCTTTATGTTTCTGTAAACTTTGTTCATCATATGCTTTATTTCCAGATAACTTGCTCTTTGTTCTCTTGATTATTTTTCAGGACCTTTATTAGCTTTCCTGTTTTCTGGGTATAGACATTTTCCCTGGAGAAGGTCATTATGAATAATTTTGGTTATAGCAGCTTATTGGAATTTCTTCAGGGAACGGTGTATACCAGGAGTTAGCAAACTTTTTGTTAGATAGTTAGGGGCACCTGGGTGGCTCAGTCGACTGAGCATCTGATTCTTGGTTTCAGCTCAAGTCATGATCTCAGGGTGCAGAGCCCACAGTGCGCTCCATGCTCAGCACCGAGTCTGCTTAAGATTCTTTCCCCCTTCTTCTCTCTCCCCCTCTGCTACTCCTCCCATTCGCCCTCTCTCTCCCAGATAAATAAAATACTTCTTTAAAAAAAGCGTATTTTAGGCCTGCAGGCTACATACAATCTCTTCTTTTGGCATATTCTTGTTTTGTTATTTTTCAATTTTTATTTTTATTAAGTTTTTAAATTTTTTATTTTTAATTTTAATTCCAGTATTATTAACATACAGTGTTATATTAGTTTCAGATGTACAATATAGTGATTCACCAATTCTATACATTACACAGTACTCTCCATAATAAATGTACTCTTTAATCCGCATCTCCTGTTTCACCCATCCTCCCTCCCACCTCCCCTTTAGTAACCATCAGTTTGTTCTCTATAGTTAAGAGTCTGTTTCTTGGTTTGTCTCTATTTTTTTATTGGTTTTCTTGTTTGTTTTGTTTCTTAAATTCCACATGTGAATAAAATCATATGATATTTGTCTTTCTCTGGCTGACTTATTTTGCTTAGAGTTATACTCTTTAACTCCATCCACCTTATTGTAAATGGCAAGATTTCATTCTTTTTTATGGGTCAATTATATTCCTTTGTGTATGCATGCGCGCGCACGCACACAGACACACACACACACACACACTATTCTTTATCCATTTATCAGTCCATGGACATGAGAGTCGCTTCCATAATTTGGCTATTGTAAATAGTATTGCAATAAACATAGGGATGCATGTATCCCTTTGAATTAGTGTTTTTGTATTTTGGGGGTAAATACCCAGTAGTGCCATTCCATTGTAGGGTAGTTCTATTTTTACCTTTTTGAGGAAACTTTGTATTATTTTCCCCAGTGGCTGCACCAGTTTGCATTCCCACTAACAGTGCACAAAGGGTCCCTTTTCTCCACATCCTCACCAACTCTTGTTTATTGTGTTTTATTTTTATTTTTTTAAGTAATCTCTATGCGCCATGCGGGGCTCATACTCATGACTCCAAGATCAAGAGTCACATGCCTGACCAACTGAGCTAGTCAGGTGCCCCATCTTATGTTGTTGATTTTAGCCATTCTGACAGGTGTGAGGTGATAGCTCATTGTAGTTTTCATTTGCATTTCTCTGATTATGAGTGATGTTGAGCATCTTTTCATGTTGGCTATCTGTATATTTTCCTTGAAGAAATGTCTGTTCATGTCTTCTACCCATTTTTTTAATTGGGTGATGATGATGATTACTATTTTGGTATTGAGTTGTAACAGTACTTTATATATTTTGGATATCAAGCCTTTCCTCAGATATGTCATTTGCAAATATCTTCTCCCAATCAGTAGGCTGTCTTTTAGTTTTCTTTTCTTTTTTTTAAAATTTATTTGACAGAGAGAGACACAGCCAGAGAGGGAACACAAGCAGAGGGAGTGGAAGAGGGAGAAGTAGGCTTCCCACTGAGCAGGGAGCCTGGATGTGGGGCTTGATCCCAGGACCCTGGGGTCATGATGTGAGCCGAAGGCAGATGCTTAACCACTGAGCCACCCAGGTGCCCCGTCTTTTAGTTTTCTTGATTGTTTTCTTTGCTGTGCAGAAAGAAGCTTTTTATTTTGATGTAATCCCAATAGTTTATTTTTGCTTTTATTTTTTTCTTGCCTCAGGAGACATATCTAGAAAAATGTTGCTACAGCCAGTGTCAGAGAAATTACTGGCTGTACTGTCTTCTAGGATTTTTTTGTATCAGTCCTCACATTTAGATCCTTGATCCATTTTTAGCTTATTTTTGTATATGTGTAAGAAAATGGTCCAGTTTCATTCTTTTGCATGTATAGCTGTCCAGTTTTCCCAACACCCTTTGTTGAAATATTCTTGTTTTATAAAATAACCTTTTAACCTGGAAAGGTCATTCTTACAAAAATAGGTTTCCAACCCCTTGTCTATACTACCTTTCTGAAAATATGTTTCGCAAATTATTAACTCCACTAGATTTTTTTTTTAAAAAAAGGATTCCATGGTCAATAACTCGGAAAGTGTGATAGCAATATCATTCTCTTGGAGATTTCTTTATAAGGGTCATTAGCATATTAAAGCCTTTTAAAAGCCCTTCTGTGTATAAGCTTTTTTCTCTTTGGAGCTTTGTGGGTTTGTGTTGTGTGTGTGTGCATTATCTATGTGTATTCCATAGAACTAGTTTCACAGAATGCCTTCCTATATAGAATTTCTAGATTGTCTCCTGATCATTATTTATAGTTAATCACAGACATGTTTTTCAATTGTTTTCCTCTTAATTCGCTACTTTGTCTGTGCCTGCTCAAAAGTTCATTTGAAAATGTCCTATATATATTTATATGACTGGACTCTGAGTTTGAAATTTAAATATGTAAAAAGAACTAGAGTATTTGATTTCTCAGCAGTTTTCTCTATTGTCATCTTATGATTCTGCTTTTTTTTTTTCCTCTTAACCAGGAAAAGTGGGTTGAAGTTGCCTCAATGAAAGTGCCTAGAGCAGGCATGTGTGTTGTAGCAGTCAATGGGCTTCTGTATGTTTCTGGAGGTCGATCTTCCAGCCATGATTTCTTGGCCCCAGGTACCTTGGACTCTGTTGAAGTTTATAATCCTCATTCAGATACATGGACAGAAATCGGTAACATGATCACCAGTCGTTGTGAAGGAGGTGTTGCTGTACTATGAAATATAAAGCATAAGGGAATACAAGAAACATTTTGAAAATATAGGATCTGACCCTTTGCAAATCACACATATATTTGGTGATAGGACCCTCTGACTCTATTGAGTTTTCCATGTATTTGGTAGATAAATGACTAAAGAATGATTTTTCTAAGAATATGAGTAAGGAGAGATACGGAATATATCCTAAATTAATAAAGAACTCACACAAATTTGCCAAGCTTACCAATAGGAATGCTGTTTATGCATTAGAATTCTCTTAGGGGTAGAGTCCTATTTGTAAAAATTATTTGCTAGAAGCTTCTTGGCAAATAGCCCCATTAGCTGCTTCTCCAGTGTAAGCCATGCTGTAACATGACCCGTGTGTGATGTAAGAATATCAGTGAGACAGTTTAAATATGTCTGTACATTCAGTATATGGCACAATTTTCCACGGCCACAGTTGAACCTACAGAGAAAAGCCAGTGTAACAACTCCCTACTTTTATTTGATACCAGGAGTTTTCACTAGCCCCAGACTTTTTATTGGCAGCAGATACAGTGGAAGGGACATGTGGGAAATATCTAGCTATTGTTATAGATGTTTATATAGACAAGTTTTTGCCTGTTGATAACAGGATTAAAAAAGCTTTTGCTCACTTACGTTTTTTGTCTTAATGCTGAAAATGCAAGTGAGGAATTACTAGGAGTTTCTTCGTGACAGCCCTTTAGTGCAACTGGATGATATAATGGGTGACAGAGCCCAGTGAGAGATATGTACCTATTAAATTTCTTTCCTGTTTTCTAACTAGTTATCAAAAATATCTGCTTGGTTTTGGGAAGGGGGAATTTTATTAGACTATCAAGCTTTGTGAAGCTTACTTGTACTTGGGCAATCCTAAGTATGAACTTAGTACAAAACCTACTGCCTGGTTTGGAGAAGGTGGAATTGTAGGTACCTATGAAGCTTTTTATAGACATTGACAAAAGTGTTAAGTTGAAAGGCCTCTGATCCAAAACTGCTTCTCAAAACTTTTCATTTTTCCCCGAGAAACATTCTAAAGAATTGTTCTCTGTCTAGTTCTGAGAGGAACATTCTTTTGTGTACATGATCACTTTTAGTTATTTCTACCAGTCGCTTGGAGCCATACATATTAAAGGTCTTACATACATTTAGGTTTATCCTAGTGATTCCAGGATTTGATTTGTATACTCCTGATTTCTCCTTTCCCTTTTTTTTTTTTTTTTTTTAAGATTTTATCTTTAAACAATCTCTACATCCAGTGTAGGGCTTGAAGCCACAACCCTGAGATCAAGAGCCAGCGAGGCACCCCTGATTTCCCCCTTTTCTTTCTTAAAAGTCCTTCAGCGTATTATTACAGGCATCAGCAGCTTATTTAGATAGAAAATCTTTGTTGGTAACCATTGAATACTCAGGTAGCACTCGTATCCAAAATATTTGGATTGGCCCACAAGGATACTTTCTTTTATAACTTAACCATATGCATTTATTAAGAAAAGCTTATGTAGTGTAGTGTGTACTGTGTCCCTTTGTTTGGGGTATCCTAAAAGTCTAGAGGGTAATAGGTGCCTGGTGGGATCTATAAAATGTCAAGGAATGACAGATGATTTGTAGATTATTTAAACTCCAATTCATGTGCCTTTAATATTTCTTTACAGAGAATCTACTTTCTGGTTCAAAAGAGATTTACAAAATACTCCTATAATTTAATTCTCATTATTGCCTAGTGCCAACCTGAAATGGCACTGTGAAGGGAGGCATTTTGTACTGCTATGGCAGAAACATGTCAAGACAATCTGTGTTTGGGCTTAATGGGTCCAGACAATCCCTGTAAATAGATAATTGTAAAAATGCTTGTTATTGTATTATTTTCTAGGTGATGACATGGTTTTAAAAATAATGTACTAATAAAGTATGTTGATTTTTGCTTTTCCTTGTATTACTTATTAACTTAGTTTATTAACAGTGTTCCTAGATTACCCAAATGTAATAGGATTGCCCGTTTTTTTACTGTTTTGTTTTACCTTTAGGGACTTTACATTTAGTTCTTACATTTAAATCTGTTTCCTGAGCAGCTATTAATATGATCTTCCTCCAAAATATTTGACAATCTAATATACTTCTAAATGTCCTGTCCAATGTACTTAGTCAGATGTACTTAAAAATTAGTTTTTTTTTTAAAGAATCATACTCTGTAATTCACTTGCAAAGTGCATTTACCTGCATTTGTGTAGTGAAATTGAGCAATTAACTTAAGAGTTACTTGCCCCTATTCTGAAAGATGATAAATTTGAGATAAGAGTAGTTTTAACTTTGTATAGTCCTCATGCCATTTAGAAGCAAAGAAGTTTCCTCACCAAAACACTATGAATAGAATTGGGAAAGATCTTCTGAAGAGGGTAAGCTTTCCTTCCTTCAACATCAGGTTCTAGTAAACTATTCTTTGCATTAATAAAGGATTGTGTGGTGGTTTCAGCTATGGGCTTTCATTGGTAAGCTTCGCAGTGCCAGAACAAGGTCTAGCTCTGCGGTGTTGTACTTGTTTGCTAGGGCTGCTGTAACCAAGTACCACAGAAATTTAAATGGAATTTATTGTTTTATAGTTTTCTAAGCTGGAAATCTAAAATCAAGGTGTTGGTAGTTGGTTCCTTCTGAGGGCTAAAAGGAAGGCATCTATTCCAGGCTTCTCTCCTTGGAATGTAGATGGCTACCTTCATGTACGTATAGTATTTTCCTTGTATGCATGTTTATCTCTAAGTTTCCCTTGTTATAAGAATACCAGTAATATTATATTACAGCCAACCCTTAGAATCTTATTTTAGCACTGTAACCTCTGTAAAGACCTGTCTCCAAATAAGGTCACATTCTGAGATACTGGGACAAGGACTTCAACACACAATTCAACTTATGAAATTCAAGTTAACTAATATTTGATACCTGTATTATACAAAGATAACATATACCAGGTGATACATCTACTGATTTATATCCTTATGCCATTTAAAATGTTTTTCCTTTTTTATAAGACTAAGAATCTCAAGAGACCAAGTTTTCAAGTTAGATTCTAAGGTGTTGCTTTTGCTTGTTTTAAAAAAGCTTCTCTGTGAGTTAATTTGTGAAACTAGATAGTCCCGCTTGTAAGAACATCAAGATGGCACCAGCTTGACTTTTCCTAATTTATATGTACTAGTGACTTTATTCTTTTAAACTTTTTTGACTAGCTGGTGTTATTTGGAGATGGAGTTAAGTTGTGTCTATAAAAACTGGAAAGTATGTTCAACTTTTCTTTGAACCTGGCTTCCCCTCATGACACTGCTCCCTACTGACTTTAGAGCCACAGATCCTTTCAGCTCATATAACTAGATTATACTGATGAAATGAGCTTGGAAATGCAATTCCCAGGGCAATTGCAATGAAAACTCCACACTGGAACCACCTATTATTTTCAGACACTAATGGATACAAAGTTTTCCTCTTGTGGGAGAAGGTGCCTATCTTTTTCAGTGATCATAAGGCTCTAACAAAGGGATTTCCATTTTTATTATTTTACATTCTTCAAAACAAAACATTAAAATGTATAATTCATAAAGACTAAAAACTGCAATCTAAAGTGAAAATGACTTGTTAGGGATTTTCAAACTGTTGTCAAGTAATTCCTACGAAATAAAGATTTCTAGAAATGAAAAAATCTGTGAAGAATAAATAACCACTGATGGAGGAAAAAAGCTGTTAAACAGGAGAAGTAGAAAAAGGTGATTCCAAAACACAACCTTCCAAGGCTTACAGCCAACATGCTAACGTCATCTACAGAGTAGTTTTGTATTTATTCTACTTGACCAGGTCTCTTGGGTCCTTTCTCTGGATAAATATCTTTAACTAGTAAAGTGATTATAAATGAAAACAAGGCCATTAAAGTGACTACTATCTTAAGGGCTTTGAACCAATTGGGATAATGTGGCAAGAGAAAAAGTTCAATGTGTAATGTTATCCCCAAACCTATTATCACTGTGACTATAGCTTCACTGAGTCTTTCAGAAATAAGGAAAGCAAACCATGAAAACACAACAGGAACTGTACTACTAGCTAAATTGAGGAAGTCTGGTTTGGCTGTACTACCTTCTGGCAGAGCAAAACCCCATCTGATCCCTCCCAAGAAAGATAGGAAACTGGCTCCATAAGCCATCTGAGTAAAAGCTAATATGGGGATATAAGTCTTTGTCATCATCATGACCAGTGGTGGAGCAACAAAGGGGATTAGTCCTGCCAGAGTTATGTATAATGCTGGCTTTGGGCTGTCAAACAGGTAAGTGATGGTGCTTGATGGCTTGGCTGGAAGTACTTCTTGTTTCTGCTTCTTCTTAAAGCTGCATGGGGAAGTATGATAGTATTGTGTCTTCTTCATACACACTGGAAATGAAGAGAAAAACCAAGGCCTTGGAAACAAAGGGGAAAAGTTCCGCTGGTGACATGTCTTGAGAGAAAATGTTTCTATTCTGCTGGCTCCTAGTCGGACTGGAAAAGGGTACTTCAGCATCTATAGAGAAAACAAAACCAACAGACAAAAAAAGATTTTTTTTTTAAGATTTTTTATTTATTTGAGAGAGAGAGAGCACAAATAGGCAGAGAGAGGGGGGGAAGCAGGCTCCCCACCGAGCAGAAAGCCCGACACGGGGCTCAATAACAGGACCCCAAGACAACGACCTGAGCCGAAGGCAGAGGCTCTAAGCCACTGAGCCACCCAGGCGCCCCAAAAACAGATTTTTAAATAACCTCAATGTCTTAGTAATCCCAAACTGAAAAAATATGAAACAAACCATCTGCTTTCTTTTTTTTTTTTTAAGATTTTATTTATTTGTTTGACAGAGAGAGACAGAGCAAGAGAGGGAACACAAGCCAGGGGAGAATGAGAGGGAGAAGCAGGCTTCCCACTGAGCAAGGAGCCGGATGCGGGACTTGATCCCAGGACCCTGGGATCATGACCTGAGCTAAAGGCAGACACTTAACCGACTGAGCCACCCAGGCGTACCAAGATTTTTTTATTTCTAAGTGATCTCTACACCCAACATGGGGCTTGAACTTACTACCCTGAGATCGAGTGGCCCCTCTATTTTTTTTTTAAGATATTTATTTGAGAGCAACAGAGAGAGAGCATGAGCAGTGGGGGAGGGACACAGGGAGAGGAAAAAGCAGACTCCCTTCTGAGCAGGGAGCCCCACATCGGGCTGGATCCCAGGATCCTGAGATCAGGGCCCCAGCTGAAGGTAGCTGCTTGACTGACTGAGCCCAGGTGCCCCTAACCCCTCAATAAGTGCAATCCTAAGCCTATTGTTGATATTCCCTATTCCCCTTCCCTGCTTTATAGTTCTCCAGAAGACTTACCACTTGCAATATTAAATATTTTACTTATTTGTATTTTACCCACCCTTTCCCCCATCACCTAAACACATGAGGATAAGGATTTGTCTTTTTTTTTTTTTTTCCATTGCTATTGCCCCAGCGAAGTAGTACCAGCAAGTATTTGCTGAATAAACCACCAACCTTTAAAGATGCTTGAGAAAACTTGTGGATAAAATGAAGCATACTGGGTCCCATTGAAAGTCTTGCTCAGGAAGATGCCAGGCAATTGTGATTAATTCATTTTTACAGCTAAGTGGAGGAGCTGAATCAGAAGCATGTTGCTGTATACAAAACAAGATGTCACTTAATTTTCTTCATTTTATGCATAATTTTGTGTAAGTAGGAACTTGAGAATTTTTTCCATATAACACACTTTCCTTTGAAAATAATCATTAATGCTGTCCGGAAATCGGTAATACATTAAGTAAATAATCCTTTTCTCCTCTGAACCATTCTTTTAGCTTTTGCTATTTGGTGTAACAGAAAAAGTATTGCACAGAGACAGATCTGTATTTTACAAACGCTTCTATAATTTCCCAGCTGTGTGACCTCGAGTAAATTGCTTCCTTGAAGTGTAGTTTTCTCATCTTTAAAACCAAAGGTTATAGCTTCTCTGTTCTCTTTTTTCACCTTAGGTGTTTACAGCTCAAAATAATGATGGTAGCAATTAATACAATTTAGCTGTGAACCAAGCACTGTAGCTATGTGTTTTATATGCATTAACTCATTTATTTGTTTTTAAGAAAATATTTTTAAGTTATCTTTACACCCAATGTGGGGCTTGAACTCATAACCCCAACATCAAGAGTCACATGCTCCAACTGAGCCAGCCAGGTACCCATGCATTAACTCATTTAAAACAATAACCTCATCAACTTGATCCTGAGAGACAGGATAGCCTGTTATGTTAGAGTGAAGATTTGTGTTGGGATCCTGGCTTCGCCACTTATTAGGTATGTGATTTTGCACAAGGTATTTAACCATTTAACTTTGTTATGCTGCAGTTCACTCACTTCTGAAATAAGAATATTTGTAAAGAGCTGCAAACTGTCCCTAACACAAAGTAAGCATTCAAAAATAATAGCTATCTTCCCACTCTACACACGAAGAAATGGTTAAGAACTCTAACTTAAGCAGCCAGTAAGTGGTTGAGAATATGGATCTAGATCTGTCTTACATGAGTTTCATTCTTAACCAAGAGAATGAGGTGTCTAAAAGATCCAAAAACCACATTTGCTACTTAATTAAATATTTTAATGAACTATTTCTAGGTCACAGCTCTTAGGGACGGGTAGAGAAATCCTGTATACCAGTCAATGTTTCCATTCTATAACATAAAGACGTAGGGAGGTAAGTTATCCTGGGCCTCTGAGTACATCTTAGATGGCAACTTACATCCACCTCCTGACTTCCAAACACACATATCTGCAGGACCCACACAGTCACTGTTGGTTAAAAGCATAAGGGCTTTCCAGACCCCCCCACTTAAAAATCTCAACGCTCTCTTCACATTTGGAACTCCCTCTGCACTGTGACCATGCGCTTTCCAACTCATGGGTGTTATATGGAGAGCGAAAGCCTATATCCCGGGGACGGCAACTGGTGAGGAAAGCGTTAATCCGCTCAATTTAGGTGAAAACTCCCGATATTGCCACCGTCCCAGAGGAAAGAGTTGCAAACTGCAAGCTTCAGAGCGGACTTTTGAGAAAAGGGCGCGCTGTGAGAACCCAAGGATCCTCGGGAAACTGCCTGACATTCCCCGCCGCTTTGATTTACTCTCAACCCTTGGTGCCCCGCCCCCCCCGCAATTTGCACACTGTGGCAGCAACCCTGCTGTTAATATATATAAACATACTTGCCAGTGTCGAACCGGGAGTTGGAAAGCTGAGCTGCAAGAACACCCAGGTACTCACGAAAAGGCACTTCCGGCAGGTGGGGCTTGTCAGTCCCCCAACTTCCTGGGAACAGAAAAAAAGAGTCCGGATGGGGACTTGACCAGTGATGACTGGTTCCCATGCCGGGTGTTCCATCTTGCGTCATTCTTTTAAAATCTTAATTCTGGAAGCCGGCTTTTGAAGTCTGAATGGTCTGAATGGTACCTGAATGGTCCTTGCCTCTCTCTTCCAGGTTTCCCAGCCATCAGAATGTGGCCCTCAGAGTTCGGAAAGGTTAGAGCACAACTACTGAAACAATCCCAGAGTGAAGGTGTTGTAGGAAGGTAGGAAAGATTTGGAGTCTAGGCCAAGTGCACCTTGGCCAAATTGTTTGCCATCTCTGGAACTCATAACAGGGTTTTCTAGGATCGATGGGGGCACATCTTACTCTGTGTCAGGGTCCTGAACTACTAACACTAAGAAAAACAAAACTGTTTTTATTTCCATTCTCTTCGCTTGGAACTGGAGACTCCATTAAGAAATAAAGAGCACAAAGGGCATGATTTTCGCTTCCGTAAGTGTGGTGATAACAGTCTTGGGCTCAGAGTTGATCTGAAAAGTTAGATCGTTCTTTCTGTCACCCTCTGTTTTAACTTTTATTTGTTGGCTCTGTGACCTTGGACAAGTTTCTTTTCTTCTCTGGGCCTCCATTTGGACACAGCGCCATTCAATTTGAGCGGCCTTCTGAAAACAGAGCTGCAACGGCCCACGCTGGCCAGTCGCTCCATTCCTCCGGATTCTGGGTAATGGAGCTTCGTGGTTGTCGGCCATCCTACGGCATAGAGTCCGTGCAGAACGGGCCCATTGCGAATTCTTCGTAATAGTAACCCTTCTAATCGCGATAGGCTTTCACTTTCATTTCCTTCTTTGTCATGGCAGCACCGCCCCTTCTAGTAGTGCGATATCCAATGAGACTCTGGGTCAGAGAAACAGCTCCTCCGCCCCGGCCTAGAAACCGGCTCCAGACAGAAATCCGCCCTGCGCTGGGCCAGGGGCGTGACGCCAGCCGTTGGGCGGAACTACCACTCCCAGCCGGTAGCGCTACAGACCCAGCCGCGCAGGCCTCGGGAGCACGGCGGTGTGGCCCGCTGGGTGCTGGAGTCTTAACGAAGCGCGCACGTGAAGGGAGGAAGGAGCGGAAGGTGGGAAGGGTCGGGAGACACAGTCCTACGAAACGGGTTTGCTAATACTTGCACGGGTAGTCTGGGGACGCGAGGATGCCCAGAAGTGGGGTACCGGAGGGTGAAGGGGCGGGGAAAACGGTCACACATACACACCCACCCACGCATTCACAGGCATCCAGGCCCTGTGTTAGGCCGGGGAATAAGAAGAGGGGTTCCACACTCGGCTGGTTGCCCCCTCTGAGGCGGCGCGAGGAAAGGCAGAGCATTCAAGTCTGCAGAGGGGTGGGGGCAACCATGCACAGTCTTGAACCGCGGTAAGGGGGGGTTGGGGACCGCGCAGGCAATAACTGCCGTTCACGCGGCGTAACGTTGGCTGTGTGGGGCGCCCGCAGGGTCAGCCGAACACGGCTCCTGCGCTTGCGCTCCTGTGGGCGGTGCGGGCGGGTGGGCGTGTGTGAGGCGGGGTCGGAGTGGGGGAGGGCCGGCCTGGCCGTCGCTCCTCCCCCCTGCCCCTCCAGGGCCTTGTGGGCCGGGCAGCCATTTTGGGAAGAGCTTTGTTATGGTTGTGGGCTCTCCACCTCTGCGGGATCAGGAAGCTGGGGACGCTCCCTCAGACGCTGCGTCTGGGCCCTAGCTGTAGCCCCACTGCTGCCGGGTAAGTGGGGGTTCCGGACAACGGGGCAGCAGGGGATCTTAAGTCGTTCCGGCGCGGGGATCCGCCCGGTGCCCAACCGACCGGCTGTTGGAACTAGTTGAAGGAGGCTCTCACACAGGTGGTTGGTGTAGGTCGGCCGGGGGTGGGCGAGAGAAGCCGAGGGGCCAGCGGTCCTGTGGTTTGGATGGGGCACCACTCCCCGCACGAGGAACTTTGCAGTCGAGTGTCGCCTGGGCTTTACCCGAGCGCTCCTACTTCAACTTTGGTCTTCGGGTCGGAACGCTCACCTGCGGCTCTCTGGCTCCTCTCCAGGCGTTCCGGCTTGTCGATGGTTGAGTGGCTTGGTTTACGGATTTATTTTCCTTTCCTTCCTAAATTAGAGCCAAGGGCTTTTATTTTCCTACGAAGGAAAATTTAAGGAGGAAGAAATCGTGTAAGTCAGCTGTGGGGCATCCGAGGGGAAAAGAAGAGCTTTAACCACCAGCGTTTAGCTTCTTGATATCGAAGTGTTTTCTTTGATTTAGATTAAGTCGGTGTCCAGCACCTACGGATTGCCTCCGTCCCTCCCAAAACAGCTGGTCGATCTTGGAGAGTTTTAAGGAGGATTTTTTTTTTCTTTTTCGTGTGTGTGTTTTAAATCTACCTCTCTCCACCCCCGTGAGATTCAAAAGAAAGGCTGAATCTAAAATGGCTGTAGCTTGGGGAAGTGCCCTAAGCTTCGGTAACTTAAATACGTTACCATGTCTTAAATTTTTGGTTGTTTCTCCTACGAGGACAGCAGCTGAATCTTGTGATAATTTGGTCTTCTTGCAATTGCTGTCTTGTCTTGCAGAGTCCTTTTAGGTGAAAACAAAGGTGAGGCTAAAGAAGTTTGCTTACTCCAAAAGTTTACGTAAGAGTGGGTGCGGTTTTTTTTTTTGTGTGTGTGTGGTTGCTTATAGTTTTGAAATTGTGCTATGATGGTAATTTTATCAGCCAACTTTGTGCTCTGAGGTTGGTTTGCATTATTTGTCGAAATACGCTCTTAACGTTGATACTTACTGCTTACCAGGAAAAAAAAGTTAATGGTGGTTCATGTTTGAGTTTGGTAACGGAGGGCACACGTTTCTTTGTAAATTCCATCCAAAAGTAGAGTGATTGGTAGTCTTCAAGAGACAGATTTGTAATTTGGGGGACTTCTGGCCTTTTCTCTGTAATATTGAAAGGGAGTCAAGAGTGCTTTTAAGTTTAGAACATTTATTGCAGTGGTGAGACAAGTGAAAATGAACTTTAGATGAGCTCATGATTGTTGTGCCCTTTCAAACAAAAGGCTGTCTTTTTGTTAGCCTTTTTATTATTTTTTTAAACCATTAGATCCAGAAGTTTAACTGATAACACAAAGGCATACAATGGAAACCAAGAACAGGTAACTTCAGTGTTTGGGAAGGTGCTTCAGTTTCAGGTTGCAATCTGTCTAAAAGATAAAAATAATAAAATGCTAATTGTGAATAAGAACTTGGGAATTAGTAGTAAAATAAGCTGTCATCTTCCCTAGGGAGTCAGTTTCACTTTACCTTCCTCCATTCTTTCAGCACAAAAGTTTATCTTTGTCAGTTCCCCTGGGATTTTTTTGTTCTTAAATTATCTTGGTGATTTTATAAGAAAAACATTTGAAGTGCTCTATAGAAGTTACAAGTCCTTGCTTTATGTTTTGCCATTTGCCTACTGAACCCATAAACTTAGGTACTCAAAATGGTTTGTACATGTTGATATAAATATTTTTTCATTTGATTCTGGATGGTATCTTATCAGAGTTCTTGAAATGGGGAGTTGATGTTAGGAAGCCTTTTTATTTTGAATAAATGTAACTCACCAGTTTTCTCATCAGTGGCTGCTTAAAAGCTTGGCTGAAGCGGGCGCATGCAACCCTTTTAATAAGTTTGAAATGATAAGGAATCTGGGACACGTTTCTGCTTATAATTCATTTTTAAATTCTTAGTTAAAGATATACACAGTTATGAATCATGCTTCAGCAGATTGCATATCTTTGCGTTATGGTTAAGTTGCATGTACTTAGTAACAGTGATAACTAATGTGCAGGGACCTAAGTCATTAATCATTATGGGTGCTGTCTTTAACTATGAAAATAAGACTGTTGGAAAGGTGAGAGGCACAATTTTAAAGGATCCCAATTTAAAAAGTACTTCACGGAAAAGGTAAATTTGCAGGTTGTTTATGGTTTTTCAGATAAATGGGAGGAAAAATCTAGGTGGCACATTGATATGTTACCTCACGTAGGACTATAGTTGCCATTGTCTGGAATTTAATATTTAGTATGCTGGACCTCGTTGTCCAAGTCATTTCTAAATCAGACTCTGATTTTTATTTCCCATTGAAGTCTGCCCAAAAACAAAACCAGCTACAATCAAACTTGAAAAGTAGTTCTGTAAGAATAGCTGAACTTCTTTTGTCCATAGGTAATCTTAACTAAGGAGGTAAAATATTGCTAATGTTATGTAATATGAATTTTGATAGGTGATTTCAAATATACTGGGCAAATACTTCAAGAAGTCAAATAGTTCTTTTCCTTTACGAAAGCAATCAGCTTTTTTTCCTTTTCATTTCAAGAAATGCTACAGGCTCTACTGTGGTGCCAGTTTTGGTGTGCTGAAGGCTGGAAATACCTAAATAATCACAAAACATTTTGTCAACAAAGAACTTGGTAGTTTAACAGATAAGTGGAAAATGTTACAGGATGACAACATAGAAAACTATCTTTCTTAAAGAAGTTGGCTTTTAACATACTTGTTATGTTTACCTTACTTTTCTATGATAAAACTGTGTTGCCTTATGTTAACCAGATGTCAGGCTAGAGAATCACCAGCATGAACAAAGTTTTAGTACACTTTTCTGAGCAATAGGTCTATTTGTGTGGAATACATTTTGTTTTCAGAAAAATAAATTCATTTAAGTTTAGCTGTACTTCAGATTTCAGATTCTTGTTTCTGCTGATTGTAAGTTTAAATTTCATTATATAAAAAATTCTCTTCTGAATTACTGCTACCTTTGAAGTATATTGAAAAGTTGTTTGGGGGGCTCTTTGGCTAGTTAATTAAAAGGTGGAGCCATTCTAGTGTTCGTGCTATATGTTTATGAATTATTAGCTCTACTTTTTAATTAGTCTTACGAGGTCTGATGGGAAGGGTAGTTTATTGTGGGCTTCATAAGCTAGAGGCTGTAATAGAGTCCAACATGTATAATCTCATTCTTCAAAATACTTTTTAGAAAAGGATAATATTAACCCTTCTGCAGTGAGTGTACAGAGGTTCCAAGAAGTTAAGTAATTTACATAACATAATGAGAGATGGATTCAGGCAGCTTTCTCTGATTGTAAAGCTCAGTTTCTACCACATCATATAGAGAGATGGTATGGTAATTAAGGGCCTCAGCTATACAGCCTGGATTTGAATCTCCGCATTGGCACTTACTGCTTGGTTATCTCGGGAGAGTTTAAAGTGAAATATTTGTGCCTGTTTCTTCTTTGTAAATGGGGGATAATAGTAACTTCTCATAGTGTGATTGTGGCAAATAAATTAAATACTATTTGTAGAGTTCTTAAAACCATGCATTTCATAATTGTTAAACTGTATAAAATTGTCTTAATGAATGTCCTTTTACCAATCAAATGAAATTCATTAAATCTGAACAGATTGTTGTACATGGAGGTTCTTATTTTTCTTTCTTGGGTATTATTTTTGTGTTGATTTTTCTAGTTTATTTGAATCAGAATCCAGTTACCATATACTATAACTGGCATTCTTTGAAACCTCTTAATTTGTATATTTATTCTGTGTTTTTTTTTCCTTGAACTTATTGAAGAAACCAGATTTTTTATCCTGTACAATTGCCACATTTGAGATTTTCCTGAATTCCTATATATTGGTAGTTGGATATGAGACTTACATTGAGATTTGATGGGGGATAGGGAGAAGACTAACTTCATAGGTGACTGTGCATTTGGGTTTTTTTTTTCCTCTGGTTTGTTCAGTGGTTCTCATATATCGTTTTCTTAAAATTTCTCTGTTGAGCAGCACAGAGTAATTAGAAGAGTTATTTACCCTCCTTTGTTATGCATGTAAAATGGAGTGTTTGGTTTGCCAACTTAATATTAACTTCCCAGGCACTGTTTTCCCCGTCCTTTTTTTTCTTCATAGTATGTATTTTTGTATATAAAATTGAGCTGAATATACTGGGTTTGCAACGGTTTTGTTTTCTGGTTTTGGTTACTAGTGAGTAGTTTTCTTAGCCTATTTGGTTTGAAAATTTTTCTTCTCAAAATTGTTTTTCCTAGGGCACCTGGGTGGCGCCGTTGGTTGAGCATCAGACTCTTGGTTTCAGCTCAGGTCGTGATCTCTGGGTCATGAGATTAAGCTCCACCTCAGGCTCTGCGCTCTGTGAGGAGTCTGCTTGAAACTCTTCTCTTCCTGTCCCTCTGCCCCTCCCCTCTGCACTTTCTCTCAAAAATAAATAAATACATCTAAAAACACTTTTTCCCCTATTGCTTATGCCCCCCTCCCATCCTCCTTAAGCATTTTATTCTTAACACCTATTGAACTTTTGCTGTAGGAAAGGCACTTCACCCCCCCCCCCCATGCCCCAGGGGAAAACATCCAGGCATATTCTTAACACTACCTCATTCATGATTTAATCATCAACTTTCCAACAGTCTCCAAATCATAGATAAAGATTTGAAGCAAAAAGAGGTGGAGTGACTTGCCCAAAGTTACACAGCTGGTACATGGCAGCACTAGCTAGATCCAGTCTGCTCTTCTACCTTAAAAGTAATATTTGGATTGAAAGCAAAGTTTATTCTTGAGAAGAGATTTTTAGAAATGCTTGTAAATAAAATGAACTTGAAGTAAAAATATATGTCTGGTGATAAAGTGTTCACTCCTATTACACCTCTCAGTTATAAAAACTATGTATAGTTTTTTAGATGTGACAAATAGTCTGTTCCCTATTAGGGAACTGGAGCCTTTCAGGGTCAGTGTAGCTGCAAATATTTGATAAAAGTTGTCACTACTGAATGGCTTGTTTGTTTGTAGTGTAGTTGATATAGTGACTTTTGGAGCAAATGCTGTAAAAACATTTTTGCTGGTTCTAAAACCTTAAGAGTTTCAGGTACTTGAATAAATCTAATGCACTTAGTTACCTAAATCTTACAGCCAGAATTTAATGTGTCAGATTACATTAGATAATAAATAATTTTCTGTAACATACTATTCTTACTTGGAACTTTTGTGATTTAAGTAAATTCAATTTCTTTTCTTTTTTTATTTCATTTGATTTCATTTCATTTCATTTCATTTCGTTTCATTTCATTTCATTTCATATTTGTCAGAAAGAAAGTGTCAGCTCACAAGCAGGGGGAGCAGCAGGGAGAGGGACAGGACCCCGGTACCACGACCTAAGCCAAAGGCAGACGCTTAACCAACTGAGCCACCCAGGTGTCCCGTAAATTCCATTTCTGTCAGTGGGATAGTGAGTGAGTAGTTATGATTGCAGGAAGTGTTTGTGACTGTTGAATGACACAGTGTTGGAAACGAGAGATTACCTGAAAAGGTTAATAAATTTTACTCTTGAAAAATTTTGCATTTTGTGAAATTACTTTTAGGAAGTGTTTTTTGGAACAACGAAGCAGAAGATGGCACAATGATTAAAGTTTATTACTGATGGGAAGACTGGCAAGATTCCTGTGTTGGACATTCTAATTGGGTCTTTTTTTTTTTTTTTAAGATTTTTATTTTTTTATTTGAGAGAGGGGGAGTGAGAGAGAGCATGAGAGGGGAGAAGGTCAGAAGGAGAAGCAGACTCCCCACGGAGCTGGGAGCCTGATGCGGGACTCGATCCTGAAATTCCAGGATCATGACCTGAGCCGAAAGCAGTCGCTTAACCAACTGAGCCACCCAAGTGCCCTTTAATTGGGTCTTAAAGTGACCTTTGTTGTTTCTTTTGACCCTTTACCATTTTAAACCACTTCGTTATATTGCCTTTTTATGAATCTTAGTGGGAGAGGAAGCTGGAAAGGCTGTGTGTGTGTACCAATGTGTACACACATACAGTTTCTGTCCTGAACACCTGGCAGTTGTGACCCAAGTTGTGCCAGTCACGGACACTTGACTGGAGACTTGGATCTGGAGGGAGATATGCAGAGAAGCAGGGACAGTTGAGAATCCATTCCATTGCCTTGCAGCAGTAGCAGTGGCAGTACTGGCAGGGCAGTTTCCTAAGCAACTCTTAGGGTGGTGTGACCTTGGCTGGTGATTTTTGACTGCTTAGCTTTATATGGTTTCTGCATGTTTGCAAAGTCAAGGAGGCTCTCAGTCATTCTCTGAACTCCCAATATATTTCTGATAAATTCCTTTTCTATTTAGTCTACCTAAGTATAGTTTCTTTTTTTCAACCAAAGACCCTGATTTATAAAATTGGCTAATATAATTTGCTCCTTCTAGAAGATTTTGTTTGTGACTGCCTCTATTTAGGGTAGTCTTGTAACTCATGAAGTGAAAAACTTATATGAATGTCATTTTTAAATACGATCTTGGACAAGAATTTTCCTTTTTATCCACTCTCAATTTTTTAAAGCAGTAGTTCTCAACCTTTTAAAATTTAACTGGAGTAAGGCCTGTGCACTGTTAGTTTAGTAAAGTTCCCCGTGTGATTTCCTGTCTTTAAAGATTATTATTACAAAAGCAGTGTTATGCTGGATAGAATATTAGGAAATATATACATGCACAAATAAAAATATTCTCATCTAGAATCACTACTGTAACTTTTGGTATACTTTTTCTGGTTCTTTCTCTAAGCACATGTATGTAGGTTTTTATTTTTATTTTACTAAAGTGAGATTAACTTGGAACTTGCTTTTTTAGTTGGTGATATCCATTCTTCAGTGTGAATAAATGTTCATTTCTTCTAATATCCAGGTACAATTTGAATTCCGGGGGTGCTTGGGTGGTTCAGTTGGTTAAGCATTTGACTCTTGGTTTCAACTCCAGTCATGATCTCATGGGTCATGGAATCAAGCTCCACTTTCAGCAGGGAGACTATGTGAACATTCTCTCCCTTTGCCCCTTCTCTCTTGCCCTTAAATAATCTTTAAAAAAATAAATAAGTTAATTCCACCTGCTGATCTAAAATAGAATCATACAGCTAGCTATTCCATACTGTTATCTGATCCAACACCTTGTTACATGTAACACTTTAATTTCCTTAGGTCTCTTTAATCTAGCATAGTCCTTATTTTTCAGTGAGACTTGAGTTTGAGACTGCTCTGTCGTGAAAATGGTTTTGTACAGTTGCGTTGTGTTGTCTTTTAGTTTGTCCCTTTAATTCTTCTATTTTTCTCCAAATTGTACATCTAAAAATTTGATAGATTCACATCAAAACATTTTTGGCCAGAATACATCGTAGCTGTATCATTCTGCATTGTATTTATAAAACACATAATACCTCGTTGACCTACTTTCATAACGCTAAGATTGATCCTTAGATTAAGATAATAGTAGTCTGATCCATATATTAAACAGTGAGTCTTCCTGCAACAAGAAAATAATTTGTATGGTGTTACTTTGAAGTAAAAGTTCTCAGTATCTTATCGATCATTGTCCTAATTTTTTAAAGACAGCTTTATTGAGATATAATTTACATAATCTAAAATTCACACATTTTTTTTTTAAGATTTTATTTGAGAGAGAGCAAGAGAGAGAGAACAAGCACGAGCGGTGGGGGGAGGGGCAGAGGCAGAGGGAGAAGCAGACTCCCTACTGAGCAAGGAGCCCAATGGGGGCTCAGTCCCAGGACCCTGCGATTATGACCTGAGCCGAAGGCACAGTTAACCGACTGAGCCACCCAGATGCTCCAAATTCACACATTTTAAATGTACAATTCAGGGACGCTTGGGTGGCTCAATCAGTTAAGTGTCTGCTTTTGGCTTGGGTCATGATCCTAGAGTCCAGTATTGAGCCCTGTATCAGGCTCTCTGCTCAGCCGGGAGCCTACTTCTTCCTCTCTCTCTGCCTACTTGTGCTCGCTCTCTCGTGCTCTCTCTGTCAAATAAATAAATAAAATCATTTTAAAAATGTGTACAATTCAGTGATTTTTTTTGGTATCTTCACAGAGTTGTACAACCGCAGCCACTGTCAAATTTTAGAACACTTTCATCACCTCAAAAAGAAACCCCATAACCATTAGCAGTAGGCTATTGCTAATCTTGCTGTCTCTACGGATTTGCCTATTCTGGACTTTTCGTATAAATAGAATTATACAGTAAGTGATCTCTTATGTCTGACTTTCCTCACTTAGCATGTTTTTAAGGTTCATCTCCATTGTACTGTGTATCAGTATTTTATTTGTTTTTATTGATGTATCCTATTCTGTTATATGAATATACCGCATTTTGTGTATCCAGTCATCAGTTGATGGGCATTTGAATTGTTGCCTCTCTGTGGCTATTTATTATGAATAATGCTGCTATGAGCGTTGAGGTACAAGCTTTTGTGTGAACATATGTTTACATCTTTCTTGGATCTTTTTGGAGTGCAATTGCTAGGTCATATGGTAACTGTTTAACTTTTTAAGAATCTGTGTTTATGGAGCCTGCAGCATTATACACTCCCACTGGCAGTGTATGGTGGTTTCAATTTCTCTGCATCCTCAGTAACACTTGTTATTATATCTTTTATTTTAACTATGTTAGTAAGTGTAAAATAGTATCTCGTTGTGGTTTTGATTTTCATTTCCCTGTGGCTAATGATGTTAAGCATCTTTTCCTATGCTTAGTAGATATTTGAATATCTTCTTTGGAGAAATGTTTATTCAAATCCTTTGGTTTTTTTTAAATTTTATTTTTTAAAGATTTTATTTGAGAGAGAGTGCACACGCACAAGTTGGGGGAAGGGGCAGAGGGAGAGAGAATCTCAAACAGACTCCCTGCAGAATGTGGAGCCCAATGTAGGTCTAAATCTTACAACCCTGAGATCACGACCGGAGCTGAAATAAAGAGTTGGACATTTAACCAACTGAGCCACCCAGCTGCCCCGTCTACTTTTTAATTGGGTTATTTGTCTTTTTATTGTTGAGTTTGTAAGAGTTCTTTATTTTATTGATATATAATCAACATGCAACATTATATTTGTTTCATGTGTACAACATAATGATAAGATATTTGTATATGTTGTAAAATGATCACAGTAAGTCTAGTTAATATCTGTCACAATGTATTGCTAGAAAATTTTTTTCTGGTTGTGAGAACTTTTTTTTAGATTGATTGATTGATTGATTTGTCAGAGAGAGAGAGAGAGAGAGCACAAGCAGAGGGAGTGGCAGGCTCCCCGCTGAGGAAAGAGCCCGATGTGGGACTCGATCCCAGTACCCTGGGATCATGACCCGAGCCGGAGGCAGGCACTTCACTGACTGAGCCACCCAGTTGTCCCTGGTTGTGAGAACTTTTAAGGTCACTCAGCCACTTTCAAATATGCATTGCAGTATAATTAGAATCACCATTTGTATGTTACATCCCATGACTGAAATTTATTTTATAACTGGAAGTTTATACCTTTTGGTGTTTTTGTAGATTCTACATATAAGAGAGATCATGGTATTTGTCTTTTTCTGTTTGACTTATTTCATTTAGCATAATGCCTTTGAGGTCCATTTATGTTGCCACAAATTCTTTTCTTTTTTATTTAATTTAATTTTATTTATTTGAGAGAGAGAGAGCGTGAGCAGGGCAGAGGAGGAGGGACAAGACTCCTGGCTGAGCAGGGAGCCCAACACGGGACTCAATCCCAGGACTCTGGGATGATGACCTGAGTTGAAGGCAAACACTTAACCAACTGAGCCACGCAGGGGCCCTGATTTCATTCTTTTTTATAGCGAAATAATATTCTATGTGTGGTGAGGGTGACACATTCTCTTTTCTTTTTTGAGATTTATGTACTTTAGAGAGAGGGAGAGCAAGAATAGGGAGGGGCAGAAGGAAAGGGAGAGAGAAACTCAAGCAGACTCCCTGCTGAGTGCTGAGCTAGATGCAGGGCTCCATCTCACACCCCTGAGATCATGACCTGAGCTGAAACCAAGAGTTGGATGCTTAACCAGCTGTGCCACCCAGGCTCCCCTCTTTATCCATTCATCCATGGTGGACACTTGGGTTGTTCTCATATCTTGTCTAAGTCTTCGGGTTTGTCTTTTCACTTTCTTGACGGTGTCCGTCTTTTGAAGCACACTTATTAAGTTTTATTTATTATACCCAACATGGGGCTCAAACTCACAACCCACAGATCAAAAATTGCACACCCTTCTGAGCAAGCTAGCCAGGCACCCCTGAAGCATACTTTTAATTTTGATGCTGATTGATCATTACCTAACCTAAGATCACAAAAATTTGCTCCTATGTTTACTTTTAGCTCTTACATTCAGACCTTTTGATCCACTTAAAGTTAATTTTTTTTTTTTAAAGCATTACTTATTTATTTTAGAGAGCACAAGCAAGCTGGGGGATAGGCAGAGGGAGAGAGAGAATCCTGAAGCAGATTTCGAGTTGAGCACAAGCCCGATGCAGAACTTGATCCCAGGATCCTGAGATCATGACCTGAGTCAGAACCAAGAGCCAGCCGCTTAACTGACTGTCCCACCAGATGCCCCTAAAGTTAATTTTTTTTTTTTTTTTTTTTTTTTAAAGATTTTATTTACTTATTTGACAGAGAGAGAGAGAGATCACAAGCAGGCAGAAAGGCAGGCAAAGGGAGAGGGGGAAGCAGGCTCCCCGCTGAACAGAGAGCCCGATGCGGGGCTCGATCCCAGGACCCTGAGACCATGACCTGAGCCGAAGGCAGAGGCTTTAACCCACTGAGCCACCCAGGCGCCCCGCCCCTAAAGTTAATTTTTATGTGTGGTTTAAGATGTGAGTCCACATTCTGGTTGGTTGGGTTTGTTTTTGGTTTTTGGTTTTTTGGGTTTTTTTGCCAGTGGACATCTAGTTATCATAGCACCATTTTTTGAAAAGAAAGACCATTTTCCCCCCATTGGCCTCTGTTGAAAATCAGTTGTTGGCCATGGGGCGCCTGGGTGGCTCAGTTGGTTAAGCATCTGCCTTCATCTCGTCAAAATCTCGGGGTCCTGGGATCGAGCCTTGCATCAGGCTCCCTGCTCAGTAGGGAGTCTGCTTCTCCTTCTCCCTCTGCCCCCCCACTCATTCTCTCTCTCTCTCTCTCAAATAAATAAAATTTTTAAAAAAGGAAAGAAAATCAGTTGGCTATAATTATTAGGTTTATTTCTGGACTCCTGGTTCTGCTCCATTGATCTCTATGTCTGTCCTTATGCTTGTATGCAGAATTGAAGCCCTTTGTATATTCCTCTTTGATTGCACAGCCTTGTCTTTCGTCCTGAATTTGGTGTTGATAATTCTTTTGTCTTGTAAAATAATTTTGCTTTATATGAATATATCACAAAATAATATGTAATATTGTTAAAATTTTGTATAGTAGCAGATAGTTTTTAATTCTTTCAACTTTTTTGGGTGCAAAAAGATGTTTTTATTAAAGCACAGGGACAGGACCCATGGGCAGAAAGCTGCCAGTTTTTACAACTTTTTTAATTTTGTGAGATTCATCAATTTATTAATTATGTGTACCTAATCATTTTCTGCTATGCAGTATTGTACAAATATACCACAATTTACTCATTATCCTATTGGCAGACATTTAGGTGATCTAGTTTTTTGTCTACTGTATACTGTGCTATAGTGAACATTTTTATATTTTTTGTGTTGTGTTCATGTGTGATTAAAATTAGTGGGTCAGGGTGCCTGGGTGGCTCAATTTGTTGGGCCTCTGATTCTTGATTTTGACTTGGGTCATGATCTCAGGGTCATGGGATCCAGCCACACATCAGGCTCCATGGTTAGCAGGGAGTCTGCTGGAGATTCTCCCTCTCCCTCTGCCTGCCCCCCCAAAGTAAATAAATCTTTAAAAAAAAAAAAAAAAAAAAGGATGGATCATAGAGGTTGCACAACTTTATATTTGCCAAACTGTTTTCCAAAGTGGTTGTATGGGTTTATACTCCCATCAGCAATATATACGAATTCCTTGTTCACTTTACATCTTTATCAACACTTGATAGTTTCAGAATTTGTTTTCGCCAGTTTGGTAGATGTGAAATAGTATGTCGTGATTGGACTCCGGTTTTAAAAGTATGAATGTGTGATTAATTGAAGATAATGTTTTATATCATGCTTTATATTATTTCAGAGGACTTGCATATCACATGCATATCTCTTATGGGCAGGGTAATACATTAAATGTCCAGTTATGGTTTTTGACAGAAATAATTTGTTGTCATTGAGTTTATACTAGAAATAGATTTTTTTGTTGTTGTGTATTGGACCCTAATCATATAATAGCAAACTTCACTTAACAATATTAGTAACCATGGAATTAAGTATTTTCTTCTGGAGACAACCACACATTTTTCTCAAAGCTTCGTAGCCATCAGTGCCTGGCTTTCTACTGGTCTGATTTGATCCAGAGAGGATTCCACAGAGTCTGTGCTGCAGTGCACAATATAGTAGTCACTAGCCACATGCACCTGTGACACATGGAATGCACTTAGTGGAAAAACTCTTAAAGGTGTCCTGTATCCCTATTTAGTTCATTGAGAGACATGCTCAAATTTCACGTCCTTTAGAAATTCTTAAGTAGGAATTTGTCTCCTCTAAAACTAAAATACATAAATACTAAGGTAGAAAATGACTTTGGGCTCTTTCCTGTGCTGTGAACTATAAACATGAGGATGGATTAAAGATGAACTAAGCAATGCACCAGTAACCCTGGTATTCTCCTTATTGAGGACTTAAGGAGGAAATATTGATGTGCAGACAGTTAGGAAGTGAGTAGAGACTACTGTAGGTTTACTTAGTCCTTTAGATGAAGTGAAAGTGGTAGACATTTGACCTAGTTTTCTTTTCAAATCCTGGGATTTGTTTGTTTGTTTGTTTAAGCAGTCTCCATACCCAGTGTGGGGCTCAAACTCATGACCCTGAGATCAAGAGCTGCCTGCTCCACTGACTGAGCCAGCCTGGTGCCCCTCAAATCCTGAGATTTAGAAAGGACTTAAAGCCAGCAAATATACGAAGATATACAGAGGTATAGGCATGGGCTCTGCAGTTTAAGGAATGTTCAAGGAGAGGTCTTTTTTTTTTTTAAGATTTCATTTATTTATTTGACAGAGAGAGAGAGATCACAAGTAGGCAGAGTGGCAGGCAGAGGGAGAAGGAGAAGCAGGCTCTCCGCTGAGCAGGAAGCCTGTTGGAGGACTCAATCCCAGGATGCTGGGATCATGACCTGAGCCGAAGGCAGCTGCCCAACCGACTGAGCCACCCAGGCTCCCCTCAAGGAGAGGTCTTAACAGTAAGATAAAGGAGAATACTAATTGATAAAATCGTCGACATGTCTTAAAAAAAGAAGTTATTATTTAATGGGCACACTATCTGTACTAAGAAATTATCCCATTTGCTATTAATCCCTACCCAAGTGTGCCCTGTTTGTAGGGGAGATAAAAATGTAAACAGGTAAATGTAATGCACTGTGATAGATGCTTGAGTATAGGTATATGTGTGATAAAATGCTTCATGAAGTGGGACTTTAAGTCACCCACTTAGAGATGAGAAAGTTTTGAGTGAGACAGCGAAGAAATAACAGAGAAACAAAAAAAATGCTACATTAATGCTTTTAAATTGCCATTATATTTACAGGGCAAAAGAAAACAGGAGTAAACATAGGGATCATAGGGAGAAGACCAGGATATCTTAATGCAGTGGCTTGTTGCAGTCCAACACTGAAAACTGCTGGTCTAATGATGTGATGGCAACCACAAGAAGGGATTTTAAGATGGGATTGGCAGGATTGGCAGGGCACCTGGGTGGCTCAGTCAGTTAAGCATCTGACTTTTGGTTTTAGCTCAGGTCGTGATCTCAGGGTCGTGAAATTAAGCCCCACATCAGGCTCCACGCTGGGTGTGGAGCCTGCTTAAGATTCTCTCTCTACCCCTTCCCCTGACCCCACCACCATGGGTGCTCTCTCTCAGAGGGGTGGAGGGGAGATTTCTTTTTTTTTTTTTCCTAAGATTTTATTTATCTGAGAGAGAGCATGAGCAGGGGAAGGGGCAAAAGGAGAGAGAATCTTTTTGAGAGAGGGTGCATGTATGCACAGTGTGTAGGGAAGGGGCAGAGGAAGAGGGAGAGAGAGAATCCCAAGCAGGCTCCACACTCAACACGATCCTGACACAGGACTCATTCCCACGACCCTGAGATCACCACCCAAGCTGAAACCAAGAATCAGTTACTCTCAACTTACTGAGCCACCCAGGCACCCCAAGCCAAAATCAAGAGTTGGCAGCTTGGCTGCTTAACCGACTGAACCACCTCAGTGCCCCGAATGTGATTTCTAAGAATGCTGTATATGGTTTGTTATATCAGCGCCACTCATGTCTTTGAATTATTTCAGTTATTTACCAAGAATCATTTCACAGTCTGTCATCAAGTTATTTTTAGTGATCTCTTAGCTGCGAACTAGGTTACATCATTTTTCAGTTCTGTGAAATACAGGCATACCTTGTTTTATTGCACTTCGCAGATACTGCATTTTTTTCAGACTGAAGATACATGGCAACCTGTGTTGGGCAAGTCTTTTGGTGCCATTTTTCCAACAGCATTTTCTCACTTCATATCTTTCTGTCACATTTTGGTAATTCTCGCAATATTTCAAACTTTTTCTTTTCTTTTTTTTTTTTTTTTTTTAAGATTTTATTTGTGAGCACATGCACAAGAAAGAGCATGCCAGGACTCTGGGATCATGACCTCAGCCGAAGGCGACGCTTAACCAACTGAGCCACCCAGGCACCCCTATTTCACATTTTTTTTCATTATTACTACATTTGTTATGGTGATCTGTGATCAATGATCTTTGATGTTACTACTGTAATTGTATTGGAGCACCACTAAGACGGCAAACTTAATAAATGTTTGTTCTGACTGCTCCCTGTTTCTCTCACTCTCCTCAGGCCTCCTTATTCCTTGAGACACAACAATGTTGAAATTAGGCCAGTTAATAACCCTACAATGGCCTCTTGAGTGTTCCAGTGAAAGGAAGAGTTGCAGGTGTCTCACTTTAAATCAAAAGCTAGAAATGATTAAACATGTGGGGGCATGTTGGAAGCTGAGATAGGCCAAAAGCTAGGCCCCTTGAGCCAAACGTTTAGCGAAGTTGTGACTGTAAAGGAAAAGTTCTTAAAGAAAATTAAAAGTGCTACTCCAGTTAACATATGAATGTCAGTCAAGAAAGCGGAATGGCTTTATTGCTAACATGAAGAAAGTTTGAGTGGTCTGAATACCAGCCATAATAACATTCCCTTATGCCAAAACCTAATCCAGAGCAAGACCCTAACTCTTCAATTCTGTGAAGGCTGAAAGAGGGGAGGAAGCTACAGAAGAAAAGTTCAAAGCTAGCAGAGGTGGATTCATGAGGTTGGCGGAAAGAAGCAATCTCTGTAACAGAAAAGTGCAAGGTGAAGCAGTAAGTGCTGATATAGAAGCTGTAGCAACATCCAAATCAGGACCCTCCACCAGCAGAAAGATTATGACTAGTTGGAAAATCAGACGATGCTTAGCATTTTTTAGCAATGAAGTATTTTTAATAAAGCTATATGTACATTACTTTTTAAGCATAATGCTATTGCACGCTTTATAATACAGTATAGTGTAAACAACTTATTCTGCACTATGAAACCAAAAAATTCATTTACCTAGCTCTATAGCGATATTTTCTTTACTGTGGTGGTCTGGAACTGAATCTGTAACATCTCCAAAGTATGTCTGTACATAGATTGTAAACTGCCTGATCTGTTTAATGATTTGTTACCCAGTCATTAAATTTGTCAGTTTCTAAGAGAGACCCAAAAGCCTTTTCTAAAGAAGACTTACCAAATGACTAGATCTATTACTCTGGTACTTACAGGAACTTTATGAAGCTAAAATTAAACACAAGATTGGTTAAAAATTAGATACTGCATATTTTTGGATTTTCCCATAGGTTATTTTAAAAATTTATATTAGAGGGGCACCTTGGTGCCGTCAGTTGAGCGTCTGACTGTTGAGTTCTGCTGGGTTTTGATCTCAGGGTGGTGAGATCAAGCCCTGCATGGGGCTTCCCACTCAGTGTGGAGTCTGCTTGGGATTCTCCCTCTCCCTCTGCACCTTGCCCCCACCCCAAGCGTGTTTTCTCTCTCTAAAATAAATAAATAAAACTTAAAAAATTATATTAGCACCAAACATCAGTGGTGTAATAGAGGTAACTTTGGAATTATTGCATCTAGTGCAGGTAAAAATAGAAATTTCATTTAATGGTTGAAGATGTGCTTATAATTATGCTTTAGAATTAAAATGGAAAAAAAGGGGGGGGCACCTGGGTGGCTCAGTTATTGAGTTCCCCGCATCGGGCTCCCTGCTCCGCGGGAGGCCTGCTTCTCTCTTTCCCACTCCCCCTGCTTGTGTTCCCTCCCTCACTGTGTCTCTCTATGTCAAATAAATAAATAAAATCTTTAAAAAAAAAAAACTAAAATGGGGTGTCAGTATCTGTGGGGGAGAAATCACTGGAATTAAATGGAGTGGTTTTTGTTGTTTATAAGTTTAAGGCATTATATCCTAGATTGCATTTCAGGACCACTTGTCCTACATACTGTATAGATGTAGGTGTTCTGTTTTTAAGAGTGTGATTTATTGGGGTGCCTGGGTGGCTCAGTGGGTTAAAGCCTCTGCCTTCAGCTCAGGTCGTGATCTCAGGGTCCCAGGAACGAGCCCCACATAGGGCTCTCTGCTCAGCAGGGAGCCTGCTTCCCCCTCTCTCTCTCTGCCTGCCTCTCTGCCTACTGGTGATCTCCTTCTCTCTGTCAAATAAATTAAATTAAATTAAATTAAATTTTTTAAAAGTGTGATTTATTTTGCTAGGAACTTTTTGAAACACAATTCACGAAGTCACTTTATATTACGCAAATAAGTATATGGGAGGAATGAGTAAATGTGCGTTGAAATGCATGATGTATGAAAGTGAACAGAAGATTTGCACTTAAAAATGAATATGGATTTATAGTATCCGAAATCTTTCAGCAAAAGTTAACTGAAATGTTTCTTCGTGTCCTGAATACGTAGTCAAGAAAATGTAATATAGGGAGGCCTGGGTGGCTCAGTCAGTTGGGTGTCTGCTTTCAGCTTAGGTCATGATCTCAGGGTCCTGGAATCGAGTCCTGCAACAGGCTCCCTGCTCAGCAGGGAGCCTGCTTCTCCCTCTGCCTGCCGCTCCCCCTGTTTATTCCCCTCCACTCTCTCTGACAAATATTCTCCCCACACTCTCTCCCCCCGTTTATTCCCCCCACTCTCTCTGACAAATATAAATAAAATCTTTTTAAAAAAGTGATATAAACCCCCAATGTTTAATATATTTCTTTTTTAAAAAACACGTTTTCAAACCTTATGATATGTTTCTTTTATTCAGATATGTAACATTGATCTCTTGGAAGTAAATTCGGACCTTTTCACCCCCAACAACTTGGAACCATGTGAAACCTGAAACTGGGACATGTTCTTGGTGTAGCTTGGACACAGTTTTAGACACACTTCCACAAGTCCTTGCTGAGCTTCACAATAGATAGGTTTTCCCAGCATGCTTTACCAGAAAGCATCACTGAGTCTGTTAACTACATAATATATAACTACATAACTACATAAATAATGCTCTGTACCTTATCCACATTCTCTGTGCTTGTCATATTTGCTCTTAGAAGCAAGGCATTCTTTGATATTAGTAAAGGGTCCAAGAGATGAGACCATTAAACAGAAATTCCTGTCATGACACTTGACAATTAAAATACTCCCAACATGAATCAAAAGACTTTTTATTTTTCTTTTTAATACACTTAAGGTAGTACATCATAGTAAGATGGTTGAGAAGGGGAAGGACGCTTTTGAACCGGAGAGATGGGAAAAAAGATCCAACATGATGCCTTGACTACAGGTGCCTTCTCAGATCAGAGAAATTTTATTTTTTTAAAGATTTATTTATTTTTAGAGTGAAAGTACGTGCAAATGGTGGTAGGGTGTGGAGGTGTTCTCCATCAGACTCCCCGCCAAGCATGGAGCCAGGTGTGGGGCCACATCCCATGACCCTGAGACTGTGATCCTAGCTGAAACCAAGATTCGGACACTCAACCCAGTGAACTACCCAGGCTCAGATCAATTTTAAAGAAGTGAGCATGGAAGTGGAAGGTAGGGAAGTTCCTTTCAAACTCTTCAAGTCCACTCACCCCTTTTAGCTGGTCATTTGGCATAAGCCTGATAATTTTTTGCAGAAAGAACCTCTTGTGGCTTCTATGCTTTCTTTTTCTCAGCTAGGTATAGATTTGGCAGGTCCTTGGAGCTTCATGGCTCAGTAGTACATGTTTTGAATTATTTTCCCTTTAATGGAGTTGGATTTATGAGTCATGTCCTTTTAGGTATTCTCATGGCTAAGGACATGAGATTGAAGTTTTATTAAGATGAAGAGCCATGTGCTTACTAACCACATTTCAATATGTGTTTTTTTTCTTATCAAAAAAAGGTATTATTTTTCAAGTCTGAGTTTTGCCTGGAAGCCAGACTTGGCTAACACAATAAGAGGGGTACAAAAAGAAAGGCAAAAAACCCCATATTTAAATTAACTAAATTCCCTATTTAGTACACTTGTTCCATAAGACTTTAAGGAATTTGTTCTATTTTTCTAATTTTAGGAATCATACTTTACGACTGGAGAATAAGAACCACAATGTAATTGAGAAGGCAGTGAAGTTAGAAGACTTGATTCCAGGCCTGACCTAACTGATTATTAGATGTGTTACCTCAGATAAGTCCCTTACCATTTTAGAGCCTGCCTTTGTTTGTTTAAGCTTTACACCAAACATGGGGCTTGAACTCACAGCCCAGGATCAAGAGTCACATGCTCTACTAATTGAGCCAGCCAGGCACCCCTGCCTCATTTTTTTTGTTGTTGTTAACCTCTGGAATGGATGGCTAACCTGGAGTCAGTGGGAGGAAGGAGGAAAGGATAAAGTGTGTTAGGAGTTATATAGATTAGTGTTTTAAGAATTCTCCCAGAATGGTACTAAATAATTCTTCTGTCTTTGTAGTTTTATCCATCCTTTGATTAAGAATCAATTAAAATATGATGTTTCTATTTTTTTATATTTGGTTTATTAATCTTCAAATCAACATGTGAAATAGTATAATTTTCATTTTAGAGGTAAAGAAACTGGGAGCGACCCATCAAATTTTGGAATTAGGACATATCTGTGTTCCTTGGGAGTTGTGAGAAGTAATTTGCTATGGACTGAGGAATAAATGGGGAAGTGAGAAAATGAAGACACTACAGATACACTGCTCTTTATATGTTTATTAAGACTGAAAGGAAGTGGGGTGCCTGGGTGGCTCAGTCCTTAAGTGTCTGCCTTTGGCTCAGGTCATGATCCCAGGGTCCTGGGATGGAGCCCCACATGGGGCTCCCTGCTCAGCGGGAAGCCTGCTTCTCCCTCTCCCACTCCCCCTGCTTGTGTTCTCTCTCTTGCTGTCTCTCTCTGTCAAATAAATAAATAAAATCTTAAAAAAAAAAGACTGAAGGGAAGTAAACATAAATACCTAGAAGGAAATACAGACTCTAGGAAAGGGTTTTGTTTAAAGTTGGGTGAGAAGTGGGTGTGGTTTTGTTGTTGTTGTTAATTCAAGTGAAACCAGTGTAGATGGAGGTTGAAGTTACCAGGAGTAGTAGATTGGTGATACTGCTGGACTGTGAAGAAAATGATGGATTGAAATCAAGAACACTGCGTGGTAAAGGGGGAGCCTAAGGCAGAAGAGATTGAGGGAAGGTTCTTTCAGGGACATTCTCTCCTTGCATTACAAGCTTAATTATAAAGGATAAAATTAGATCATGTTGTGAAGTACTTTGTAGATTGCCAGGCATATATGAAGTGCCTGATAAGTCATAGGTTTGGAAAAGGTAAAATGTTGAACAAATGTTTATGAATGAGTGCTTGGATCAAGTATTCAGATACAGATAATTCTGATATACATGTTGCAGGGAGAGAGCAAAAGCACTTAATTAAAACCTGAATAAAAATGGATGAGGTAGAGCATTGTTTATATTTAATATTGACTATTTCTGTTGACCTAAATGCTTTATTACACTTTTTTAAATTGTGGCAAAATACACTTAAGATTTACTATTGTAACCGTTTTAAAAAATTTTTTTAAACCTTTTTTTATTTTTTTTTTAAGATTTTATTTATTTATTTGACAGAGAGAAAGAGATCACAAGTAGGGAGAGAGGCAGGCTGGGGATGAGGGGGAAGCAGGCTCCGTGCTGAGCTGAGAGCCCAAGGCGATGCGAGGCTTGATCCCAGGACCCTGAGATCATGACCTGAGCTGAAGGCAAAGGCTTAGCCCACTGAGCCACCCAGGAGCCCCTAAATTTTTATTTAAGATTTTATTTATTTATTTGTCAGAGAGAGAGAGAATACAAACAAGGGGAGCAGCAGGCAGAGGGAGAAGCAGGCTCCCTGCTGAGCAAGGAGCCTGATGGGAGAACTCAAGCCCAGGACCCTGAGGTCTTGACCTGAGCCAAAGGCAGATGCTTAACGGACTGAGCCACCCAGGCGTCCCTATTGTAACCATTTTAAGTATACAATTTGGTGGCATTAAATACATTCACAGTGTTTTGCAGCTGTCACCCCTGTCCAGTTGCAGAACTTGTTCATTATCCAAAACATAAACCTCTTATGCATTAAGCAGTCATGCTTCCTTTCCCCCAGGCTCTGGTAACCACTGATCTGTTTTCTTTCTCTGTGGGCTGGGTATTTCATACAAATGGAATCATAATATGTGTCATTTTTTTATTTGGTTCTTTCACTTAGCATAATGTTTTCAAGGTCCATCCATGTGGTAGCACGTATCAGTATTTCATTCCTTTTTATAGCTGGATAATATTCTATTATATGGATATACCACTTTTTGTTTCTCTATTCATCATCTTTGGACATTTGATTTGTTTCTGCTTTGTCGCTATTTTGAATAAAGCTGCTGTGAACATTCACTTACAAGTTGTTGTGTAGATGTGTGCTTTCATTTCTCTTGGATATATACCAAGGAGTGGAAATGTTCATTTGTATGGTAACTCCTGTGTTTAACTTTTTGAAGAACTGCCAGTTGTTTTCAGCAGCTAGACCATTTTCTGTTTCTACTAGCAGTGTATGAGGGTGCCTTCCAGTTTTCTGCATCCTTGCTTTATTGTAA
>CM052900.1:134647269-134720341 GCA_028534135.1 Potos flavus
AAAAAAAAAAAAAAGATTTTATTTATTTATTTGACAGAGAGATCACAAGTAGGCAGAGAGAGAGGGGGAAGCAGGCTCCCCGCTGAGCAGAGAGCCCGATGGGGCTTGATCCCAGGACCCCAAGATCATAACCTGAGCTGAAGGCAGAGGCCTTAACCCACTGAGCCACCCAGGCGCCCCGAGGACAAAGTTTTTTAAAGGTTTTATTTATTAGGGAGAGAATAAGGGGGGTGTGGGGAGAATGGAGGGAGAGGGACAACAGCCTCTGTGCCGAGCACAGAGCCCAGTGTGGGGCTCAATCCCATGACCTGAGATCATGACCTGAGCCAAAATCAAGAGTCGGACATTTAACCAACTGAGCTATCCAGGCACCCCAAAAGAGGAAATTTTTAAGTGTGGGAAAAACAGATTAAAAGAGTTGAGGGAGGCACAGTCAGTGAAGTGACCGACTCTTAGTTTCAGCTCAGTTCATGGTCTCGGAGTTGTAGGATCAAGCCCCAAATGAGGCTCTGCACTCAACAGGGAGTCTGCTTGGGATTCTCTCTCTCCCCCTACCCGTCTCCACTCTGTGGGTGTGCACGTTCTCTTTCTTTCTCTCTCAAATAAATCTTTTTTTTTTTTTAAGTTAGAATTGAGGGGCTCATGGAGGGCTCATGACTCTTGGTCTCAGGATCGTGAGTTCAAGCCCCACATTAGAGGTAGAGTTTACTTAATTTTTTAATGCATCATTATTTTATAAAAAGAATTGAGAAATACAGATTTGGTTAAAAAAACTATAGATATCTATATATAGATATATATAGATATATATCTTATGTAAGATACATATATATATATTAGGAACCTATATATATTAGGATCCTATACACACACATACCCAGAAAAAAAAAAACAGCTTAAAGGCTAAAAATAATAATTCAAGAATAATTTCCTGAAATATAGTAAGATTTGAAGCTGTGAATTAAAAGGACAGCCAGGGGGCGCCTGGGTGGCTCAGTGGGTTAAAGCCTCTGCCTTCGGCTCGGGTCATGATCTCAGGGCCTGGGATCCGGCCCGCATCGGGCTCTCTGCTCGCCGGGGAGCCTGCTTCCCCCTCTCTCTCTGCCTGCCTCTCTGCCTACTTGTGATCTCTCTCTGTCGGATAAGTAAATAAAATCTTTTAAAAAATAAAATAAAATAAAAATAAAAGGACAGCCAGAACAGCCAGTACCTAAGTAGGCTTATAAAATGCTAGACTCAAGTGAAAAAGAAAAATACCCTTTGAACATCAAATCCCAGTGACTTAGAAAGAAAGTCAGACTTTAGAAGTCAGTGTACCCAAAATGTTAGCCAATGATTTTATACCTTACCACCTTGCCTTGCCAAAATAAACGTGTGTAGAGGGGTTCTATAGTCTCCAGAACCAGCTACCAATTTATAGGAAATATAGAGGTGTGACATTTATTAAAGTAACCTGTAGGTTAAGAGAGTTAGATGTTTTTTTGGAGACAAAACTATCATTTTGAGGGATATACACTTGGGTGGTAAAAGCAAAGAGGTGATCACCATAAGTGAGGTAATGGTTATTTTTAGAGGGGGAGGAGGTTTGTTTGAGTTTTTGTTGTTTTTTTATTCAGTTTTTTTGAATGAAGCTTACAAAATATTTCTGGTTTGGCTGATAATGTTCTGCTTTTTAAAGAGTGAACTCAGTGGCGATTACAAGAACTTTTGCCCATTTGTTTTACGTGGTTTTTTGTATCTGTATATTCTACTATTTTTAAAAATCAGTGGAAAGAAATAAAAGATGCCATATAAACAGGGGCAGTATCTCTGAAAACCCTGAATAGAATGTGACTAAGAACACAAACCTATTAAAATGGGAAAATACAGCTTTTATCCATGGGGACTCCATCTACCTATACTTTTCTATCCAGAGGAGTGTAATTATCTGTCCTTCATATTTTGTCACTAGTTTGTCCATTTATATGGTGAGTGGGTTCTTCAGTATGCTTGTTCTGTGCTTGTTCTATGCTTGTGGTTCTCACCTTGATGGATTGATGCTGGGGCCCCATCCCTAGACATTTTGATTCAGAAGCTCCATAGTGGAGTCTGGGCATCTTTCTGTTGTTTGCTTAATGTTCTATGGGTAATTGTGCCGAAAAGCCATTTGCCTACTCTATTAACATATTGTAAAGTTTAGGCTTGGATACCAGTGTCATACTCACACCTCCTGTACGTTAGTTGTTAAGTGTTCCTGCTTTTAACACTTGCCCATCCTTCCCCTTATCTCTTTCTCTATTCCTGTTACCTTCATTTTTCTCCCGAACTGTGGAATTGGTCTCCTCTAATGGTCTCCTAGTTGATGTTTAAGCCTCTCAAATACATCCTTCAAGCTGCTACCAGACTGTTGTAATCTTAATGATTATGGATTATGTTTACTGCATGAGAGATGGATCTTCAATACTACAGAATAGAATTTAGTCTCCCTAAAAAAACTGGCTCTTGCCTACTTTGCCAGACAGCTCTTTCACCACAGAAAGTTCCCCTACTTCCCTAGTACTAATCATTCTAAACTATTTGCAGATCTCTGAATATTCTATTATTTTTCATGCTTTCCTGTCTGGGTGCTCATTGAGCATCCTATTCCTGGAATCACCCATTTTCCAGCTTTGGAATTCATCTTTAAGGGTTCTTTTTAGTCATTGAACCTCTAATGCAACCTTTTCTGATAGCACTTCTCTTTCAAGTGGAATTGACTATTCCTTCTTCCCTAATGGAAATTTTTATCATAGACCCAGTAACCTTTTATTGTGCTTATTTGTCTACAAGTATATATCTTAAAGTGGGACTGTGACCCTTCTGGGCGTAGGGGGGCTCTTCTTAATGTCTTCATTGCCTTTGTATTCCTAGCAAAGTCCCTGGCACATGGTCTGCCTCTGCCGTAAAGCAGTCTTAGGAAAGCTACGCATACTATACATTTCACTGACCAGATTGTCCTTAAATCTGAGAAAAAGGATCTACATTCTTGTCCATTCAGTTTTCTGTGCCTCCTTATATGGGGTACATACCCTATCGGAAGATGAGAACTTGCACATTTAGTCTGTTTAGTTAAAAAAAATTTTTTTAGTCCTCCTTATGTTAAATGAAATGAACATTTCATTTCATTTCATTAGGAAATGAAACCTAAGATAGCCTAAGACTAATATAAGATCTATTGATTTAGCATTTCCGTATCTTCTGCTTACTTGTTGATTCTGAATACAGCGTAAAGTAAGTGCTGCTGATATATAATTATCAGATAGGTTCCATGGTGATGGCTACTTTGTGAAAAGTGCCAAAATGATTAGCTTTCTTTATCAACCATTAATATCCCTTTTTTCCTAGCCTTCTTTGAATCCAGAAGCTGGCAAACAGAATCAGCCATGCAGACCTATTGGGACCCCTTCTGGAGTGTGGGGTAGGTAGATTTTGCCATTTTAAAGGCACAACTTTACATTTTTCTTAGCATGGAGAGGAACAAAAATTCTTTATCTCTTTTTTGTTTGTTTCTCTTTTTTTTCTCATCTCATCCATTTGCACATGGTAACTAACACCTATTATCTCTTACTGTGCCCACCCAAAATACCATTGAAATGTAATGGTAGTAGAGTCATGGTACAGACAACTGAGAGCCTGTAAAGCCCTAAATTTGAAAGCAGATTTTAAGCAGAGGGAGAATTATTTAAAGCTTATGAGAAGTAATGTTTCATTAACATCGCTAATTCATTTATAACAAAGTGAATTTTTTGTGTTATAATTGTCTCCTAAATATTTGGTAGGCAAATATAGCAGTATTTTCTAAGCATTCTTTCATATTAGTAGATAGTCTTCTAAATTGTTCTTTGAAAAGGCTGTATAATACTACATCCTATAGACGAGTTTGTTCAACTAGGTTCCAGTTGTTGAGGGTTTTTTTGTTTTGTTTAAGGGGATTGGGGAGCAGGTTTGGCAGTTATGAATGTGGCTTGTTGTAGAGAGCAAGGTGAAAACATAAATACACACGATTATGTGTACATGTTGAAAATAACTAGGCTTATAAAAAATTAAGAGACAAATCAGTGTATTTCATACCAAACCTGATCTGTAGTTTTGGAATCGTTGGCATTTACAAATGAGACTCTCCTGGTCCCTACCTTAGACCTATTTAGTAGTTAGGCATCTTATTGGGATGGCTTTAGTATATCTAAATACTGGTTTTGGATCTTGAATTATAGGATTAAAGGTGCTTATTGTACCATTTCCCCTTTGTTAATAGTGTAAAGCTTTGCTCCACTTTACCTTGTCAGAAGGTCCCAGGGTAGCCTCCTTTCCCCTGATTTCAGCATCTCTCTCCATTTCCATGCTGACAGGAGCTGCCACACTTGGATATATTCTTGTTTGGTGTGTGCCTGAGTGATCACATCATACGCTAGACAAGTTATGCCCCTGCAGGACTACTAACATCTTTAGGCTTCCTGGTTGATTTATGAATTTAGCTTCATATGCTGCCTTTTTCCTATAATCCCCAAGCAGTGTCATTTTTAAGAATATCTGTTAAGTGCACACCAGGAAATGTTTGTCCCTCAGTTTCAACGGTCAGTTCTTTGTTGAAAGTGAGGACTTCATATAAACTGTGCTTAACCATTATTTGACATTCTTTTGTCTCTTCACTATTGTATTTCACAGAAAACCCACCTAGTGCCAAGCAACCCTCCAAAATGCTAGTCATCAAAAAAGTTTCCAAAGAAGATCCTTCTGCTGCCTTCTCTGCTGCATTCACCTCACCAGGATCTCACCATGCAAATGGGAACAAATCATCAACCATGGTTCCAAGTGTCTATAAGAACCTGATTCCTAAGCCTGCACCACCTCCTTCGAAGGTATGATTTGGAATCAGTGTAAGAACCCTATATAGTAGAGGTTTGGAAATAAATCAGGAAAAAATTTAGTAAATTTATTTTTTCCCATTGAATCATTCACCACATACTCATTCAATACCTAATACATGTATAGTATTTTACTATGTCTCCAAACTCTCTACTTCTGCTAACTGGATTTTTAGTAGGCTTCTCATACTCATTAGCTTCATCTCATAAACCTGCTTCTTCTGATTTGCTGTTTCCATTAATACATCAACATCCATCTGATCACTTGGCTGATTATCAGATTGGCTGCTTTCCTCCTCCTCCTCATCACTCATTCCCGTGTACCAAGCAATTATAAATTCCCTGTCACTTTTTCCCTCTATGATGTCCTGTGCCCTTGTCACCTCCCCTGTACTATTGTAGCACACCCTTCTGTTTCCTCATCTCTTGTATTCATCTTGTACAAAACTGTCAAAATGATCATCCTAAAACAATTTGAATATATGACATCCTTTCCTCAATCACTTCAGCAGTCCCAAACCATCTACAGCAGGGTTTGGTAAACTTCTATAAAGAGTCAGATAATGCCGCCTCCTGACGGCGCATGGGAGAAGAATGAGGCACAAACAAGTCAGCTGCAAGAGAAAGGGAGCAGGGGACGACAGTAGAAAAGACTGTTGCCCTGAACAACTCCTCAGTCTCATATTTATTAAAAAGTAGGTAACCAAACAAAGAAGCCAGAGTAGGTTACACATTGACCATGAGTTTTGTAGATAAGTAAGAAGAAGGACAAAATATGTCTGGTCACATAGTGCATGACCTATAGTGAGCAAACCCAAACAAGAGAGTTGTCTAACTAACTGCAGGTGCTCTCCGGGGAAGGGGAGATAACGGAAAAATGAAGCAGGCGGCGTTCCGCCCTGAGCGGGCCGGGCGTTCCCAGCTGCTCGGCTTCCATGAAGCAGGCGGCGTTCCGCCCTGAGCGAGTTAGGCATCCCCAGCTGCTCAGCTTCAAGGACGTATATCGTCCTCTCCCCCAGAGGCCCATTGCCAGTACATGTTTTTCTTAAGTCTATATCTAAGCATGCTTAGTAACTAATATAATTTCTCATAGGTTATAGTTTAAGCAGTACATTGTCCTGAGGGACGGTTACAAGATAATAAATAATTTAGGCTTTGCTGGTCACCTGTGACACGCGGTCTTTGTTACATTTACCTTTCTTTTCCTTCTTTCTTTCTGTTTCTTGTTTTACAACGCTTGAAAAATGTAAAACTATATTAATAGCTAATGGGCCATAACGAAACAAGCCTCTGGCCCATGGATGTTCCTTACCAACCCTGATCGTATGATACAGTGTCCGAACTCCTTAGCAGTGATATGTATAATTCTTTATAGCCTAAGCCTAATCCATCTTTTATATTTTACTACCCCTTCTTTCTCTTACCTGGAAAATTTTTCATCCTTCAAATTCATGTCATTTGCCCTGGGAATCCTTTTCTATCACACATATCTAAAGATCTCATTGATCTTTATATCTCTGATTGAATCTGTCTCTTATCATAATATCTATAACACTTAATTACATCTCTTTTATTTCCTCACTTGTAATCTCCTTAAGGGCAGCCTTTAGGTCCTTTTCATATTCGTATCCCTAGCACCCTCACAAAAGCACATAATAATTGCTTTAATGAATTCTAGCCACTATACAGAAGTAATTAGAATTTACTTCATTATCGAGAGGAAAACCAGGGAGCATTTATTCATTTTCCTCTGTGTGTAAGCACTGTGTTTGGTGGTTCTGAGCAATACAGAGAAGTACAACATTGGTCGTGGCTATCCATGAGCTGAAAGTCTAATTGGGATAATAAGATAAAACAACATGAAATGTCATGTGATGTGTATGAAATAAAATAGTAACAGATGCTGATAACAAATTCTAAACAGACTTAGAATAACTAAATGAATTAAACACTAGTGTTCAATTCAGAGGAGCCAGATCAGTTCAGATTATAATCATCAAGGAAAATTTTGCTGAAAACTTGTCATTTGAACTGATCTTCGGAGGATGGTCCAGATTTGGATAGGCAGACAAAAATCTGGAGAGTATTGCACATCATAAGAGAAGTGGTGGTTAAATACAAGTTCTGAAACCAGAAAGCACTGGCAGTATTTGAGGGATAGCGAATGATTGTAATTACTCTTAGGAGCACTAGGGAAATAACCAGCCTAGGGGTCCTTATCCTAGTGGTAACGAATGAAGCTTTCAGGGTAGATAAGATCTCTAAGGAAAAAGAGTGAAAGAGTAAAGAATGGGAAAATAAAACTTAGAGGAATATTTAATCATTTATCAATATTGGGAAAATAACGATATGGTCAGTAAGACTAAGAAACTGTAATTCAGACATCAAAAAAATAGTATACTGTCATAAAAATCTGGTTAGGTGACTTTAAGTTAGCAACTGGCGTTGTCAACACTTGACAATTGCTGCTGACAAGTTGAGGAAAATAAATGAAAAAAGGGTTTTGATGTTAGCAGTTGGAAAGGTTTAGGTCACCTTTGAGTTGAGGTTTTAGGAGAGTAGTGTAGGGATGAAACAAGATTTCAGGGGACTCTGTCATTATGTGGGTAGAAGTGGAGGTAGTGGCAACTTTGAGACTTGACAGTAAAAGGAAATAGAATATAGGTGGTGGTAAATTTAAGTGAAAGGATGAAGAAAATCTGTAGGAAGAAGCCCTTGGAATATACTTGAAAGAGATCATTAAAGAATCATGGTCTAGGGGTGCCTAGGTGGCTCAGTCGTTAGGCATCTGCCTTTGGCTCAGGTCATGATCCTGTCCTGGGATCGAGCTCCACATCGGGCTCCCTGCTCATCAGGAAGCCTGCTTCTCCCTCTTCCACTCCCCCTGCTTGTGTTCCTGCTCTCGCTGTCTCTTTCTCTGTCAAATAAATAAATAAAATCTTTATTAAAAAAAAATAGTCTAGGAAGAAATGAGTAGGAATAAAACTCATTGACAAGTGGAATTATCTTTGAAAGGGTTTAAGATACTTGTTTGTCTGATGTAGAAGGGAAAGAATGTGAATTTAAGTCAAGAGAGCAACTACTATGTAGGAAACAGTATAACGTGGAAATTAACATCAGGGCTTTGGAGTAGATAGAGTCCACTTTGCACTTTCTTTGTGATATGACTGTGGGCAAGTTTCTTAAGTTTTAAGTCTCAGTTTTATCATTACAAAATGGGGTAGTAGTACCTATCTTTTAAGGTTTTTGTGAGGTGTAAATGAGGTTTTATGAGGTATTTAAAACTGGCGTATAGTAAGTGCTAACAAATTACAGCTATTATTATCAACACACTTTATGTTTGTTCCATTCCTTAAGAGGTTTTATAAGTGTTGCTTCATTTGAAATGTCTGCAAACATTCTGTTAAACTACAGAGAGTATAAAAATGAGTTTATAACAATATCATGTCCTCAAACACCTAAGAAAGCTTTTGAGGGTGAAGAAATAGCAAGGACAAAAGTCAGGACACAGAGCTTAAGATTAGTTTAGCTCTGTTGTGTAGGACTGTCCTAAGTCAAGGATAGAATGAAGATAGGAAAACTAAGGCTATTAATGTCCTTGCAGAAGGTAATGAAGCCTGAACAGGGATGACAAAAGTGGGCAGAGAAGGGACACTGTGCATTCTTCTCTGGAAAACTGGGATAACTATAGAGCCATTCACTGGAATTAAGAAGAGAGAAAGATCAGTTTTCAGGAAAAGTTAATGAGAGTGGTTCTGGGTTTGTGAAATGTGAGGTATTAGAGGAGGGAAGAGGTGAGATGACTGGGAAGCGGATGTGGATTTATCCAGTCATTTTCTCTAGGCATTCAGTGGTTATTACACATTGAGTATCTGTGTGCTAAAAACTGTGTCACTAGAGGCACAAAATAATCTTAAAGAGACAGATACAAAAAAATAACGTTCTCCTCTGCCTGGAAAGGGTCCTCAGACTCTTTATAGATAAGGTCATATTTGAACTGGATTTTGAAGTGGAAAAGGAAAGAATGGCCATTTGTTTATATCCTTCTATGTTCCAAGACCTTCATTAGGCCTTTTACATGTATTCTATAACATTTACTCCTCTAATCCTAGGATGCAGAAAATTATGTAATATAAGGTTCCATAGCTAATAAAGTGATGGAGTCAGGACTCTCAAACCAGGCTTGTCTGACTTCAGTTCAGAGCTCTTTCCCGTGCTTCAAATTGCCTCCCATCCTGAAGGACTAAAAAGGAGGGAGGAAGTCAAGAATTCAGGTTTTAGAGTCAGACTTTATGCCACTCTTTAGGGCTATGATTTTTAGCAAGTTATTTAATTTTGCTAAACTTGTTTCCGTAAAAATAAATTGGAGCTAATTATATCTGTCACATAATTGTGGTAAAAGAATGAAATTAAAAGTTTTAAAAGTACTTGGAATATAATACTGGCACATCCTAAGTAGTCAGTAAATAGTTTAAAAACAGTAGGAGGGGCACCTGGGTGGCTCAGTTGGTTGAGCATCTGCCTTTGGTTCCAATCATGATCTCATGGTCCTGGGATCGAGTCCTCCATCAGGCTGCCTGCTTGGTGGGGAGTCTGCTTCTCCCTCTCCCTCTGCCCTTTCTCCACGTATGTTCTCCCTCCCTCTCTCTCAAATAAGTAAATTTAAAAATCAAATTAATTAATTAATTAATTTAAAAAAAACAACAGTAAGAGTACAGGGTGCCTGAATGGCTTAGTCCATGGTGTATGTGACTCTTGATCTTGGGGTCGTGAGTTCAAGCCACATGGCATAGGGATTACTTTAAAAAAAACAAAACAAAAAACAGGAGTTTGTTAGGGAGCAAGTAGATGGGGCTTTCCAGGCAGAGGAACCATTATTATCCAAAAAAGAAAGGTAAAACATGCCATGTTTGGGAAAAGACAAATGCTTAAATATGGCTGGTAGTTGGGAATTGGTGGGGGGGAAGTATTAGTTAAGCCAGTCCAGTCATGGAGATCTTTTTTTTTTCCCCCTTCAAGGTTTTATTTATTAATTTGAGAGAGAGCAGTGAGAGTGAGAGAACACAAGCGGTGGCGGGGGGAGGGGGGTGGTGCACGAGCAGTAGATGGAGAGGGAGAAGCAGGCTCCTCGCTTGGCAGCAGGGACCCAGGACCCTGGGATCATGTTCTGAGCCAAAGGCAGACGCTTAGCTCACTGAGCCATTCAGGAACCCCCAGTCATGGAGGCCTTTATAAAAACTCAGAAGTTGGGGTGCCTGGGTGGGTCAGTGGGTTAAAACCTCTGCCTTCAGCTCCGGTCATGATCTCAGAGTCCTGGGATTGAGCCCCGTGTTAGACTCTCTGCTCGGCGGGGAGCCTGCTTCCCCCTCTCTCTCTGCCTGCCTCTCTGCCTACTTGTGATCTCTCCCTCTCTGTCAAATAAATAAATAAAATCTTAAAAAAAAAACAAAACTCAGAGGTTAGGGGAAACTTTGATAGTGCTCGGTGAGACGCAGAGGAGCAGCAGCTGCCCGAGCTGTGCCCAGAAACATGTTCCTTCCTGCTCCCCCATACCGGCCTTGGCCCTCTCACCATCTGTAGAAAATGATGAAAGAAATCACTTACTATTGATGTTTTGGGGGTCAAACCCAGTGCCACCCAGAACGAATTGAAAAAGGCTTACAGGAAACTGGCCTTGAAGTACCACCCTGATAAGAATCCAAATGAAGGAGAGTTGTTTAAACAGATTTCTCAAGCTTACAGAGTACTCTCTGATGCAAAGAAAAGGGAATTATATGACAAAGGAGGCGAACAAGCAATTAAAGAAGGTGGAGCTGGTGGTGGTTTTGGCTCCCCCACGGACATCTTTAATATGTTTTTTGGAGGAGGAGGAAGGATGCCGAGAGAAAGGAGAGGTAAAAATGTTGCGCATCAGCTCTCAGTAACCTTAGAAGGTTTATATAATGGTGCAACAAGACAGCTAGCTCTGGAAAAGAATGTGATTTGCGATAAATGTGAAGGCCAAGGTGGTAAGAAAGGAGCAGTCGGATGTTGTCCTAATTGCTGAGGTACTGGAATGCAAATGAGAATTCATCAGATAGGACCTGGAATGGTTCAGCAAATTCAGTCTGTGTGCATGGAGTGCCAGGGCCATGGGGAATGTATCTGTCCTAAAGACAGATGTAAAAGCTACAATGGAAGGAAGGTAATTTGAGAGAAGATTCTAGAAGTTCATATTGACAAAGGCATGAAACACGGCCAGAAGATACATTCCATGGTGAAGGAGACCAAGAACCAGGACTGGAACCAGGAGATAGTATCATTGTTTTAGATCAGAAGGACCATGCTGTTTTTACTTGGCGAAGAGAGGACCTTTTCATGTGTGGACATACAGCTGGTTGTGTGGCTTTCAAAAACCGGTATCTACTCTTGACAACCGAACCATTGTCATCACCTCTCATCCACGTCAAATTGTTAAGCATGGAGATATCAAGTGTGTGCTAAATAAAGGCATGCCAATTTATCATAGACCATATGAGAAGGGTCACCTAATCATCAAATTTAAGGCAAACTTCCCTGAGAATGGCTTTCTCTCTCCTGATGAACTCTCTTTGCTGGAAAAACTTCTACCTGAGAGGAAGGAATAGAAGAGACTGATGAAATGGACCAGGTAGAACTGGTGAACTTTGATCCAAATCAGGCGCCACTACAATGGGGAAGCATATGAGGACAATGAACATCATCCCAGGGGTCTCTTAATGGGGCCAGTGAATAACACTGCTGACATCTTATATGCAGTAGTAAATGAGTGAAGGACTATAATCATTGCTCACTACTTGCTATTGTTTTTGTTTTACTATTCAACTATAATACTGTTTTAATAGTTAAATGAAGAATAAACTCAAATATAAAAGCTTAAAAAATAAAAACTCAGAGGTTAGGGGTAGAGCTACACTTTTACATATTTTCTACATGGTTTCAACATTTTAAATGATTGCACAGTTACAAATAGCTGGTTTTTCTGATGAAGTTAACCAAGAAACAGATAAATTACAACAGATGAACACTTGAGGCTAGAGCCCTGAAGAATGCCTGCATCCACTGAAAAGACTGAAGGGAGGGACGCCTGGGTGGCTCAGTTGGTTAAGCGGCTGCCTTCGGCTCAGGTCATGATCCCAGGGTCCTGGAATCGAGTCCCATATCGGGCTCCTTGCTCGGCAGGGAGCCTGCTTCTCCCTCTGCCTCTGCCTGCCACTCTGCCTGCTTGTGCTCTCTCTCTCTGACGAATAAATAAATTTAAAAAAAAAATCTTTAAAAAAAAAAAAAAAAAAGACTGAAGGGAATCCAGAAAGGAAAGGAGGACAAGTTTAGAAAAGATGGGTAATAGCAGTCTCTCATTCTCCAGAAACAGATTTTTTTTTAATAGCTAGCCTTTGAATATAATAAGACGACAAGATTTTTGGTTATTTATTGAAAGAGCTATTTTGTTAAAATAGGGATAGAGATGAATATTGCAGAGAATTGAATAGTAAGTAATAATGAGCAAGTGTAAGACAGCAGACACTGACTTATGCAGAAAAGTTTGACAATAAGAGGATGATAGTGTAAAGGAAAATAAATGTTTGGGGTTTTTTCCCTAGCTTCAGTAAGGTGGCTTACCATGTTTGTAGATAAAGGGGAAGAACTTATTAGAAGAAAGGGAGAAATAATTGATAATTCTGAAAGGAAAGAGTGAACACATGTGTAATGGTGGAAAGGGGGTAGGAAGCTATTGAACTTGAGGTGCAAAAGGAGAGAGTTGGGAAAAGTTTAGATCTAGTGACTTCTGACTTCTTAGTTCAATATGAGGAGGAAAGATCATTTGAGGTGGGGGGAGTTGGGATTGATTTGGAGTTTGAAGGAAAGGAGAGGACATTTTTTAAAAACCCATGGTTGATAACGTGGTTCACTTTGGTGGATTTGTATGTATAAAATTCCTCTAATAAAAGAAGGCATGAGGCATAGGTTTTCTCCATTGAGCAGCCAGCTATATAGCATAGTGTTGTTTGAGTTCCTGAAAATTAAGATTAAATTGGAATAAAGTTGGCAGAAATGTAGGTATCCTGTTGCATGTAACACTCTGGTAAACTTTCCATACTACTATGGCAAAAACCCAAGTGGTGTTGGAGTGTCCTGAGGTGCCAATGTTAAAAGAAAGACAAAGCATCTGATAACCATATACAACTCTGGGGAAGCGAGGGGAACTATCATCTTTGATAATGAGCCTTACATAAGCAGCCATCATTTAGATTTCTTGCATCAGTGCAAGAAAAAAATTAATCTCCATTCCAGTCGAGTTGTTGTCTCTCTTATCCGCTTGCATGTTCTTTTTGGAGACATTGCAGAAAAAACAACACTACATATTACTTGAGTAACCTTAGACAAATTGTGTAACTTCCTTAACCTTAGTGTCATTTTTCTGTAAAAAGTTGACATAATAATTATACCTGATTGGGTTAAGAATGAAAACGGTATGACCTAAAAAAAAAGAAAGAAAGAAAATGGTATGACAGTCATCTGGTAAATACCCAATTATATTAATTCCCTTACTGAAGCCTGTAGTATCCTCTTTAATACCAACAAAGAAATTCTTTTCACTCAGATCCTTCCGTTGTCTTGGCAGTTTCTAGGTTCTAATTGTTTCATTCTGGAAAAATGGACATTTTCACTTGCCTGGGTGGCAGTTGGTTAAGCATCCAACTCTTGGTTTCGGCTCAGGTTGTGATCTTGGGGTCATGGGATCAAGTGCTGAATCAGGCGCCACTCTGAGTGCAGAGTCTGCTAGAATCTCTAGCAGACTCTCTCCCTTTCCCTCTACCCCTCCCACTTCGGCTGCGTGTGCTCGCTCTCTCAGTCTCTCTCTCTGTCTCTCTCAAATAAATGAATAAATCTTAAAAAAAAAAAAAAGGAATATTCCAGTTGCACTACAGTGCCCAATCATAATTGGGATCAGGGCCAGAGCGACAGAATGGGCTTAGACCCCACAAGGCCAAGCAAAGAAGGGACCAAACCAGAATTGTCTAGCCATTTGCATTGCCCACCCTGGCCTAGAAGTAGCTTCCTGTCATTGAAGTTCTTGGAAAATAGCTTTTTTTTTTTTTTTTTTTTAAGATTTTATTTATTTATTTGACACAGAGAGAGATCACAAGTAGGCAGAGAGGCAGGCAGATGGATAGGGGGAAGCAGGCTCCCTGCTGAGTAGAGAGCCTGATGCGGGCTGAGCCGAAGGCAGAGGCTTAACCCACTGAGCCGCCCAGGCACCCTCTTTTTTTTTTTTTTTTTAAAGAATCAGGATTACATCAGTGGTTAACAAATATGCCATAAAAAGGGAACATTTTAGGGTCCAGTAAGTTTGGAAAACGCTGCCTCTCAAATTCACATGTACAGTTAAATGCTTTGGGAAATAGCATAGTAAAGAAACCTGTTGAAGTTTACTCACCTCAGCATCTCCCACACTTAGCTGAACTAGAGCTCTCTTTTTGAGAATACCTATTAATATCCCGTGACACTTCTGATTCCCATCTGCTTTTTTCCTTCAAGTGCCTACTCTCAGAAAGGGGTTGCATACCTCCCAAACATGTTAAGATGGGTAAGCTCTAGGAATTCGTGTTCCCACATAACATTTTATTCTTTGCTTTATGTGATCTTCCAGGCTGAGCTTCTGTCTCTATACTTGTGCTGACTGATTTGTTCTTTCTTCTCATGTAGCCCAGCGCATGGAAAGCTAACAGAATGGAACACAAATCAGGATCCCTTTGCTCTAGCCGGGAGTCTGCTTTTACCAGTCCAATCTCTGTTACCAAACCAGTAGTACTGGCTGGTGGCACAGTTTTAAGCTCTCCTAAAGAGGTGAGTGAAGATAAGGCCAAGCAGCCTTTACTAAAATTTCCATTTCCCATTTACTTATACTAAGATACACGGTGTAACATGTAAAGCTCTAATTCCATTTCCTTTGTAGCTGTGTTTAGCTCAGAGTCATTTCTTTACTGGTGATTCCCATGTGCCTCCGAAGATGGGCAGTAGCTGAGTGGAGAGAGGTGCTATATGAGCCACACAGCCTTAACTGCAAAAACCCTGCAAAGCTGTGGGGCGCCTGGGTGGCGCTCACAGGTTGTGCTCCCAGGGGCCTGGGATCAAGCCCCACATGGGGCTCCCTGCTCAACGGGGAGCCTGCTTCTCCCTCTCCCTCTGCTCCTCCCCCCTGCTCATTCTCTCTCTCAAATAAATAAAACCTTTTTAAAAACAAAAAACAGAAACTGCAAAGCTGAAGTCTGTTAATTTAAATGAAAAGGAGAGTTTATTTTTGGTAAAAGAGTGATAATTAGGCTACCAAATTCTGGAAATCAGTACCATGTAGAAGTGACTCAGAGAGTCCCAGTTCTTGCTATTTGCTGTCAGGAGCAGCCTATTTGTGATATTTGCCCAGGGTCCCTCCAGCACTACTCCTCCAATTGAGATCACCTCTTCTCGCCTGACCAAGCTGACCCGCCGAACTACAGATAGGAAGAGTGAGTTCTTGAAGACTCTAAAGGACGACCGGAATGGAGACTTCTCAGAGAACAGAGACTGTGACAAGCCGGAGGATGTAAGAGCATAAGGTTTTTCAGGGGCAACGTAGGGGTTTTTTCCTGTGTTGTATATGTACTTTTTTAAAAGTCTTTACTTGGGGGTGCCTGGGTGGCTCAGTCATTAGTCATTAGTCAATCATCAATAGTCATTCGGCTTGGGTCATGATCCCAGGGTCCTGGGATCGAGCCCCACATCACGCTGGAACCACATCAGGCTTCCTGCTTCTCCCTCTGCCACTCCCCCGATTGTGTTTCCTCTCGCTGTCCTCTATGTCAAATAAAATCTTTTTTAAGAAATAAAATCTTTAATTGGTCAGTGCTATAAAAAATTGGTAAATTACAGAAGATTTTATCAGTTAGGATTACATTTAATTGCAGTATAAGAAAATCTGACAGGGGCTCCTGGGTGGCTCAGTGGGTTAAAGCCTCTCTGCCTTCGGCTCAGGTCATGATCTCAGGGTCCTGGGATCGAGCCCCGCATCGGGCTCTCTGCTCAGCAGGGAGCCTGCTTCCCCCTCTCTCTCTGCCTGCTTCTCTGCCTACTTGTGATCTCTCTCTCTGTCAAATAAAATCTTAAAAAAAAAAAAAAAAAGAAAATCTGACAAATAGAACCATAAAACAAGAGGGGGTTTTTTTGTATCCTACAACAGAAAGGTTAGAGGTTGCAGGCTAAGCGGATAAACTCATTGGGATTATCAGGAAACTTACAACTTTTGGTCACCTTGAACTAGAGTAGTTACGCACCTCTATATTTCCCATCCATATTCTGGTTAGGGAAAGAACAGGGAGCCAAAAGTCTGAAAGGGGATAATGTCCCTCTTTAAGGGGCACCTGGGTGGCTCAGTCGTTAAGCGTCTGCCTCTGGCTCAGATCATGATCCCAGGGTTCTGCGATCAAGCTCCAAATCGGGCTCTCTGCTCAGTGGGAAGCCTGCTTCTCCCTCTCCTGCTCCTCCTGCTTCTGTTCCCTCTCTCGCTGTGCCTCTTTCTGTCAAATAAATAAAATCTTAAAGAAAAAAAAAAAAAGTCCCTCTTTAAAATGCTTCCTTAAAAGCCACACCCTGTAATTTCCAGGAGTCCAACATTGGCCAGCTGTCAAGTGGCAACTCCTAGCTGCAGGGGACTCTAGGAAGGGGAACTTTCTAAGCTGAGCACAGTAGTTCTTGAGTCCAAATTGTTAAGGAAGACTAGAGTATTGATACTGCATCAGTATCGAGTAGCCATCTACCACTATTGACATAACCTGAAGTTAGGATCCTGAGCAGGTGGTATACTTGAGGAATCTTAGTAAGGTGAGCAAGTCCTCATTTTTAAATGGGGAATAGCTGTGGGCTGAAGTTGTTTCCTGGAGATCACTTTACTCGGTTCTGACTCTTTAATCTTGTAGATTGTATATCTTGTTACAAAGGGTCATTGAGCCAAGTGTGTCCTTTCCTTTATTCAGTTGGAGGACAACAGCACACCTGAACCAAAGGAAAACGGAGAGGAAGGCTGTCATCAGAATGGTCTTACTCTCCCTGGAGAGGAGGAAGGAGGGGTCCTCTCACACTCTCTGGAAGCAGAGCACAGGTAAGTGAAGATCAGATCACGGGGCATGCTGTGTATGGCCCGTAAGGAGCTTGAACATCCTTAAGACATCTCAGATGGAGTCTGATGTGCAGAAAGAAGTGTTCTTGGGCACCGTAACTTGTCCTTTCTTTATGCCCCAGCTTGGCCTGTTGCCCAGTGGGCATTCCTTTACAGATTAGCCAGCTTTTTCACAACTTTCCTCTGTGAGGCTTTCATGTAGTTTAGTTTCAGCTCAGTTTATAACTCCATTTGGAGAGGGGAGCCTATTTCCTAGGACTATTGTGCTGGCCCTTCGACCTTCCTAACCCAAGTAAGCCTTTATAAGACCCCTTTAAAAGGCCTTGGGAGGCATGAGACCCCCCATGGGTGGAGCTTGTTCTTTTTTTTTTTTTTTTAAGATTTTATTTATTTATTTGACAGAGAGAGAGATCACAAGTAGGCAGAGAGGCAGGTAGAGAGAGGGGGGGAAGCAGGCTCCCTGCTGAGCAGAGAGCCCGATGTGGGGCTCGATCCCAGGACCCTGAGATCATGACTTGAGCCGAAGGCAGAGGCTTTAACCCACTGAGCCACCCAGGCGCCCGAGCTTGTTCTTTAAATGAGGGCCTTGAACACAGAGCAGCCAGCTGTTTGGGCACCTGGATGGCAGATGGGGCCTGCCATGTGTGGCAGTACCTTCCTGAAAGGAAGTTCCTGTCCCGAAGAACTTTAGAAGTCCGCAGGATCACAAGAGTATGAAGGAGACCACAATGCCATGAAGTTGAAAGAGAACTTAGGTACAAGTGGAGATGTGCTGATTTGGTTATAAGAGACAAAAGTGGGTTGTGTTTTTTGGGGTTTTTTTTAAGATTTATTTGAGAGAGAGAGAGAGGGAGAGAATCTCAAGCAGACACCCCACTGAGTGTGGAGCCCCATGCAGGGCTTGATTGCAAGACCCTGAGATCATGATCTGAGCCAAAATCAAGAGTTGGCCGCTCAACTGACTAAGGCACCCAGGTGCCCCAAAACCGAGATTTCGGGGCACCTGGGTGGCTCAGTTCGTTAAGCGTCTGCCTTTGACTCAGGTCATGATCGCAGGGTCCTGGGATTGAGCCCTGCATTGGGCTCCCTGCTCAGCAGGGAGTCTGCTTCTTCCTTCCCCTCTGCCTGCCACTCCCCTTGCTTGTGCTCTCTCTCTCTCTGTTAAATGAATAAATAAGTGAGATTTCTTCCTGTTTTGTCTGTCAGAGAGGGCCCTTTGCATTTTGGCTCTTATGCAGCCTTATTTTCTGCTGCTTCTGTCTCCTCTTTGTAGCTCTTATACTCTGTAAAGAGCAACTGTGGAGATCCCTCATTTAATTCAAACACCTAAGGAGCCATCATTAAAGCTTATCCCACTGGGGGGTGGCACCTGGGGGTCCTGGAGTAGAGCTGTGTCAGGCTTCACACTCAGCAGGGAATCTGCCTGAGGATTCTCTCCCTCTGCTCCCCTGCTCCTGCTCCCGTGTGCATGCACTCTCTTTCTCTTTCTCTCTCAAATAAATAAATTAAAAAAAAAAAAAAAAAAAAAGCTTATCCCACTGGGGAGAAAAGAAAAATCCCAAGTGGGGTACTATTGCCCCTGGGCAAGCAAGTTTTCTCTGGAAAGTTGTGGGCTTCCCACTTATGCTTAAAGGTGTCATATTATCTTTACCTGACCTCCCTCTACCAGGTTATTGAAAGCAATGGGATGGCAGGAATATCCTGAAAATGATGAGAATTGCCTCCCCCTCACAGAGGATGAGCTCAGAGAGTTCCACATGAAGACGGAACAGGTATGTCATAAACCTTTCCTGGACACCTGCTAATGACTAGGAGAGAAAGGAACAGGGCAGTCATTGCCCTTAGAGAGCCTCAGTTTAGTGTGAGAGAAGGACCTTGGAAAAGAAAATATAAAGTAAGTTGCCATAGTAGAAATACAGAGGAGCGAATCACTGCCTAGGCAACAGGGATCTTCAGTAGTGGATACAAAAACTAGGCCGGTAGTTAGCAGATTGCAGAAAGTAGTATGTTCTTTCATTCTGGCAGCTCTACCCCCTTATCAGAACCACAGGCTGTATGCCAGAGTAAGGGGCTGAGCCCTGGGTCTCTAGGAAAGCAGAAGCAGGCATATCCCCCCTGCCTTCAGGCCTGTGGTTTCCCCGCTGATATTCTGGCCAGAGCGAAGAAACAGCCTCTTTGAATTTATCCAACGAATGGTTGGGTTCTTTCTCTGAGTGAAACACTGCCAGATATTGAGATTTATAGCAATGAACAAAATAAATGGAATTTACAAACTTCATGAAGCTTACATTCTGGTGGTACATTCTTTACATTCATTTTTATTTTTCCTATTTATATTTAAAACACAAATAACACTAGTATTAAGTCCTATAAAGAGAAATTACAGCTGACTAAAGACTCTACTACTCATAAGTATTCTCTCAATCGTTGTCATCACCTGAGAACTTATAGAAATAGAGAATCTGAAACCCTACCTACTGAATCGGAATCTGCATTCTTAAAAAAGATCCGTTGATGACTGATTTGCACCTTAAAGTTTGAAAAGCACAGCCATAAGAAATCTTGGGTGGGGGGCACCTGGGTGGCTCAGTCGTTAAGTGTCTGCCTTCGGCTCAGGTCCTGGGACCAAGCCCCACAGCGAGCTCCCTGCTGAGCGGGAAGCCTGCTTCTCCCTCTCCTACTCCCCCTGCTTGTGTTCCCTCTCTCGCTGTGTCTCTCTCTGTCAAATAAATAAAATCTTTAAAAAAAAGAAAAGAAAAAAGAAATCCTGGCTCTCTTAGAAGGACCCCCTCTACATTCTGCCTAGAATTGAGTACCGGCCTTTTCCAGGTCCCATTGCCAGTGGAGTTTTTGACGGTTTTCTTTTTTCTTTTCCTGCTAACCACAGCTGAGAAGAAATGGCTTTGGGAAGAACGGCTTTTTGCAGAGCCGCGGTTCCAGCCTGTTCTCCCCTTGGAGAAGCACTTGTAAAGCAGAGTTTGAGGACTCGGACACAGAAACCAGTAGCAGTGAAACATCAGATGACGATGCCTGGAAGTAGGCATATAAATGCTCACAAATCTGACCCAGTAAACTCAGCTTGTGTGTTTAGGGAGTATACAAAAGAAATCGTTCTTTTCCTTTTCTTATGTTGTTGAATACTTCATGCACAAGGGAAAATAATCATATCCCAAAGAGAGAGCAATTGGCTTGTTTAGCTTTTGTTGTTGTTCTTCCCTATTATCTGCTTAATAGAGAGAAGTTTGTGTGATGGGAAAGATTTTTTAAATACACAGACACAGACACAGTATCTACGGGGCGATGCACAGGTGGGAGCTGGCAGTGCAGAGGGGAGACGCCGGTCTGCAGCAACAGCTTCTACTACCAGCCCTTGGGGCACTCACCCCTGTGCTCAAGCAATCATTGTCAATGACAAAGTGACTATTGAAGTTATAATTGTATTAAATTAATGCTAATAATTTGGATATTTTATTTTATTTTTGGCTGCTCGGGTAACGTTAGCCCTTAACCAAGCATACATGGTTTTCTTTTTTCCTTTTTTTTTTTCTTTTTTTTCCTTTTTTGGGTACAGCTGTAAAATATTTGGATATAGGAAATGTTGTGTTATTCTTGCAGCCTTGATATTCAGGGTGGATTGTAAAATATAAATTTTTGTGAGATTTCAAAGATTAAGATTATTTTGATAACATTATTTACAGATTTAAAAGATGTGGTTATCACAAGTCTGTTGAGGGGGAAAACTACTGCATAAAATAACTAACTTGGAATAAATATTTTGCATCAGTTTGGATTGTCTTGTGTAAGAAGTATATTTCCTTTAAAATTAGATGAGTGGATTCTTTGAGGGAAATACTTTTAGAAGTCTGAGGGAAATCTGAATTCAGACACCGCTGTTTCTCCTTTTAGCAGATACTTTTTTGATGCAGAAAAACTTGTGCAATAAATTATCAGTAATAAAATCAGAAACCCAAGTTTCCTTCCTAAAACTGATTTTCACTTGCCTGGGTATTTACCAGTTTGCATATTTTAAGGAAGGTTCTGTGCCTCAGTTTTCCTGCTAAACAGGAACATGGGAAAGGGTTTGAGCTGTGACCTGTGGAGAGTGACCAGTGGAGGAGGCACAGTTTTTCATTCAACATAAACTTCCCAGCTCTCCCTGTACAGCCAGGCATTTTGCAAGGCTCTGGGGGTACAGGGAATGCCCAGCTCAGTAGGGAAGAGAATAAATAATTATATTAAAAATGAAGCCTTAGGCCAAAATCTGATGGACAAGTAAGTTAAAGTAAGCACGCACTGACACTGGCACTCTGGCCATCCCTACAGTACATGGTCCCCGGTGGATACAGAGGTCCAGGATCATACTCTAGTGGGAGACAACCAGCAGGGTAACAGCCCTGACTGCATGTTAGAAAGATAACTAACTTGTAGTGTCTCCAGAAGGAATAGAGGCTAGAGGCAGAGAGACCAGCATGACGTTGGCTAGATTCCAAAGGCTAGGAAGGCAGAGACGCTATCTGCCACACTGTAGTACATAGTCTCTCCTGCCGCTGTTACAAGCAGTCCATGTAGAAATGGTGGTTGAGATAGAGCAATAAGAACTGTATCATAGTTCATTGAATATACCTTTTAAAGCATTATGTACTAATAAGAAAACTTGCCGAGTGCCTCGTTAAGCTTCCGACTCTTGATTTTGGCTCAGGTCATGATCTCAGGATTGTGGGATCAAGCCCTAGTCGGGCTTTTTCAGCAAGGAATCTGCTTTTCTCTCTCTCCCACTCTCCCTTTGCCCCTACCCCCACTTGTGCGCGCTCTCTCCTCTCTCTCTAATAAATAAATCTTAAAAAAAAAGAAAACTTGCCAGGTACGATACTCCATTAATTGTTGGTCCCGATTTCAGTGTTAAAATGTGGGGGAAAAATGCATCTTAGAATCAGTGAACTACTATAAGATGAATTAAGTTGCAAAAGTATTAAACTTTATTAAACTATTAAATGAGAAGTCGGTTGAGATAGAGATATCCTGCCTGTTTGGTGTTGAGCTTTGCCACTTACTAGCTTTCACGGAACAAATTTCTAAAAATGTGCCCTTTTTCTTGCTCGGAATTAAGCTGGCTGAGATCACATGCTTTGAAACACTTGTTACCTGTTGCTGGTCACACCTTGGCCTTACATGGTGAGGGGGGTGCTACCGTAAGTCCCTGCCTTGTTTAGAAAAGGAAGTTTGTTGAGAAACATGGGGCTAACTCAGAGCTCCTGCGGCCGATGGATGCATATATTTGGGGAGGTGGCAGAGATCTGATCAGCACAAAAGTCCCCTGGCCAGACTTGAATAAAGGGGTACCTTTCTACGTTTGATTCCCTCATCTGATAGATTCATTGTGTTTTCCCAGAACTTTCATTCCTTGGGCTGTGCTAATTATCTTCCCTCTCTAGCCAAACAAAACAAAACCCTCCCAAAAAAACAGGAATCGGGGTTAGGGAAAAACTGCTAGCCTTGGTGTGACTTGGTTATGCAAAAGCTGTGGTTGCTTCCCAAAGGGGCACAGTGCAAGGGAAAGCTTTTCAGGCTAGGGGAAAGACAAGTTTCCTGGCAGAAAGCCCAAAAGGGCAGACCGCTTCCTCTCCCAGGTGTTCCCTAGAACGGAGAAGGACACTAACTTGGGTAACATCCACTTGGGCAAAACAAGAATAAACAAGATGATACTTCCCTGCCAGAGCCTGTTAAATGACCGGTGATGGGGAGTGTGCGAGAGGGGCCCAGCTAGTCTAGGACGCAGCTGTTTGTTCCGCTTTACATCAGCAGAGAAACCAACATGTGTTAAAAGGGACTTGCCCATGCTCATGTAATGCGGTGGAGCAGACTTTGTGACACGTTTTCAAGTCAGGGCCTCCTCCCAAAGGTGACCAGGCTTTCCCCACCCATGCTCCTGGTCTGCCTAGACCTGCTTAGACCTGCCTAGACCTGTAGTTGCTGCCCAGGGAGCTAAGTCTCCTCCCCAAACATAAACTTAAATCGTGTAAACTCAGTACACTTGGCCTTTCCTCTCTGCATCTGGCTTTATTTCATCCTTCTCTCCTTTTCCCCTGCTCTCTGTCCTGTCTCTTGCAGGTCTTGGCTGGCGTGTCAGGAAAGGGGTCCCATCCCATGGCCTCCTACTCTGGGGAGCCAGGGCTCCTGTCCTGTGGGTCCTGTGACATGGTTTTCCGCTCCTGGGCGCTGCTGGCCACCCACACTCAGCGTTTCTGCATTGGCCGCCTGACCCGAGAGGTAACACCTGGAGCCCACCTCTCAAAAGGGCGGCCTGCGTGCACACATGGGTGGGTATGCAAGCAACTCTGAGCCTCAGGATTCTTAATCCCCACCCACACCCTGTCGCCAGGTAGTGCCACAGGAACACCAGGGCCTCCCTGACCAGGAGGCCAGCAAATTGGCTCTTACGAAGCTAACAGAAGAGGTACTCCGGGCTTTCCCCACTTTGAAATGTAGCATCCTCCCTAAATCTACAGATCACGAGTCAGATTACCCCGAACACAGAGATCACGGATTCCGTTATCTCCAGGTGCAGCGGCTGTGGCTATACCTACAGGAAATGCGACCCTGGATAACAGAGGTCCCCAGGGGTTTAGAAGGGCCCCGGAGCCAGACTGAGGCGCAGACTCAAGGCCCCGCCCACGAAGCTGCCGGAAGCCCTGGCGAGCGGCTTCGGGCGCTGCAGGGGACTCACGCAAAGCGGGTGGCGGAGACGGAGTCACAGAGCCGGGCCCTGGAGCGACGCAGGGAGGGTGAGGGAAAGGGACGGGGGGTTACGGGCCCTCCCCGCCCCTAGCCCCTTGGCTTTGAGTTTGTCCGACCCATTGCGACTCGGTCCCTTAACGCCTCAGAACTCAGCCAACGCCTCCAAGGTTTGGCCCAGACCGGAGGCGGAATATCACGCCTTTTCGGTCTGGAGCGGGAGCTTCGAGAACTCCGGGCAGAAGCCGGGCGAACGCGGGGAGCTCTAGAAGTGCTAGGGGCGCACGTCCAGCAGCTACAGCCGGAGCCCGGGTGAGACCCATCGCAGCCCCGCGCGGCGTGAAATCGGGACGCGGCTGCGCCGGCCTGGGGTTGGGGCCGGGTCTGGGGGCGGAGCCGCGGCGGGACGCGAGAGGCGTAGGCGCCCGCGCAGCTGGAAGGCTGCACGTGTTTGGCCGGGAAGGGGCGGGGCTTCCAGAGGCCGGGTCTCTGGATCCGCAACACCTCCGCGCGGATGTCCCCCTGCCCCAGGGCCCGGCTCAACTCCTTGCGAGAGGCAGAACTTTGTTGTCCGGTGCTGCAGGCCAACCCAGGGACTCTGGCTGCCGAGATCGGGTGAGGTCCGGGGCCCGGGGCGGCAAGGGCGAAGCGCTGATCAGTCCTGGAAAAACGCTGCTGCCTTCTTGTCCCCTGCTCCCTCCCTAGGGCTCTGCGTGAGGCCTACGTTCGAGGCGGGGGCCGGAACCCCGGCGTTCTGGGCCAGATCTGTCAGTTGCAGGTGGAGGCATCAGCACTGGAGCTGCGGCGGCTGCGGACCCGCAGAGGTGAACAGGAGGACCTCTCGGAAGCGGTGGTCTTAATTCTGGGAGGAGAAAAGGGCGGTTGAGGGGAGCATCTTTGGCGCGGGGACCACCCGAAGGTGGAAAACCTGGGTGGTGTTTGTGGCAATGGCTAGAATGTTACCTGACAAGTCCAGCCTTGTCCTAGAGACCTAAAGCTGGAATTCTGCTCAGAATTGCACCAGCTGGTTACCAGAGGTCAGAACTGACAGGTCGGACTTTTTCATCGCAGGAAAACAGGCAGGTGCCGCCCTGGGGGAGCTTCTAGTAGTGGAAACCGAAAACCGGCGCCTGGAGGCAGAAATCCTGGCCTTGCAGATGCAGAGGGGTGCAGGCCCTGCGTCCTGGGGTCAGCGAGCACCCTTGTCCCACACCACCTAGCTCTCCTCAGCAGGCTGAGCGCAGAGGAAGGGGTTAGAGAGACCGTGCATGGGGAATGAGGCGCGTGTTTGTGTCCTGTCTGTTCCTGCCCTCGTGCTTCTCCAGGTGTCCGTCCGTGCGGGTCCGGCTCTCGGGGAAATAATATTTCAGCCCTGTTCTTGCCGCGTCCTGCTCAGAGATGCCCTACTCTTAACTCTGCTCCCAGGGCCTACGGAGCCTGGACCTTTGGTGAATCCCAACCCATGCCTGCGAAGGAGGGAAGATCCCCCGCGCCTCCCGCCGCCAGTGGCTCCCCCACTGCCGCCCCTTCCACACTCCACAGGCATCCTATTGAGTGGCACAGAAAAGGCCGTGAGGACCCAGGGGTTGGGGCCAGGGCAGCTGTTTTGTGTAGTTGGGGAAGCATGGGCACGCAGGAGTCAACTCTTTCCGCCCGCCCCCCTCCCTTCCTACCCCCCCCCCCCCCCAGCAGCTGCAGATTCCGGGAAGCATGACCAGGAACCTGGGCCTGGATCCATACTTCCTTCTGCCGGCCTCTGACGTTCTGGGCCCTGCACCCTATGACCCTGGGTGAGGCCTGCTCCCTCCTTTGACATTCTCTGTGATTTGGTCATCACTTATTAAGCAGACCCACTAGGAAGAGCTAGGGCTGGGGAACTGACAGGGTGAGGGGCAGGGATGAGGGAACAGGGTTCAGAGGAGTTGGGGGTTTGTATAAATGCCAGCTGAGACCTGTGTTCTTCAGAGCTGGGCTGGTCATTTTCTATGACTTCCTTCGGGGCCTTGAGGCTTCTTGGATTTGGGTGCAACTAATGACTGGCTTGACCCGAGATGGACAGGACACAGGAGGGGCCACAGCATTGCCCCCAGCCCTTTGCTTGCCCCCACCTCCAGCTCCTGGGCCCATGGGCAACTGTGCCATCCTTGCCAGCAGGCAGCCTGTACCCAGGTCAGTAGATGGAGATTGACTTTGATGCTTTTCGTCACAATCGAGTCTTTTCCCTTATCCTGCTGAGTTTTCGCATCTGTATACAGGGCCACTGGCTGAGAGCTGTCCGAGGAAAGAACAGTTCTGGCTTCTGACATCTTGTGTCGGTTGTTCTAGGCTGCCACCTTCAGCATCAGTATCCTTGGTCTGTGAGCTACAGGCCTGGCAGGGGCTGGCATGGGCTATGGAACCACAGCCAAAGGCTTGGGCCTCACTGGTGCTATTTGACCGGAATCAAAGGGTGTTAAGTGGCCGCTGGCGTCTTCCACTTCGGGCCCTTCCTCTGGACCCCAGCCTTAGCCTTGGGCAGCTGAATGGGATTCCCCAGGTAAATGGAGGACAGGGACTGGATCCCCTCCCCTCCAGGTACAGATGTAGTACCATTTCATCTCTCTCCAGGTAGGTCAGGCTGAGCTCTTTCTGCGACTGGTTAATGCAAGAGACGCAGGTGTCCAGACACTGGCAGAGATCAATCCCGCAAGTGCCCAGGAGTACCAGTACCCACCTCCGGTGAGGGCCCACCTAGCGCTGGGGATACCGCAGTGTGATTGGTCCCAGCATTTGTAATTCCCAGCATTTGTTGACCACCATGTTTCAAGTTTCTGTGAATTAACTCCTTTAACTATCATACATGTGTTAGGTAAACTATGTAAACAGACGAGGAAATCAGAGCTGCACAGTGAGGTTGACTTGGTTTACGTTAGGTGAAGATATAAACCACTTGCTAAAGATACAAACCACTTGCTAAAGATACACTTCTCTCTGTTCCACAGATGTCCAGTTCACCTTTATTGGAAGCAAGCTTCCTTGCCCCAAAAACTGGCTTTGTTGACCCCCCTCCTCCTGAAGAGCCCCCTCAGCAGCAGAGTCAAGGATAGATGGTTTGGACCCTCATCACAGCTTTGACCACCACCACCACCAGCTAGGAGAACATGGGTGGGCATGAGTAGCTTAACAGGCTCAGAACTAGGACTTGTTGCCAGACCTGCAACTTTACTCCTCCACGTTCTCAGAGGGTCTAGAAGCAAACAGCAGATACAAGCTCAAAATAGGAGATCCAACCATAGCTTTAGCACCTTCCACAAATACTTGGCCTTTTTTTTATCAGTTTTCCTCTTGTAAAACAGATGTGAGGATTAAATGGATGTTAGGTATTTTCAGTATTGCCTGGAATATAAATTCTTTGAAAGATGAGCAGGGGGCACTCTTTGTTAAAGGAACGTCATAAACTTTTTTTTTTTCTTTTGCTAAAGCCCATCTTGTTGCCACACTTCGTTCAGGACATCCTCCGGGAAGCCCTCCAGACTATAAAGGTCCCCATGAACTAGGAGCTCCCATACCTTCAACACTTATAGAAGGTCACATGTAAAATCTGGCTAAAATTTGATATTGGACCTAGCCCCAGAACCCAGTGCCAACCAAAGGTCAAAGGCCTAAAATCTTCAGGACTTGGAACATGCAGTAGGGCATACTCACGAAGTTCAAAGCCAAAGATCCTGCAGCCATGAGTTACCATAACCAGCCCAGAAAAATTCCAACCATTTTCTCTTCTATTTATTTAGGAAACAAAATATAAACTGGAAAACAGCCTGACACGGGATATTCAAAATGGCAGGTTCTGACCTACTGTCTAGTGCAGCAAAGTAGCCCTCTGGGTGGTCACTAAACTAAATCCCTTTAGGTAATGTAGGGCAGGCACCGTTTGGAATTCAGATCCAAATAGTAACTTGTGCTTAACAGGTTCTTAAACTAAGGGTTTAAGAGGCTGAGGCAGCTCAGGCAGGGAGGGTCTCCCTCCCTTGCACCCTGGACATCAGTGAGGTTCCAGTGGGATGGCTTTAGTACAAGTATCCTGAGCACCAGCACCCTTTGACTACGTAGCCAGAACTGGTGGGCGTTTCTGCCTTGTAACCCCACATCCCACACTGAAATGCTTCAGGTAGTTCGGGATCCCATTGAAAGATCTTTAAACACAAGTCCAGACCAAGAGCATTTTTTAGCATCTTTATTTGAGAAGTCAAAACTGTAGATGGGTAACAATTTGGATTCAAGTTATAAGATGTATTTCAGCCTTTCTGTACAGAAAACAAAACTCCACCAGTCAGCCTCCCCACAAATTCTTCCAACCACATCCAAAGTGTCAGTCTATCTCTTAAGCCACTTTCAAACCAGAAAGCTCGATTCTCTACAGTCGGCACACCAGTTTTCCTCAAGGATCACTTCCCCCCCACCCCTCCCTCACAAGTTTTCTTCAGAGTTCTTTTTTCAGGACAGAATTATTGACCCTCAATTGGAGACTAGGTGGGTAACAGTTATCACTTAAGGCCTGGCTCAGGCAGTTATCAGCTCGCAAAGTCCACCAAACAGTATCAGCACCAAAGAGCAAGTTCTTCACCAAGTCTTGTTTTTGTAGCCCCCATCAAGGGACAGCACCACTGAAGGTTTGCAAGACAGTGGAGTTCAGTATTTAAAATGGGAAAAATATAGCACCATTAGAAAACAAAGGGCCTATGGCTATGCTTGATCACCTCCATATTAGACAGGAACTTGGATGGGATCCCAACAGAGATCAGTACAGAAAGGGGCAGGGCGAGTACCTCTGACCACTATATAAAACCCAGAGTGCTCCAAGGCACAGATTCAGCCAGCATTTAGGAAAAAAAAAAAATCATCAAAGCCTCAACCTTTGCTTACAATCTTTATTGAAGTTATACAAAAAGAATCCCCCCAAAGTGAAAAAATACATTATATACAAAAACACTTTCCCTCAGGAGGAAGGCTCTGTGCCCTCTCTTTAACATGCAGTGCTTTCAACTGTAGCTCCGGCCTCCACTGTCCCCTCCACTGCTGCCCGGCTTTCAGCCTGATTCTCAGCCTGGAAGATAAATAGGGAGCCTGGGCATAAATGACCTTAGTTTAAGCCATTCTGTCTTACACAATCAAGTAGGCAGAGAAAGTGAACAGGTCTCCTAAAGCCTGCTTTGCTCCCTACAATACTAACAGGACGATTACCACAAAATGTAAGGCCATTTCCTCAAGTCTAATAGGGCTGACAGAGCCAATGTTCATACATTACTTGGAAAGGGAGCAAGCAGAAATAACCCAATGGTCTTGCCAATTAAATGCCTTCTCATACATTCATTAGAGCAGGACCTGTGGTATGTATACAGTTTCCGTTCGTCAATGAGCATCCTACATCCCATAACCAGTTTCCTGCACTGTTTCTATGAGGGTTGCATTCACGTAATCCAAACAGGCTCAAGGTGAGGAACATGCACTTAGGAGGACTAGTTTCCCTAGGCCCTGAGAACAAGGGGAAATAAGGCAAGAGTCCAAGCCCTCTTAAGTGCCCACCTCCTCCTCCATGTTTTCTGAAACTTCATTTCCACTGGAGACGGCATCCCCACTGCCTCCATTCACCTCCAGCTCTTGTTTGGCTTTCTTTGCATCATCTTTTCGGGGACTCTCTTCCTCTGGTTTCCTCTGAAGATAGAATTGGGAAGGCTTCACAAATGTGCCAAGTTTTTAAAAGTACTGCAAAACTTAAAAACCCCTTCACTCCTCTGCTCTCCCACTGCTGCCACCCTACGGTGCAAAGATCCTGACACCAGGATCCATGGCTCTCAAGGTCTCTCGCCCTTGGCCACAGGAAGCAGACACCAACCTGTGCTCGGTATAATAAATTGGTCAGCCACAACATACCAATCCAGCCTCTCTAGGGGAAGGGTGAGATGAGGGTGAGGAGTAGATCTGAATAGTAACCAAACACCGTTTGTGAATCAGGAAACAAAGGAATCAGTCTCCCAAAAGAGAAAAAAACGACTGTAATTGTAGGCAGAAGATGGACTTCACAGGAGTTTAAGTATCAGCAGGTCTGCTGCTGAATGACTACTGTCAAAGAAAACCTGCCAGCTTCCCAAAATGAGCTGATCTAACCAATTCTCCTCAGCAGCTTTCCTGTCAGTCCTAGGCCAAAAGAGGCCTTGAAAACTGTTAAGAAACATTCAAGTGAAAACTACCTTCATTCAAATCCTCACCAACTTTGCCAAATGAATGTCTTATTGCACCAAATATTAGGGAATGTATGCCTGGTGTATCATTTAAAGCAAAAAAACAAAAAGCAGACTGGAAAGAAAACAGAAAAGAAATGACCACATGTAGATTTACCTTCTTTCTGACAAGGTGGGAGATATCAGTCACACAATTTGATGAGGATGCACCATCTGTTGGTTTTCTACTGGCAACCTGACAAAAAGGACCTTGTTAGCAATGTACAACCACACAGGACATACACAGACCTAATATCGACAAAAAACACCTGAATACTCACCATGGAGACTGAAGTGCCTCCTCCACTAGGAGTGAAACCTGAAGTAGAGCTCTCCACCTGTGGGAAAGGTGACAGACCCAAGTGGGTCCCAGGACAGAAGCCCACCAAGTCACCCACACACCTACGACAGGTACCTACCATCCAAACAGCTGATTAAGACCTCAAATACCAGTGGGCCTCCATATACTAGCAGTATCATCCAACCCCCACCTGCACATGCCACGCCCAAATGGGGGGCTTAGGCACAGTGTAAATATTAAATTAACCCGTCCATATCATATCATCACCTGTGGTATAGAAAGCTCCCTGACATTCCAGCAGCCAATCAATACCTTGCTATCTATACAGAGGAGTTCTCAGAGATGAATGTAATCGCTTCCATTTGTCAAGCAAACACTATTTGTACTGTCAGAAGTATTTTAACACACAGATACTACTATCCCCATTTTACAGATGAGTCAACTAAGTCAAAGAAACGTTAAGTAACATGTCCTTGGTCACCCATAAAAAGTAGCAGATATATAACTTAAACCCAGTCTGGCTCCAGAGTGTATTCTCTTAAGCATTATACTACTTGATAGGAATAACTAGATAAATGCTCTCATTCCTTTTAACCAACTCCCTGGAAACCGTATCACGTTTACATGATACTAATTATGAACACTAATTATGAACACTAATACCATGATGCCTTCCAACAATATCAAACATGCTAATATCAAAACTTTAAAAGGAAACCAAACCAACCAGAGTTGCTTTCAGAGCCAATTCAGCTACATTCCCACTACGCTGGGACTCCTTTGCATCTTCTATCTTCTCTCTAATTTCAGGTAGCAGTTCCTTCAGCTCCTCAATTTCTTTCTCATATTCAGTAGATGATCCTTCAGCCTCCTTCATCTGCTCACTTAGTACAGCTACAAAGAACAGGCTGAAGTGATCAGTAATAGCTACCACCAAAGGATCCATTTTTTTTTTATACTGTTGATTACTGGATCCAGTCAAGCTTATCGCCAAGTAGCTGATGCTCACTCACCCATTCTCTTCTCAATGACTTCAACAGATTTGCTGAACTGTGCCACTGCCTCGTCATACTGAGAGTTGTACCCATAGGCCAAGCCCAGCTGGTAGTGGGTCTCTGCAAGGAGCCGATCATGGGCTTCCAGGTACTGCTCTTGCAGGTTTAGGCAAGCCTGGAACTCCTCCACAGCTTGGACATAATTCTCTAATGAAGGGAAAAAGAATAGCAAGCAAATGGACAGCATTTAATATATAATACTTATAAATTTTAGACCATTCTACAGGAATGCTCTTCTGTTTTTTGTTTTTTAAGATTTTATTTGACAGAGAGAAACATAGCAAGAGAGGGAACACAAGCAAGGGAAGCAGAAGAAGGAGAACCAGCCTTCCCGTTGAGCAGGGAGCTCAATGTGGGGCTCGATCCCAGGATCCTGAGTTCATGACCTGAGCCAAAGGCAGCCATTTAATGACTAAGCCACCCAAGCACCCCTGCTCTTCTGTTTTAAATTACATTTTCTTTGTAGCATCTCCAAGACACTGGACTATAAAAATAGCTAACCAGGAAAAAACAAAAAACCCTACTGAAGAGACTTTAAAAAAGATTGTCCACTATTGTAGGAACTATAGGAACCCAAACCAACTGTCCTTTTAAAACCAACTGCCAGGGGTACCTGGGTGGCTCAATCGGTTAAGCATCTCACAGTCCTGGTATGGAGCCCCACATCAGACTCCTTGCTTGGCAGGGAGCCTGCTCCTCCCTCTGCCTCTGCCACTCCCCCTACTCGTGCTTTCTCGCTTTAATAAATAAAATCTTAAAAAAAAAAAAAAAAAAAAAAAAAAGCCGGGGCGCCTGGGTGGCTCAGTGGGTTAAAGCCTCTGCCTTCGGCTCAGGTCATGATCTCAGGGTCCTGGGATCAAGCCCCGCATTGGGCTCTCTGCTCAGCAGGGCGCCTGCTTCCCTCTTTTTCTCTGCCTGCCTCTCTGCCTACTTGTGATCGATCTCTCTCTCTCTGTCAAATAAATAAAATCTTTAAAAAAAAAAAAAGCCAACTGCCCACCACTTATAATCAATCAAGCTGAATTTTAAGGAATTAGAGGAAGAACTGGGGAGGAGGGGCACACATTAAAGGAAAGAGTAAAATGGAAAATGTATTACCAGATTCAACACTAACTTCTCCAAGTTTAAGATGGGCCTGTGCAGCATAGAGCTGAGCTTCTTTTGTTTCTTGCCTAAAAGAAGGAAAAGATGATCAGAAACCTTGAAAGTATTTGTCCAAACCTGATACTCTACTTCCAAGCTCCAAACTCCCAACCTGAGCCTAGAAACACCAAAAAGTGTTACCTTTTAAAAATGATCTTTGCTAAATCCAGCATATCCCAGGCAAGCTCTAGATTCCCAATCTCCTCCTCTTCATTTTCCTGAAGAGACTAAAAAGTATATCCAAATCATTGGTATTAGGCAGAAGTGTAAGATAGGCACATCTTCAGATCACAAATCTAAATGTGTAATACAGCTTAAAAAAAACCCAAAATTTAAAATTTAAAATTTGGACTTTCTGGGGCGCCTAGGTGGCTCAGTGGGTTAAAGCCTCTGCCTTCGACTCGGGTCATGATCTTGGGGTCCTGGGATCGAGCCCCGCCTCGGGCTCTCTGCTCTGCGGGGAGCCTGCTGCCCCCTCTCTCTCTGCCTGCCTCTGCCTACTTGTGATCTCTCTCTCTCTGTCAAATAAATAAAATAATCTTTAAAAAAATTTAAAAAAATAAAATTTGGACTTTCTCCCTAAAATCTACAGAATGGGTCCCTATAATCCTTCTATCCCAAATCATCACCTTATGTCAGTGATAGAAATCTAACAGTGACATGTTGTGTCCCATCCTAACATCCTCGGATTAAATGGATCTGTGTATTCTAGGCATGAACAGAGAGTCCTCAATCCCTAACCAAGAAATGACTGATAATCACGCCTACCCTAGTAAACTACAGTCCTACAATAAGAAAGCAGATGATACTGAACAAATAATAATTTACGGGGGCGCCTGGGTGGCTCAGTTGGTTAAGCAACTGCCTTCGGCTCAGGTCATGATCCAGGAGTCCCAGGATCGAGTCCCACATCAGGCTCCCTGCTCAGTGGGGAGTCTGCTTCTCCCTCTGAGCTCTCCCCTCTCATGCTCTCTCTCTCAAATAAGTAAATAAAATCTTTAAAAATAATAATAATAATAATTTACCTTGTTTTCAAGAAGTGATTCATTTGGTGTTTCTTCAGCCTTGTCATTTTCTTTATCCTCCTCTTCTGAGCCTTCAGTTTCTACAAGCAAAAATTCCTCAGTACTGAGAATACTAAAGATATCTTCCTTCTAACTAGTCAAAGATTCCAATAAATGCCTGTCAACCTATATTGAGGTAGAACAGGCCAGATGCTAAGTCAGTTAATATTTGAACTGGATATAAATATTAAGCCAACAATTACAGTCTAATTCAAGTGTAACCTAGATTTAGATTGTATAATCTTACAGTGTGTCTGTGGTTTACACCTTCAGTGATCAAGAAGGCTGTTTCTCTTCTAAAAGTCAATCTGGATCATTCAGATCAAGACAGATTAGCTACTGTAGTATCTCATTCGCTAGAAGTTCCCGTCTACTTAGCCAGGAGCAATTGGAGAACTCAGCCAGTGTTCCTGGTATCTTTAAGCAGCCGTTTGTTATATAACACTAACACACTGAGAAAGGACAAAAAGTTAAATTACCCCAGTCCATTCAGAGCAAGAAAGCTCAAGAGACTAGCTTTCCCACAACACAGCTGTGGAGAGAAAAGCATAGTCCTTACCAACTCTCCCCAATGAGCACGCCACAGACTCCAGCCAGCTCTAGCATGTACAGAATTGAGTGAGCAGTACCACAACCAATTGTTTTACTCCAGTGTAATGTTAAAATTTGCAGCCATATTGACACTCTATTTCACCATACTGACATACGTTCACAAGTCAACCGCCATTAAGGACAGGCTGCTAATAAATAGCTCTACGCGCCACTTAAAATTCAGAATGTCATATAATTAAAAATGGGCTTTGGGGGGGCACGTAACAATTCATGAATTGGGTATAATGTGCCTACCTCTGCCATCTTTTATTAAACATTTTTAACGCAAGCAAAAGAGCTCAAATACTGTCTCCTGACAACCTATTATGGGAACACAATTAGGCCTTAGAGCCATGAAGTCAGTCCAAAAGACTTTTATATTCAGCAATACTGCTTCAGAATGGGAACAGGCACAGAAAATTCCTAAACATTATAAATTAGTAAGACAACCAAAAGTCCTGTAAGAAGGGCGCCTGGCTGGCTCGGTTGGTGGAGCATGCAACTCTTCATCTCAGTGTTGTGAGTTCTAGCCCCACGCTGGGTGTAGAGTTTACTTAAAAATTAAAAAAAAAAAAAAAAAAAAAAAAAAATCCTCTAAGAACCAATTACAAGTTAATTGACTTCTATAGCAAACAGTTTTTATCAAATGACTCACTTTCCCCCTGCTGACCATGTAATTTAGTGCTTCTGAAATAAATACCCACCATTATACACCAGTATCTTTCTGTACTCAAATTTCCAAGTTATTTGTATACTTAGTACTCTGTCAGACTAGATAGGTGGTTTTATTAACTTTGACAATGAGGCCCATTCTCAAGGAGAATTCTCAAGACGGGTGAGATAAATCTATGAAACAAACATTTTACCTTCCTAATTTGTAGGAAAAATTGAAAGGTGTATTGTTATTCTATATTCTTAAATTATCTGGTATCTGTTCCTTCTCATATCAGAATGCCAGGTGACATCTAATTTGGCATAAAACCTGTGTTTTAAATCAAATTTTTAAATTAAAATTCTTATAATAATCTGAGAAAAATACTGGTTTCCCTTGAGAAATCTGTACTACCTTCATGGAAAGATGAAGAGAAAGCAAAGTTAATGAGAAAGCCATTACTTTAAAACAACACTTTCCAACCTAGTAACCTATACCCAGGTATTAAAGGGAATGCCCTGATGTCCTGAGTGAAGTGATCTGTTAAAATATTTTCCAAGCTTCTTTGAAAATGGAATCTTCTTTGTATCATGCCTATTAATCATCCTTTGGAAAAAGGGAAACACAGTTTCATACCGTTTCTCTGATTTGTAGCCTGTTCAAAAGTTAAGGGCACAGAATAGCGCAAAGAAGAAAAACTCCTCTTACGAGACAAAGTAAAGACAATCTGCTGATTCTCTGGTTATTCTAGCACTCCCACAGAATTAAGTCAGGTAAACACTACAGATTGACCAGGATAGTCTGTCTAAGCATGGCCAAGCTCTGTGCCTACAATTTAAAAACTTTGTTCACTTACCAATCATATCTAGCATGACACTTAGAACAGACCATCTCTCTTTATTAGGACTGTGGACAGCCTGAGAGGTGATAGGAAACAGGATTTTAAGATTTTAAGAGAAAACCTTTGGGGCGCCTGGCTGGCTGAGTCAGTAGAGCATGTGATTCTTGATCTCGGGGTTGTGGGTTTAAGCCCCACAATGGGTGTAGAGATTACTTAAGCCTGCTTCCCCGCTCAGCAGAAAGAAAGCCTGCTTCCCCACCCTCCCATTCCCCCTGCTTGTATTCCCTCTCTCACTGTCTGTCTCTGTCAAATAAATAGTTTTTAAATAAATAATAAAATTTAGGGGTGCCTGGGTGGCTCAGTCGTTAAGCGTCTGCCTTACGCTCAGGTCATGATTCCAGGGTCCTGGGATCGAGCCTGCTCAGCGGGAAGCCTGCTTCTCCCTTTCCCCCTGCTTGTGTTCCCTCTCTTGCTGTCTCTGTCAAAATCTTTGAAAAAATAAAATAAAATAGAAATTTTTAAAGAGGGAGAGAAAACCAATTTGTAAGATTTTTGCAGGCTAATGCTGCCACATAAAGAGGAATAGAGCACAGAGAGTAAAAGTTTAGGCCTTGGATCCAGAAGGTTTGGGTACCTTAGCCCTCCCCTTACTGGCCGTGTGACTAGCGCAAATTACTTAACGTCTTTCTGCCATTTCTTCATTTTTAAAATATGGAAACTGTACCTTCTTTATGAGTAGCATGGTACCGAGGACACATACTAAAAAAATGCAACTGATGACCCCTAGGCTTTTTTTTTTTTTTTTTTTTTTTAAGATTTTATTTATTCATTTGAGAGAGAGAACACAAACGGGGAAAGGCAGAAGCAGACTTCCAGCTGAGCTGGGAGCCCGACATGGGGCTCGATCCCAGGACCTGGTGATCATGACCTGAGCTGAAGGCAGATGCTTAACCATCTGAGCCACCCACACGCCCTGACCCCTCGGCTTTTATAAGTACTTTAAAAAGAGTGACCAGGGGCGCCTGGGTGGCTCAGTTGGTTAAGCAACTGCCTTCGGCTCAGGTCATAATCCCAGGGTCCTGGGATCGAGCCCCATGTCAGGCTCCTTACTCAGCAGGGAGCCTGCTTCTTCCTCTCCCTCTGCCTGCTACTCCGCCTGCTTGTGCGCTGTCAAATAAATAAAATTAAAAAAAAAAAAAAAAAAGTGACCAGAGGGGTGCCTGGGTGGTGCAGTTTAAGAGTCTGACTTGGTTTCAGCTCAGGTTGTGATCCCAGGCTCGTGAGATCAAGCCCCATGTCAGGCTCTGTGCTGAGCAAAGTCTGCTAAAGTTTCTCCCTGCCTCACTCTCTCTCTCAAATAAATAAGTCAGATAGGTAGATAGATAGACGGACAGACAGACAGATAGACAGTGACCAGAAAGTTTCTGATAAGAGGTGGGTTTAGGGAGGAGATATAAAGTCACCTTCCTCACTGTGAAGTAGGCTTGGGAAGAATATAAATTCATGTCAGATCTAGGGTCTGATTCTAGCACTATGACTTACGGTGTTTGCCCCTAAACAAGTAACATAACCCCTAAGCCTCTATTTCCTCATGGCTGTAAGTGGAGTAATACTACCTACTACATAGTATTATTTTGGAACCAAAAATAATGTATGTGGGAGAGCTGTAACAATGCTGCTTATGATCCAACTGAATAGTTTTTGAACTGGAGAAATAGGACCTCTCTACTGTAGCTTATTATTCAAAGTCCAACTTAAAAGAGCCAGCAGAACTTCTTACTATCTTTGATCACTATGATTAAAGATTAAGACATGGTAGTTTTTTAAAAATTAAAGAATTCAGTTCTGTGCTTTTTCCATAAAGTACTCCTAAAACCCAACAAGCAGCCCAATGGTGCTACCATTTAGCCAATTCACTTCTGGTTACCATGCCTGTGCTGGCTGGAGTGCAAGGACCTGCACATAGGTAGAATGCAGTTTACCAGAATGAGCTGCAAATGCTGATAGTGGGTCTTTGAAAAACTAAAACTACTAAAAAAAAAAAAAGAAAAACTAAAACTAAACAGAACTTAGTCAATTACACAAAGTGATAACTATTAACTGGAATATACCTGTGGTTATTAATACCAACGTTAGATGAGCCTTACAGACAGTAGAATCCTCAAATGATAGTACAACTCAAGTCAGACGTGCCAGTTATGTAATTGCTAATTAGAGGCTTATACATCTCGATGGAATTGAATCAAAATTAGACCAATAATACTATGCAAAGCATCCACACATTATAACGTTCTAAGTAACAAAAACTTCAGTTTAGCAGTCAAAGCAAGCATGAAATGAGGGAGGAAGCAGCAAGAGGGCTAATGGTTAAGTTTTTTGTTATCTTTTGGAGGGGGCTAATTTAAAACTAATGTAAATAAGCCTCGAAACACTTTCTGAAGACTAAAAGTAAAAGAGGGTCACCAGAATTCTTTCACTATGGTTAACGGCCTTCATTTAAATGGCATGCCTGCTTAAGTGTACCAATTCACTGGATTCTACTGCTCTAATCCTGCTTCCTAAAGCAGAGAAGAGGAACCATGTGAACAGTAAATTAAATAATCCAGAGGCATGCAAGTGAACATCCATTCAGCATTCTCTGCCAGCCTAGCCCACTGTTTCCCTACCTACCCCACCAGCCCCCATCCACCTCTATTGGCTAGTATGGTACAAGTTACTGATAGCTAGCCAAGTTTCAGAAATCACAGAGAAGGCCTATTTTGCAGTTAGTAAAAGCGTTAGTTTATAAGCCAGCTGAACACTTGCTTTTGATTTAACTTGCTCAACTTATCACAATCTTCTTAAACTTTCCCCATTTTCATTTAGCCCTTTCCTAATCCAAAGGCAGACGGAAAATCCTGAATGGAAGGCTGACTTTTACCCATGATTAGTGAGTCAAATCCAGAAATGTACTCCACCCACTGCAGCTCTTGCATATCCCGGTTACCTTCACCCTCTTTCATCTGTTCTTCTCTGTCTTGTGTTTCTTCATTAGCAGCTATCTTAACTTTGTCTTCAGGGGACTTCTCAGTAGCCCCCCCGGCTACCTTGGTCTCAACCCCATCTCCAGCTGCCTCAGACTCTTCTATGGGCAGCTTAGTCTCCTCCTGGCTAGGAACCAACTCTGCCCTGACCTTCTCCTCTAGTCCTGAGCCATCTTTTCTTTCTGTCAGTCCTTCTCCATTAGTCTGTTGTTCAACAGGGGTCTCACCTCCTGCAGCTGACAGTCCATTGACTGTACCATCCTTAGGGAGTACTGTGGCCTCCTGCTCAGGCTTCTCAGAGACTTCTGACCCAGCTTCTGCAGCTGAGGCCTCTGCAGCCCCTACTGCCACCTCTGGTGACTCTCCGGCAGGAGGCACTTCTTGCCCTACCAGCTGCTTAAGTACAGCCTTTCCTGGCTCATTTTCAGAGGCAGCTACCTGCTCCTTTGGCTCATCCCCACCCACACCCACTTGCTTGACTGTTGAATCTATAGGCTCTGCTTCTGCCTCCACTGCAGTACCCTGCTTTTCGAGAGTCGTAACGGGCTGCTCTCCTGAAGCTTCTTTTGGCTTCTTCTCTATGCTCACAATTACTTCTCCCTGCTTCTCCTGACCTCCTTTTTCTCTGCATTCTTCTTGGACGTCAGTTCCACAAACTGATTTTCCTTCCCCAGCATCTGGTACTTCCTGTTCTGGCTTCCCAGAAGCGACCTTGGCTTCATTCAGTCCTTCTGGTGCTGCTATTTCTTTTGCCTCAGTGGTTTCAGTTAACTGATCTGGAGTAGATTCAACTTTTTCCTGTAGTTCCTCTGCAGGCTCACTTATATCCATGTCTTCTCTTCCACCCTTCTCCATTTCAGTCTCCTGCTCTTTATCAATTTCAGGCTTTACCAGAGACTGGTCTTCTGGTTTTTTTGCTTCTTCTTTTTCTCTCATGGCGTCATAAACCTGTTCTCTCAACTCTTCCCTTGCTTCCTCTACATGGTTAAAGAACATGAAGCATAAACATGTCTTCGAATTCAGTGATTAAGGCATAAATGGAAACTAAAAATACATTCCCTTTAAACCCTCAAACAGCCTGGCTTAAATTTTAGCAGATGGCCTAAAAATTATCTGCCCCCTTGAAAAAAAGCAAAGGGAAAAGTCCCAGATAGCAGAGCAACTTATAGCAAAAGAAACCCAAGCTCCTTAAATGAGATATTGTTTTACTTGAGCATTCCAATTATCAGTTAAGAGATGCCAAGCTTTATGCTCTCCTCTAAACATTATAAACCTCCATCTAATATGTAAAACTCTAATAGCCAAACTCCATTTGAATTTAACATTTAATTTTCTTAGACACAAAAAATGTAAAAAGGTAAAAAGACTCCAAAAGCAATGCTGCTAAAATAACTGAGCTGCACAGACTTTTAAAAATTTGCATCAGGGGGCGCCTAGGTGGCTCAGTGGGTTAAAACCTCTGCCTTCAGCTCAGGTCATGATCTCAGGGTCCTGGGATCGAGCCCCGCATCAGGCTCTCTGCTCAGCAGGGAGCCTGCTTCCCCCTCCCTCTCTCTCTGCCTGCCTCTCTGCCTACTTGTGATCTCTCTCTGTCAAATAAATAAATAAAATCTTTAAAAAAAAAAAAAATTTGCATCAGAAAAATATTTAAGGTTGTTAGGTATTTAAAATATCAATTTAAATAACCACATTTATTAGGGAAATTAAGTTTTCCTTTTATAAAAGCCTGCTGTCAGTTTCAGTAATTGGCTATCTCCACTGCAGTCTCCACCAAATGCAGGTATCACCCCAGGCAACTTAGGAGAGACCATCCAGGACAGGGAGAGCCCTAGTCCCATCACTTGTACACAAGAAATATACGTCGCAACTCCTGAATGTCACATGCAACTCCACATACCATCTATGTTATCATTATTTTCTACCAGAGATTCGTCTTCTGTTTTTTCTCCTTCTTCCTCTTCCACATGCACACCTTCCAGGGCATTTCCCAACACACCGTTCTCCATTCTAGGAGAACAAAAGGAGAAAGCACTAAAGGTATGATGGCTAGAACCTAACAGGTTTTCTAAAATAGAAATTATCATCCTATATTATAAAAGCAACAGAAAAGCAATCAAGTACAGAGAATATAAACTTTAAGTATTCATGGAAGAAAAGCAGTTATCAAAACTAACATAAATTAAGGCAGTACAAGCACTCAAAGAAAAAGGTATAACCTTCATCCTACCACCTAAAAAGCACCAATGACTCTTGTCAAAAGAACAAGATCAATATATATTCGCTTTACAATAGGGCCATATTTCCCAAACTTCGCATCTACCCGTATTTCTTTAGTAGGCTTTAAAACGTTTTGGCAAGACTTTCATGACAAATCAGAATGATCTACAAAATTAGAAAACTTACCAGAACTGAGATTAAATGAGCCACAAAACATTTGCCAATTTGTATACCCTCAATATATTTTATTCTGGTTAATAAACTCCAGTGGAAAATACGCAACAACTTTCTAATAGTTAGGGCTACTGGTTTTATTTACTAGACATTTTCATATACTAGTGTTTTCAAGCTGTCCTTCATTCAGTCCTTATTAAGGATGACTGTTTTGTGCTGAGAGTGCTTTCAATGTTCTTTATATTGGACTTTATGGTTCAAAAATAAATTATGACTATTCACTAATAGAAAAGATCTCTGCTTCTAAAGACCCCAAAAGTCAAAACCCAAGCATAAGTTTACTCAGCATCAAGTGCCTTCCAAAATTCCATCAATATTTCATGTTCTTTCTAAACCCCCTTTCTTAGTAAAACCAGTCTCATCCAGTTCATATGAAATCACGAAGCTAGTAAATAACCTTGGCAAACAAAGAAACTTAAGTTTTTAAATAGACCATTAACGTGATATAAAACGCCCTACTTAAAAACAGTGGTTTGAGGGGCACCTGGGTGGCTCAGTTGGTTACGCATCGGACTGTTGATTTTGGCTCAGGTTATGATCTCGGGGTTGTGAGATGGAGCCCCACATCGGGCTCCAACCTCAACAGGGAGGGTCTGCCTAAGGAATCTCCTCTCCCTCTACCACCCCCTACACTCGCTCTCTCTCAAATAAATGAATCTTAAAAAAAACAAAAAAAAAAAAACACCTGTGGCTTTTAAGACATACCTTGCCAACTCCAGAAGTGATTTCCCATAGAAAAAGAAGGCCTCTCCACATTCATTAGCTGTCTCTCCATACTTCTTACCTCTACAAAGAGAATAAACATCTAAGATCTGAATTGACATATAGTCTGAAATACTTATTTCTAGTTCTGTAAATTATAAAATGACATTTCTTCAGTGACATATCCTTTTAGAAACCAATACTCTCCCCCCCATTTTGCTTTCAAACTAGTTCAAAGGGACTTTAAAAAACAATGTATGAGGCACCTGGGTGACTCAGGTAAGGGTCCGACTCTTGATCTCAGCTCAGGTCTTGATCTCAGGGCCATGAGTTCAAAGCCCCACGTTGCGGGGAGCCTGGTTGGCTCAGTCGTCTGACTTCGGCTCAGGTCATGATCTCAGGGTCCTGGGATTGAGCCCTGTATTGGGTTCTGCCCTCAGCGGGAAATCTGCTTGTCCTCTCTCTCTGCCCCTCCTCCCACTCGTGCTCCCTCTCTCTCTCAAAAAAATAAAAACAAACAAGGGGCGCCTGGGTGGCTCTGTCGGTTAAGTGTCTGCCTTTGGCTCAGGTAATGATCCCAGGGTTCCGGGATGGAGCCCCACATCTGGCTCTCTGCTCAGCAAGGAGCCTGCTTCTTCTCCCTCTCCCTGCTGCTCTGCCTACTTGTGTGCTCTCTGTCAAATAAATAAATAAAATCTTTTAAAAAACAAACAAGCAAACAAACATAGCACCATGTTGGGCTCTAAGCTGGACATGAAGCCTACTTTAAAAAAAAAAAAGCGTGTGTTTGCGTGCACACAATGTATGAAAATAATATATTGCCTGGTCTTTCTCTCTATATATGTCCCAAGTGACATCAATTTGCTGCAGTTATAGTATATAATCTCAGAGCCAAACTACATTAATAGGTATTTCTCCTGCTATAAGATGAGTATCAGGACACCTGGGTGGCTCAGTCATTAAGTGTCTGCCGCCTTCAGCTCAGGTCATGATCCTAGCGTCCTGGGATCACCCCACATCGGACTCCCTGCTCAGCGGGGCCTCTGCTTCTCCCTCTGCCTGCTCTGCCTGCTCCTCCCCCTGTTGTGCTCCCTTCAACAGGCTCCGTGCTTGGCGGGAAGCCTGCTTCTCCCTCTCCCACTCCCCTGCTTGTATTCCCTCTCTGTCTCTCTGTGTCAAATAAATAAATCTTTCTTTAAAAAAAGATGAGTGTCAGTATAGGCCAGAACAGTTCAAGGACTGTTGGCAGGGACCTAAAGGATGAATAAGGTATATGGAAAGACATCATGTTATTAGAGGTAGGAGCTTATTTTCTGGAGTCAGACTGCCTGGGTTCAAATCCCACCTCTAGACCTTAACTAGCTGTAGAAACCTTAAACTCAGTGCCTTAGTTTTCTCATCTATAAAACAGAAATGTTAAGAACTGTTCAAAGATCTAACAATTGAATTAATAATGCCTATAAAAGTATTTAAAACAATGCTTAGAAATACAAACAGCACTATACGTAATTAGCTCTTAATACCTACATAGGGAAGAAGGAAAGGGAAACAAATAACAAATATGATAAGTGAAAAGGAGGAGGTACTGTACGCACAGTAAGGAAACTAGTTTTCATGGAGGAATAACTGGCAGAAGTCACTCAAAGTCAGGCCACCTAATGGCCCTTACTGCCTAGTGAGAATAACTAGAGAAACTAATCACAAAGTATTATGAGGGTCATGTATGTTTAAGTATAATCTACTAGATTAGAATAGTACACCTCAAATTTTCCCCCTAAATATCCTTAAAGGCAAGACAGTGAAAATACTGATCTCTAGATTATCTGGTAAGAAAATAAGCTAAGAAGTATGTTTATTTGTGCTTATTTTTAAAAACAGATTTCAGCAGTTTACGCTATAAATTAACCATACATTTTTATTATAAAAATACCTAAATACATAGCATCAGATAAAATTGACACCCTACTCATAACATCCCACATGATTTCAGAGCCTCAGTTCCTCTGGCCCAGATGATGACAAATTAAGAGGCCAGAGGTCAGGAATTAGACGAGATTAATGCAGACATCCAGGAATAAGATTCTACTCTAGATTTTGGGAAAGGGAGTGAGGTTGGGAAAAGAATGGACTGACTGGACCCTGACTGAATAAGAAGGAATGAAGAAGCTAGAGGCTTTTTCAGCCATGGTGAACCTGAAATCTAGTTTTATTATAAGCATTTCTTATAAAGAGGATCTCTTCAGTTCAACTGCATATAATATAATCAACTCACTAGGGAACATGACTAACTTCAACTGCTACTGGTAACAGGATCTTAGAGGAAGAGAGCTCCAACCAGGTAACAGGCTAAAAGACTACTGCTTGAAGATTTAACTTATACTTTTTCTCTCTCAGCTCCAAAGATACATTAAAGTCTGGTTAAAATAAGTCACTTTTCAGGCTCTAAAGCTAACCTGTTTCCTCACAATACAGATATATATGGCCACTTAGTGGTAGCTGACAACTTCCAAACAACTGCCACAGAGAACAAAGGTGCTAACAATCTGAAAAATGCTGTACTAACATCAGCATTAGTGCTAGGGTGACCAACCACCTTGGCTTGCTTGGGACTTTCAGGAGTTTCCCCAGACACAGAGCTGCCAGTTAAAATTAGAAAAGTTCCAGAACAGGGACACTTGGGAGCTTAGTCAGTTGAGCGTCCAACTACTGATCTCAGGTCAGGTCTTGATCTCCCAGTTGTGAGTTTGAGCCCCATGCTGGGCTCTACACTGGGCACGGGGCCTACTAAAAAAAGTCCCAGAACAAAGTAGAATGAGTTGGTCACTCCAATTAGTGGTGATTGGAAAAAAAAACTACCTTACTTAGGAAAAGAAAAGAGTGATTGCTCAGTGATATGCAAGTCTTATTGTTAATTGCAGGAATAAACATGTACATGAAAAATATCCAATTTTTTAAAACTCCACCCCCCCCCCCAATAAGACAACCTTTTAACAAACACAATATAGCACAACCTAGCAAAACAAAGTACTTACAAAAGACTAGCTGCTTCCTGGAATGCATTGACAGCTGCTGGAATATCCCCCATCACCAGATGTTTCTGTCCTAAACCCAACAGTTTCTTAGCTTCATTATCCACATCCTGACTGCAAGAAAAATGATTTCAAATGTCAAATACTTCTTAAAATCAAGATTTTTTGAATACCTGTTACATTTAAACCATTGTACTTTAACCTCCTTAAACCTTTGACCACTCTCCAGGAAGGCTTAGCTAACTCACATTTATCACTATAAAAGCAAAAGAAACCATAAAGCAACATTCCAGAGCTTTACTAGATTATTTTCTCTTAAAGGTTTATCTACACACAAAGACTATATTGTATGTTACTACAAATATTTGCTAATTAAGCACAAACAAACAAAAAATCATGAAAGCACCATATATTACATACAGCAAGTTGTACTACCTCTAAGAAAAATAAATCAAGAAACATTTAGGTAGACAGAGCAAAGACAGTGATCTCAATATCAAGACAATGTGGAATTGACATAAACACAAATATGAAATGGAAGAGTACAAAAACAGATCCACATATACGACCACTTGAAATTTTGACAAAGGTACCAAGACAATTCAATGGGGAAAGAATAATCTTTTCAACAAATGGTGCGGGAATAACTGGATATCCACCTGCAAAAAAGTAAGTCTCAACCTTATTATAACACCACATACAAAAATTAACTTCAAATGGGTTATAGAGGGGGTACAGCTCAGTGGTAGAGCATTTGACTGCAAATGGGTTATAGACTTTAATTTTTATTTATTTATTTGTCAGAGAGCGAGAAGCAGGCTCCCCACGGAGCAAGAAGCCCGATGCGGGACTCCATCCCAGGACCCTGGGATCGTGACCTGAGCTGAAGACAGACGCTTAACTGGCTGAGCCACCCAGGCGCCCCTGGATTATAGACTTTCTAAATCTAAGATTGAGGGGCGCCTGTGGCTCAGTGGGTTAAAGCCTCTGCCTTCGGCTCTGGTCATGATCTCAGGGTTCTGGGATCGAGCCCCGCATCGGGCTCTCTGCTCAGGAGGGAGCCTGGTTCCCCCTCTCTCTCTCTGCCTGCCTCTCTGCCTATTTGTGATCTCTCTCTCTCTCTATCAAATAGATAAATAAAATCTTTAAAAAAAAAAAAAAGGTTAAAATAAATAAATGTATGTATGTATGTATGTATGTAAGATTGAAAACCATAAAACTGGAGCACCTAGCTGGCTCAGTCTATAGAGCATGACACTCTTGATCTCAGGGTTGTGAGTTTGAGCCCCACACTGGCTGTCGAGATAACTTTAAAATATAAGTACACACATACATGGCTGTGTGTGGCTCAGTGAGTTAAGCATTGAACTACTCTTGCTTTCAGCTCAGGTCATCATCTCATGGGTTGTGGGATCCAGCCCCAAGATGGCTCTGTGCTCAGTGGGGAATCTGCTTGAAGATTCTTTCCCTCTGCCCCTCTCTGCCACTGGTATGTCTGCACTCCCTCTCTCAAATAAATAAATCTTCATATATATGTGTGTGTGTGTGTGTGTTTACAAAAAACAAATAAAAATGTGAAGATATTCTGCAGAAGACAAACAATTTAGAATAGTGATTGTAACCTAAGTGAACTTAGGAATTATCAGGAAGTTTTTTTTAAAAAAACACACAAGCCTGAATTCTATCTCAAGCTTAACAAATAAAATCTCTAGGGATGCAACCCATAAATCTACCTTTTGGGTAAGCATCCTAGTTAACTATTAAGCTCACCTCTGGTTAAGAACCACAGTCATATCAAGATGGGGAAATTATGTGGAAGTAGATGTGGGCCCAATGTAAAATTTAAAACTTTTAAACTAGAATAACATAAAATTGAAAATGGCAACCTTACAAAATAGAGATCTAAATCAGTAGAAGTATTCAAAGAAAGAACAGGTTAGCATTTGCCAGGCATGTAACGAGTAAGGAGCAGAACTAACTAAATTCTAGTATTTTAATCAAATGTAAAAAACCTGAAGACATCACTGTCAGGATTCCATACTTTAAATTACAGACAAGTGTCTTTCTTTTCTTTCTTCTCTTTCTTTTCATTCATTCATTCATTTATTTATTTGACAGACAGAGAAAGAGATCACAAGCAGGCAGAGAGGCAGGCAGAGAGAGGGGGAAGAAGGCTCCCCGCTGACCAGAGAGCCTAATGCAGGGCTCAATCCCAGAACCCTGAGATCATGACCCAAGCTGAAGGCAGAGGCTTAACCCACTGAGCCACCTACGCACCCCTACAGACAAGTACCTTAATATTCAGTTTTAACTGTTATCTATTAAAAATATTATTGCCCTTTGGGGGCGCCTGGGTGGCTTAGTCAAGTGTCTGCCTTTGGCTCAAGTCATGATCCCAGGATCCTTGGATGGAGACCCACATCGGGTTCCCTGCTCAGCAGGGAGTCTGCTTCTCCCTCCCATCTGCCCACCACTCCCCTGCTTGTGCTCTATCAAACAAATAAATAAAATCTTTAATAAATAAAAATAATACTGCCCTTAAATTCTATAGCTCTTAGTCTATGTTCCAGACATAAATCTAACTGTACTCTGTAAATAATCTTACCTCTCCACTTTATCTGCAGAGGTAGAAGGAGCAGGAGCGTCTTCTTCAATCCTGTAATGAAAAATTAAGGTAAAAAAATTAAAACGAAGGCTATTTTAAGCCTGGGAATTAAATAAATTAAGAAAAATATAAAGCCATAATAGAGCTACAATTAAATGCCTGATAGGATATTAAGATCTTAAAAATAATATTTACCTACATAATCAAATTTAATCTTCATTCATTCAAATATCTGTTAAATGCCTATTTGCTAGGCATGAGATACATAGTACAGTGAACAAGACGGTCACATCCTAGCTTTGAGTTTATGATCAGGTGGAAAAGAGTGAAGTATTTGTTATAATGCAGCACGTGCATTTCTAAAAAACCTCACATTCTGTTAAACTCACTAAAAATAATGTTTCTGTTCTTAAAAAAGAAAAAAAAAGCAAAACTTCCAAGAACATTCAGTTTTGAAAAGTTTTAACGAATATCTTCAAAACATTTCAGGGAAGCCTGCGTGGCTCAGTCGGTTCAGTGTCTACCTTTGGCTCAGGTCATCCCAGAGTCCTGGGATCGAATCCCACATTAGGTTCCCTGCTCAGCGGGGTTTGCTTCTCTGCCCCTCCCCTGGCTGGTGCTTTCTCTCTCTCTCTCTCTCAAATAAGTAAAATCTTTTTTAAAAACTTCATAGTTGTGTTTACTGAAAACATTTGCAAATAATGACTAATTCAGTAGCAATGAGTACCCCACCCCTGGGTACCCAGACTATACTCCTAAAAATCCATTTCTCACTAAAAGGAACCAAAACTCCATTGAAAAATAATAGATTCTAAGCTTGGGCGGGGGAAGTACAAAGGTGAGTTTGGCTTTCATGCCAGAAAGCAACAAAGCTTTATCTAACATGACTTAGAGTCATATATACTTATAGTCATGCAAAAAGGAATTATAAATCAAATATGGGGAATTCTGGGAAAAGCAGAAAAATAGTTATCATTTTTTTTTTTTGCAACTTTTCTATAAATTTAACATGTTCCATAATAATGTACAAAAACATTACAAAAGCACACTCAAGAGCCAGCCTAAATAAAATCCCACTGATCAAAAGAAGTGTCAATTTGAGCATCAACAAAAACAATAGCTACAATGGATTGAAAACTTCAAATATATTTAAATCAACGAGTTCTCAATGATACAAACGAAAACAAAGAACTCATTATCTTTGGAGAATGATAGGAAACCACTGCACTATTTTGAAAATTGTTAAATAGGGGCGTCTGGGTGGCTCAGTCAGTTGAGCATCTGCCTCTTGATTTTGGCTAGGGTCTTCATGATCTCAGGGTCATGGGATCGCCCTGCATCAGGCTCCAGGCTCATCAGGTAGTCTGCTTCAGATTCTCTCTCTCTCTGCCTCTGCCCCTCCCCCCAGTCACACCCTCTCTAAATAAAATCTTTTCTAAAAATATTTAAAAACTGGTAAATAAAAATTTACAATATACTCATATTTGCAGTTTCTTTACAATACAGTTGTATTGTAGGTTTTACATAAGTTTTAAGACATGGTTCACTTAAGTTACTATTTGGGAATTCTATAGATTGACCCCATGCACTTAGTATTCATTTAAATCCTTGGCATTCTGGGGGGCTCTATGCTAGGCAGGGAGTCTGCTTTTTCCTCTCCCTCTGCCTCCCACTCATTCTCTCTCTCTCAAATGAGTAAATAAAATCTTTTAAAAAAGCAGGGCGCCTGTGTGGTTCAGTTGGTTAAGCATTTGCCTTCGGCTCAGGTCATGATCTCAGGGTCCAGGGAGGGAGACCCAGTGGGGCTCTCTGTTTGGCAAGGAGTCCCTCTGCCTCTGCCTCTCACTTGTGCTCTCGCTCTCTCAAATGAATAAATAAAATCTTTAAAAAAAAAATCCTTAATCAGGGAAAGAAACTATCATATGATCTCACTGATATCAGCAATTTGAGAAACAAGACAGAGGACCATAGATAGGGGAAGGGAGGGAAAAATGAAACAAGACAGAACCAGAGAGGGAGACAAACCATAAGAGACTCTTAATCTCAGGAAACAAACTGAGGGTTGCTGGAGGGGAGGGTTCTGGAGGGGAGGGATGAGGTGGCTTGGTAAGGGACACTGGGGAGGGTATGCACTATGGTAAGCACTGTGAATTGTGTAAGACTGATGAATTACAGACCTGAACCCCTGAAACAAATAATACATTATATGTTAATGAAAAAAAATCCTTGGCATTTTTACCTGCCCTAGCATCACTTTTAACGTATATCCCAAAGGTAATACCCAAATAAGGACATATATCATTTAAAAATGTGCCCCCAAAGCACGCTAGATCTCAAATGAGAGCTGAGAATGCTGTTAACTGGTGAAATGGAGAGGGACACTTGGGTGGCCCAGTTGGTTAAGTGTCTGATTCTTGATTTCAGCTCAGGTCTGGATCTCAGGATTGTGAGTTCAAGCCCTACACTGGGCTCCACGCTGGGCACAGAGCCTACTTAAAAAACGAAAAAACAAAACTGGTGAAATGGAGAAGAGTACACTGGGGAAAGAGGCAACCTTACTACAGGTACTTTACTACCAAGTATTATTCAGAATTGGAATACATACAGAAAGCTTGAAGTATGAGAACAGAAGCTACAGAAAGTAAAAGGGCTCCCCTATGTAGACAATTACTGAAAACTCTCCAAAAAGTTAAAAACAACACAAATTAGAATGGAGTCTATTACGAAACCAGAGAGAGACAAACCATAAGAGACTTTTTTTTTTTTTTTTTTTTAAGATTTTGTTTATTTATTTGACAGAGAGATCACAAGTAGCCAGAGAGGCAGGCAGAGAGAGAGGGGGAAGCAGGCTCCCTGCCAAGCAAAGAGCCCGATGCGGGGCTCGATCCCAGGACCCTGAGATCATGACCTGAGCCGAAGGCAGAGGCATAACCCACTGAGCCACCCAGGCGCCCCCCATAAGAGACTCTTAAAGTCACGAAACAAACCGAGGGTTGCTGGAGTGGAGGGGAATGGGAGGGATGGAATGGCTGGGTGATGGACACTGGGGAGGGTATGTGCTATGGTAAGCGCTGTAAATTGTGTAAGACTGATGAATCACAGATCTGTACCCCTGAAACAAATAATACATTATATGTTAATTTAAAAAAAAATGATCTGGTAAAAAAAAAAGAATGGAGTCTATTAGTTTTCTACAGCTGGACTTCTTGTTTAGCTATAACAAATTTATGAAGAGAGATGAGTAACACATGTAATAAGGACGAAAACAAATGATCAATGAAAAAATAGCTTATTCAATTCAATAAATATTTAAATCTAATAGACATTTTTAGTACCTACTGTGTGCATTGGAGACAGACAGTCTCCAACCAAACAGTTAAAAAAAAGTAGAGGGGACAGGGGGCATCTGGCTGGCTCAGTCGACAGAGCAAGGGACTCTTGATCTCGGGGGTCGTGAATTCAAGCCCCACCGTGGGTGTAGAGATCACTGAAAAAAATAAATAAACTTAAAAAAAAAAACGCAGAGGGGACAGCTTGTTTAGAAGCACAGAGAAAGGCAGAAGAGATTAAATGACAGGTGAGGATTAACTGTATTGGAGTCTCATTCCTAGAACATGGTTTAAAGACAAAAATTTTTAAAAGTTGTCATTTACTGGGGCGCCTGGGTGGCTCAGTGGGTTAAAGCCTCTGCCTTCGGCTCAGGTCATGATCTCAGGGTCCTGGGATCTCAGGGTCCTGGGATCGAGCCCTCATGGGGATCTCTGCTCCGCAGGGAGCCTGCTTCCCCCTCTCTCTCTGCCTGCCTCTCTGCCCACTTGTGATCTCTCTCTGTCAAATAAATAAATAAAAATCTTAAAAAAAAAAAAAATTGTCATTTACTTTCAGCAGAATCCAAAATCTTTGCTTCCAACTCCTAATCCTTTTGTGACTATTATACTGGTAAACAAGTTTGATGAAAAGCCCTGAGAAATGGGGGAAAAAACTGGGTTGAAAATAAGCAAGACACTTCATAGCTAGAGCCACGGGGATAAAGCACAGTTTAAAAGGCAGTACCTCGGGGCGCCTGGGTGGCTCAGTGGGTTAAAGCCCCTGCTTCGGCTCAGGTCATGATCTCAGGGTCCTGGGATGGAGCCCCGCATCAGGCTCTCTGCTCAGCAGGGAGCCAGCCTACTTTCCCCTCTCTCTGCCTGCCTCTCTGCCTGCTTGTGATCTCTTTCTCTCTCTCTGTCGAATAAATAAATAAAATCTTTAAAAAATAAATACAATAAAAGGCAGTACTTCTAGCTGCAGGTAAGAAAACAGATAATCTGTGCAGAAACCTGGAATGATGGCCTTGGATCCTTATCTACAAACACTTTCCGTCATAGCCGGTTATGTTCAAATAGCTTCACTAAGGGGTTATTTTGGCCAGATTTAACAGAAGCTTCTCAAATTACCTATGGTTGAAGGATCAGATTTTTTATTTCCAGTGTACAACAGAAGTTTTTTATGTTTTTTTTTTTTTTTAAGATTTTATTTATTTGACAGAGAGAACAAGAGCACATAAGCAGGGGGAGCAACAGAGGGAGGAGAAGCAAGGGCTCGATCCCAGGACCCTGGGATCATGACCTGAGCCGAAGGCAGTTGCTTAACCAACTGAGCCACCCAGGCACCCGTTTTGTTTTTTTCAAACAATCACTCCTTGCTGTTTTTCAGTAATCCCTACACCCAATATGGGCCTCAAACTTACAACCCCGAGATCAAGAGTTATACGCTCTACCAACTAAGCCAGCCAGGCACCCCATCGGATGAATTTTTATTAAATAATGCTTACTCCAAATTTTTATACTTATCTCTTTGTACACCAGTAACAAACAGTTCACAAACCAATATTAGTCTACAGATGACCAATACTAGTCTACGGACCACACAATGTGATAGTAACACAGATGTCCAAATAGAATATAAGCACTAAAAACACACATGAATGCTGTATATACATGCTACAAACATTGAGGCACTCCAGTGGCAACAAAAATACACAAAATGTTTTACACTCCACATAGATGAGGGGTGAGGTGCAATACTATATAACTTTCACTATTAGCCATGATGGAAGTTAACAGGTACCAGATTCACCCTCCCACCTCAAACAACTAAAAAACGACTGCCCAAGAACACGAAACATCAGTTTTCAAACACTAACAGCTAGTAGCACAGGACATTGGTCTGAGAGAAGGGAAACAAATGAGATAAGCCCCATTAAGTGTCCCCGACTTACTGCTTAGAGAATTTTGTCCACAGCACAGAGGAACCCAAAAGGAGTCTGTTTCACAGAATTGAGATAAAAGACTCTGGGGTTTGGAGAGGCCTAGGTGGCTAGAATTTACAGAACAGAATGGAGAAAAGATAGCAAGCTCCGGATACCTGCAGAAGATTCCCTCCAGGCTTTGGTTAACTAATGATCACCTTCTACATGAGAAAACTATTGAGGCCTAGGTAAGAGTTACTAGAAAAGATGAAACAATCTTCAGAGATCACACAGGGTCTAGAATAACTCATGTTCCCAATAGCCAGGGTAGAAATACCTGTACCACACCAGGCAAGTACCATTTAGTAACAGAGTTAAGTTCCAGGCCTGCCTAACAAAACTTAAAGGCAATCCTCAACAGGGATGAACTATTTCCAAGTAACTGCATCCCAACATCAAAATATATTCAAAGGAATTAAAAAAAAAAAAAAAAAAAAAAAAGCACTCAGCAACAAACCTCACAATGTCTGATTGTAAGTAAAAAATTATCAGGCAAATGAAGAAGCAGGGAATTAAAATTCATAGTGGAAAAAAAGGTAATCAATAGAAACAGACCCAGAAAGGACACAGATAGAATTAGACAAGGACATTAAGGCAATCATTTTAAATGTATTCTACATGTTCAAGAATGTAAAGGAAAGCATGAGCATGAGAAAAATAGAAGGTATTTATTTTTAAGATTTTATTTACTTATTTGACAGAGAGAGAGAGAGAGAGAGAGAGAGAGAGATCACAAGTAGGCAGAGGCAGGCAGAGAGAGAGGGGGAAGCAGGCTCCCCCCTGAGCAGACAGCCCGATGTGGGGCTCGATCCCAGGACCCTGAGACCATGACCTGAGCTGAAGGCAGAGGCTTTAACCCACTGAGCCACCCAGGTGCCCCAAACAGAAGGTATTAAAAAAAAAAAAAGATTCAAATCACACCTCTGGAGACAAAAATACACTTGACAGGATCAATCAGAATCAGAAGAAGAAAATTATTAGAAATTTATAAAGACGGGGCACCTGAGTGGCTTAGTCGTTGGGCGTCTGCCTTCAGCTCATGATACCAGAGTACTGGGATGCAGCCCCACATTGGGCTCCCTACTCAGCAGGAAGCCTGCTTTCGCTCTCCCACTCCCCCTGCTCATGTTCCTGCTCTTGCTGTCTCTCTCTTGCTGTCAAATAAATAAAATCTTTAAAAAAAAAAAAAAGAAGAAGAAGAAATTTATAAAGACAGTAGTGGAAGTTATTCAAAATGAAAACAGGAAGACTTAAAAAAAAAAATTGAACTTCGGGGTGCCTGGGTGGCTCTGTCAGTAAAGCAACTGACTCCTGACTTCCACTCAGGTCATGATCTCAGGGTCATGAGACTGAGCTCCACCGCGGGCTCCACACTCAGCATGGAGTCTACTTGAGGTTCTCCTTCTCCCTCTGTCCTTCCCTTCCTCTCTCTCTCTAAATATTTTAAAAGATTTTATTTGTGGCGCCTGGTTCCCCCTCTCTCTCTCTGCCTGCCTCTCTGCCTACTTGTGATCTGTCAAATAAATAAATAAAATCTTAAAAAAAAAAAAAAAGATTTTATTTGACAGAGAGATAGAGAATACAAGTAGGCAGAGCAGCAGGGAGAGGGAGAAGCAGGCTCCCTGCAGAGCAGGGAGCCTGATGCGGGGCTCGATCCCAGTTGTGACCTGAGCTGAAGGCAGACGCCTAACCGACTTGAGCCACCTGGGTGCCCCTAAAATAAGTATTTTTAAAAAATAGACCTTCATGAGTATGAAACACTAAGCAGACTAACACACCTGTGGACTGGGGTCCCTGGAGGGATAGAGGAGGGAAAGAAAATATTTAAAAGAATAGAGGAAAATATTTAAAGAAATGATGGCAGAGGCACCAGGGTAGCTCAGCTGGTTAAGCATCTGGGATCAAGTTGTGGTCCCAAGGTCCTAGGGTCTGGCCCCACATTGGGCTCCCTGCTTGGTAGGGAGTCTGCTTCTCCCTCTCCCTCTGCCCCCTCCCCCTGCTCATGCTCACATGCTCCCTCTTTTTCTCTCTCAAATAAATAAGTAAATAAAGTGTTAAAAAAAAAAAATGAGGGGCGCCTGGGTGGCTCAGTCCATCAGTCTGTTAAGTGTCTGCCTTCAGTTGAAGTCATGATCCCAGGGTCCCGGGAATCATGGCCATCAGGGAGCCATGCCACTGGGCTCCCTGCTCAGTGTGGAGTCTGCTTCTCCCCCTCTCTCTGCCTGCCCATGCTCTCTCTCTCAAATATATAAATCTTTAAAAAAAAAAAAAAGTGATGGCAAAAACAAACACCAGAATAACAATAAACAATAAATTTTAATGTTTATTTATTTATTTGAAAGAGAGAGAAAGAGCATGAGCAGGAGGGGCAGAGGTAGAAGAATCTCAAGCAGACTCCATGCTGAGCACAGAGCCTGATGCGGGGCTCCATCTCACAACCCTGAGATCATGACCTGAGCCGAAATCAAGAGTCCGATGCTTAATCAACTGAGCCACCCAGGCGCCCAACAATAAATTTTAAAAACGATGGCAGAAAACTTGCTGATTTTGATGAGAAGTATAAATCCACAGATCCAAAAATCAACAAACCGCAAGCAAAAGAAACATGAAAAAAAACACATCAAAGTATCTGTCAAGTTGCTAAAAACCAGTGATAAGATGAAAAACCACAGGGGCACCTGGCTGGCTCAGTCAGTAGAGCATCTGACTCAGTCTCAAGGTGGTGACTTCAAGCCCCATGCTGGGCATGAATCCTACTTTAAAAAAAAAAGATATAAAATCAGGCAAAAGAAAAAAAGATACTTATATAATCATAGTAAAAAATATAAGAATGACAGCCAAGTTCTTGTTATAAACAATGCAAGACAGAAGATAGTAAAGCAGTATTTTTAAAATGCTGAAAGAAAAGAAATTATCAACCTATTCTGTAGCTAATGAAGTTAATCTTTCAAATATAAGAAATAAATCCTCGGGGCGCCTGGGTGGCTCAGTCAGTTAAGCGGCTGCTTTTGGCTTGGGTCATGATCCCAGGGTCCTGGGATTGAGCCCCACATCCAGCTCCCTGCTCAGCGGAGAGCCTGCTTCTCCCTCTCCCTCTGCCTACTTGTATTCTCTATCTCTGTGTCAAATAAATAAAACCTTTAAAAAAAAAAATAAAAGAAATCCTCTTCTTTCCTACAAAAGAGAGGATTCACCACCAATAGGCAATTATGAGAAAACAATGTTAAAGGAAATCTAGGCAGAGACGCTTAGGTGGCTCAGTCAGTTAAGCGTCTGCTTTAGGCTCAGGTCATGATCCTAGGAACTTGGGATGGAGTCCCCACATCAGGCTTCCTGCTCAGTAGGGACCCTGCTTCTCCCTCTGCTTGCCACTCCCCGCTTCCCTGCTTGAGCTCTGACAAATAAATACTCAAAAAAAAAAGAAGGAAATCCAGGCACAAAGAAAGTAATACTAGGTAGAAATTTGGATCTACATAAATAAGAAGCACTGACAATGGTAAATGAGGGCACATGTAAAACATTATTTTATTTTTTAATCTGGTTTTTTCAATTTTAATGAACATTTGGCTCATTTCTAGTTTTGGCAATTATGACAGCTGATGTGAACATTGCTGTGCATGTATTTTGGTGGCCAGCTTCACATTTCTTTGTAGTACAAACTGAAAAGTGGATCAAGTTTTTTAAGATTTTAGAAGCAAAAACAAGCATTCCCAAAGTTATTAACATAAATGTTTTAGCAATAAAATCACATATGTAGAGGCACCTGGATGGCTCAGTTGTTAAGTGTCTGCCTTCAGCTCAGGTCATGATCCCAGGGTTCTGGGATCAAGCCCTGCATTGGGCTCCCTGCTTGGTGGGAAGCCTGCTTCTCTCTCTCCCACTCCCCGTTTGTGTTCCCTCTCTCCTTTTGTCTCTGTCAAATAAATAAAATCTTAAAAAGGTAAAATAAAATAAAATCACATATGGAAATATTTCTAAATAACTGGTTTTTAAAAAGCTTTCTCCATAGCATGTTTCTTTTGAAAAGCAGTTACTTTCTCACTGTTAAAAAATCAACTTTAGGGCACCTGGGTGGCTCAGTTGGTTAAGCAACTGCCTTCGGTTCAGGTCATGATCCTGGAGTCCTGGGATCGAGTCCCACATCAGGCTCCCGGCTCCACAGGGAGTCTGCGTCTCCCTCTGACCTTCTCCCCCCTCTCATGCTCTCTCTCTCTCTCTCAAATAAAAAAAATCTTTAAAATAAATTTAAAAAAATTTTAAAAATCAACTTTATCTTAGGGCATCTGGCTGGCTCAGCTAGCTGGTAGAGTGTGCAACTCCTAATCTCCAGGTAGTGAGTTCAGGCCCCATGCTGGGCATAGAGTTTACTTTAAAAACAACAAAAATCAACTTTATCTTGAACAGATTGTTTATTTTCAGATATCTGCTGATATGGGTTTTCTACTGACAGCCATTGTTTTTAACCTCCTAAGGTGTCTAACAAAGCTAGGAGTACAAGCTATAAATGTAAGTGTCAATTCTGCTATTTCTTGCTATTTGTTTATACTTGTATTATCTTCAGTGCACCATTTCTAAGCAGGAATCTTTTAAACACATTGTCCATTTTCTAAGAGCTAGTTTAAACTGGAAAAAAAGTCCTATCTAGACTTATCGTGGCTATCATTTAGCAGTATATACAAATATTGGATCATTATATTGTACTCTGAAACTACTGTCAATTATATCCTATTCTTAAAAATCCTAATGTTTAAGGGCGCCTGGGTGGGTGAGTTGGTTAAGCGTCTGCCTTCAGCTCAGGTCATGATCCCAGTGTCCTGGGATCAAGCCCCGCATCCCTTCTCAGTGGAAAGCCCACTTCTGCCACTCCCCCTGCTGTGTACACTAAGAAATAAATCTTGAAAAAAATAAAAATCCTAAAGTTTAAAAATAAATCATAAATAAGGCAATTGTCATAGTGTCAATCTCCATCATATCATTATTAAAGCTTAATTCTTTCCTATTTTGGAGAACACTTCCTTAAGCTATAATGTAAATTCCAAGAACTGGACTTTAGCTAACTTTCCTTGTCCCACCTTCCATCAGAAGATGTAACAAGGAGCAAGGCTGGATGGGTGTACAGGAGCCAGATTATTTTGTTTTAACTCCACCTAAGGCTTTAAATTTTTATTCTGAAGTGAGTCACTGAAGGTGTAACATGATCAAATTTATTTTTTATATACTCTTACTGTAGCACAAAAGATAGTCTGAAGTAGATAAAATTAGAAACAAGAAAATCAGTAAAAACATTATAAAAATAACATTGTAGGGGCACCTGAGTGGCTCAATTGCATAAGTGGCCAATTCTTGGTTTCAGCTCAGGTCATGTTCTCATGATCATGAGATCAGGCCCAGCGTGGGGCTCTGCTTCAGATCTCTTCCTCTTCCTCTCCCTCCAGCTTTTTTTTTTTTTTTTAAGATTTTATTTATTTATTTGACAGAGAGAAAGAGATCACAAGTAGGCAGAGAGGCAGGCAGAGGGAGACGGGGAAGCAGGCTCCCCACTAAGCAGAGAGCCCAATGCGGGGCTCGATCCCAGGAGCCTGGGATCATGACCTGAGCAGAAGGCAGAGGCCCAACCCACTGAGCCACCCAGGCACCTCTCCCCTCCAGCTCTCACGCCAGCACTGTCTTTCTCTCTCTCAATAAAATAAAATCTTTTTTTTTCTTCCCCGTACAGGTTTGCTTTTATTTCCACGCTCAGCCCATTGAGAGAAGCTGACACAACCAGAATGGGGCCAGGACACCAAGGTGTGCTACTTCCCTGCAGCCCTCGGGACACAGCCACGCCGGCCCGTGTACACAGGGCAGGATCCTTTTTAAAAATACCTTAAAAGGGTGCCTGGGTGGCTCTCCTGGTTAAGTGGTTTGGCTCAGGTCATGATCCTGGAGTCCCGGATTCCAGTCCCACATCAGGTTCCCTGCTCATCGGGGTGTCTGCTTCTGCCTCTGACCCTCCCCCCTCTCATGCTCTCTCATTCTCTCTCTCTCAAATAAATAAATAAAATCTTTAATTAAATAAATAAGTAAATAATAAAAATACCTTTAAAAAAAATAACATCGTAAAGCATTCACCAGTAATATATTTATTTCCACTGTTTGTGGCCTAGACAAGTAAAAACGGCCTGAACTAAGGTAGTACTAGTGTAGTCTGAAGAGATGTATTAAAGCAGTGGTTCTCAAACTTCAGTCAACCTGGGAATTACCTGGAGAACATGTTAAATGCTACGTGAAATAAGTCAGAGAAAATTACCATATTCCACTCATATGTGGAATTTAAGAAACAAAACAAATGAACAAAGAAAAAAGAGACAAAAACCAGACTCTTAAGAGAACTTATCGGTTACCAGAGGGGAGGTGGCTGGGAAGATGGGTGAAATAGGTGAAGGGGATTAAGAGTACACTAATCATGATGAACACTGAGTAATGTGGAGAATTGTTGAATCACTATACTGTATACCTGAAACTAATATAACACTGTATGTTAATTATACTGGAATTAAAATGTTTTAAGTAAAAGACATTTACCCTACAGATATACTAGTCCATCGTTTATTACAAGGTTATTCACTGTAGCACTAATTGTAATAACATAATACTAGAAACAACTCACAAGTCTATCAGTAGGGAATTTGCTGAGACAGCCACAGACTAGAACAGAAGACACCCATAAAAAAAAAAAAAATTAAGGAAACTGTGCCCTGATGGAGAATGATCTCCAAGATGTATTGCTGAATGCTCAGAAATGTGTCAAGTAGGCTACCATTTATATAATGTAGAATTAATAACTACATACTCTTTGCTTCTATATGCATAAGGTTGTCATTGAGGGATACATAATAAATTCCTAACACTGGGTCACTCTGAGAAGAAAAACTTTGTGACTAGGAAGTAAGGTGTAGAGGGCCATTTCACTATGTAACTAACATTCTAGATTTTAAATCAGGAATGTATTTTCTATTCAAGAAAATAAAATATTTTTTAAAAATCAGATACCTGCCAATATGGCCTAACCTTCTCACACTATCAGCTGAAGTTAAATAATGACCACTTGCTTTAAGGGAGGAGAATTTACTACAGTCCCTATCACTTCACTTACTCCTATTTGGCCTTCTAGACTTAACATTTCTAAGCCCTGTTATAGAATACCACACTACTAAATATTGGTGACTGTTTGAAAATTAGAAAAGGAAAGAGTCCAGAATTTTTATTTCTGGGGTTGGGACACTTGAGTGCTAGCCAACCAAAATAAGGTGAATATTGTGGGACTTACGTATTAAGACAAGTTGATTTTGAGGTGCTTATGAAAAACTAAATGGTTAACATTCAATAGACAATTCAGAGCAAACATCTGACTGCCAAACATAACACATGCAGTACCTATTCATTTTCATATAATCCTCACAAACCTTGTGGCAGATGGCAATGCTCCTATTTTACACAGAAACACAATTACACAGGTGATTTGGTAACATATATGACACCATCCCATTTCATACTATACTTCAATTGCCTACTGACTTTCTGTATTGCACAAGATTAAGCTCTAGAGAAAAAAATCGTATCTATCTTATTCTAGCTATATCCTAGCACCGTGCTCAAGGCCTGGCACTAATCAGTATTTGTTAAAATAAGTGACCAATCCTGAATCACTAGAGTAGGATTAGGGCAAGTCACTCTGCCCTTTAGCATGTGAGGTGCCTCAGTTTCATCAACTATAAATAACAGTACCTATCTCACAGGATTTGTTTTAAAAATTAAAAAGAGTTCACAAAGCACTTCAATGTTTGATATATAAGAATCAATAGCAATTACTAACAATGAAACAGGAAGAAATGGAGGTAATATCAAAGGAAAACAAAATTAGGAGGGAGTGACTGGTATCAGATTCAGAAAAAAGGTTAAGAACTAATTAGAAAGCTAAGAATAAGGACTAATTCAGCATATAGACAATCAATGAGTACTTTTAGCAATGTTGTTTAGATGGCACCAAGGGAAAGAAGCCAGATTCATACAAACTGAATAAATGTGTATACTCAGTACACACCTGCCCTATTAGATTATGATCTGATGACCAGAAACTGAGACTGACTTTGTATCTCTAAAACCTAACACATTAAATATATATTAAATACATTTGCTAAATGGTTAAGCAAACAGAAGAGAAGAAAAGGGGATCTAGGAAGGCATATTCTTATCTAAAGAAGTTTGATTATGAAGTTAAAGCAGCAAAAACAGGAGCCAAACAGAGATATATGTTGGAGAAATGGTTTTTAAATGCACCCGTTTTAGGATGTTTAAATGCTGAGGAGACTGCTATCTTAGGGGAAAAAGAGGAAGCATCAAGAGACCAAACAGGTAGTTGCTGCTGGACAACTAGATATGGAGGGTGGGTGGGAAGCAAATTTCCAATTATTATCTTTAAGATATTTTTTAACATAAACCCTCTATGAAGAAAGTATTCTATATTCAGATTTTTCTTCTGAAAACCCTTAATTTCCCTAAGAGGTCTCAACCCTCTAACCATTTGTTCTTTGTCTGCTATAGCCAAGCAGCTGAATGAACATCCTAAGAAAACATACAAGAGCACTGAATGGACTCACTTTAAACTTTTTAAGATTTTATTTATCTGTCAAAAAGAGAGAAAGTGTGTGCACAAGCAGGGGGAGTAGCAGGCTCCCTGTTGAGCAAGGAGCCTGATGAGGTACTTGATCCCACTACCCTGGGATCATGACCTGAGCTGAAGGCAGACACTTAACCGACTGAGCCACCCAGGCACCCTCACTTTAAATTCTTGCCACAAACATTAAAACAAGGACAACACTAGCAATCCTACTACACATCCTGTAGAATTTTTTTCTTCATATTTTTTTCCAGGTCTCCAAAATGACTATTTCTTCTTCAAATCTCCTATATCCTACTACACTCCTGCCCCTTACTTCTAAGCAGACCTTGCCTCACGCTTCATGGAACAGAAACAGTTAGGCCTTCCTTCACCACACCAAAACTACCAACCTGTTTGCATGTGTACCCCTGTTTTCTGTTATCCTTATTTCTATGAATAAAGTTTCCATGCTAGAATCTTCATATAGCTGGTCCCTTGTCATTCATATCTCATAGAGGCAATCCTTGACCCTGCGATCTAAAGTAATCACCCAGTTACTTTCACCTTAAAATGGGTAAATTAAGATAAGCATCTGCACAACATTTTATCATTAACATTCTCTAATCTACATATTTACAGTCTATAGCCCAGTAGTGGAAGCTTCATCTGAGAAGATGACTTCCTCTGTCTCCTTAAATGTGGTACCTCTAGTAACCAAAATAAATGTTCAGTAAATATAGAGAAAATATGCTTATAACCTGGGAGACAAGAAAACTGCTTCACAAAATTTTCCTAAAAGAATGAATCTCAGGGGCACCTGGGTGGCTCAGTCTGTTAAGGGTCTACCTTCTGCCTCATGATCCCAGGAGCCCAGGATCGAGCCCCGCTTCGGGCTCCCTGCTCAGCCAGGAGCCTGCTTCTCCCTCTGCCTCTGCCTGCACCTCCCCTTGCTTGTGCTCCCTCTCTTCTCTGTCATATGAATAAAATCTTAAAAAAAAAAAAATGAATCATTAACTTGTAGAATCTCCCCTACTAACGCCACCACAAGAAACAGGAAACCAAGGCCCACAGTGGCAACCAGAAACAGAATAGTTTTCCAGGCACTTAATTATATTTATCATCATCTATCATCCACCCTACAGAGTTTTAATTTACCCTTACAAATAAATGTAAGCTCAATGTCCACCTATGATAGAATGGATAAAGTACGGTATATTCATACAGCGAAGCACTATATAGCACAAAGAAATCACTAAAACAGTATGTAATGTGGATGATTCTCATAATGTTGAGTATAAGTAACTAGATTATCACTACACACTGCATAACTCCATTTATATAAACTTCAAAAACTCAGGCGCCTGGGTGGCTCAGTGGGTTAAGCCTCTGCCTTCGGCTCAGGTCATGATCTCAGGGTCCTGGGATCGAGCACCACATCAGGCTCTCTGCTCAGTGGGTAGCCTGCTTCCCCTCCCCCTGCCTACCTCTCTGCCTACTTATGATCTCTGTCAAATAAATAAGATCTTTAAAATAATAAAAATAAAAAATAAAGTTCAAAAACTGACAAAACGATTATGTTACAAGTCAGAAGAGCTACTTTGAAGGGAAGAGCATGATTGGGGGGCCGGGTTCCACAGCGTTTTGTTTCAAATTTTCCCTTGTGAAAACTCACTTAGCTATACGTTTTCCATTTGTGCACTTTTTGTAGTATGTTATACTTCAACAAAATGTACTGAAAAATAGGCAGGTAGTTTTTGTTTTAAATTTAATGATTTGGGGCACCTGGGTGGCTCAGTTGGTTAAGCAGCTGCCTTCGGCTCAGGTCATGATCCCAGGGTGCTGGGATCAAGTCCCACGTCAGGCTCCTTGCTTGGCAGGGAGCCTGCTTCTTGCTCTGCCTCTGCCTGCCACTCTGCCTGCTTGTGCCCGCTCTCTCTCTCTCTCTCTCTAATAAATAAATAAAATCTTTAAAGAAAAAAAAATTTTATTTTTAAGGGGCGCCTGGGTGGCTCAGTGGGTTAAAGCCTCTACGTTCAGCTCAGGTCATGATCTCAAGGTCCTGGGATCAAGCCCTGCTTCGGGCTCTCTGCTCAGCAGGGAGCCTGCTTCCCTCTCTCTCTCTCTGCCTGCCTCTCTGCCTACTTGTGATCTGTCAAATAAATAAAATCTTTAAAAAATTTTTTTTAATTTTTAAGTAATCTACACACCCAACATGGGGCTCAAACTGACAACCCTGAGATCAAGAGTCACATGCTCCACTGACTGAGCCAGCTAGGTTCCCCAAAATGCAACAGTTTTAACTTAGTAACTTAAAACTTTGCAAGGAACTGGGCTGGCTCAGTCAGTAGAGGATACAACTCTTGATCTCAGGGTCTTAAATTCCAGCCCCTTGTTGCATGTAGAGATTAGGTAAAAATAAAACCTTAAACAAACAAAACTGCAGAATTCGTTTATTAGTTCTAACAGTTTTTTTGTGTAATCTTCAGGGTGGACATCATTTAAAATTTTATTTACTTATTTTTTTAAAGATTTATTTATTGGAGAGAGAGACAAAGAGACTGAGACAGAGAAAGAGGGCTTGCCAGCAGGGGCAGGGGCAGAAGGAGAGGAAGAGATAAGCAGACTCCCTGCTAAGTGTAGAACCCCATGCAGTGCTCATCTCATGAACCTGAGATCATGACCTGAGCCAAAACCAAGAGTAAGACACTCAAATGACCAAGGTACCCAGGCGCCCCTATTTATTTTTAAAATTTTTAATTCTAGGAGCGCCTGGGTGGCTCAGTGGTTGTTAAAGCCTCTGCCTTCGGCTCAGGTCATGATCTTAGGTTCCTGGGATCGAGCCCTGCATCGGGCTCTCTGCTCAGCAAGGAGCCTGCTTCCCCCTCTCTCTCTGCCTGCCTCTCTGCCTACTTTTGAGCTCTCTCTCTGTGTCAAATAAATAAAATCTTTTAAAAATTTTTATTCTAAAAAAATAATAAAATAAAAAATAAGAAATAAAAAAATTAATTCTAGTTAATATGGTGTTGTATTAGTTTCAAGTGTGTAATACACTGATTCAACAATTCTATACATAGCTCAGTGCTCATCATGATAAATGTACTTTTTTATTTAAGTAGGCTCCAGGCCCAGCACGGGGCTTGAACTCACAACCCCAAGACCAAGAGTCCCAAGGTCTACAACTGAGCCAGCCAGGTGCCCATAATTGTACCTTTAATTCTCTTCATTTCACCCATCAACCCCCCCCCAATCATTAGTTTGTTCTCTATAGTTAAGAGTCTGCATTTTGGTTTGTCCTTCTCTTTGTTCAATTCTTTTGCTTCTTAAATTGAGTAGACCTCATTTTTTAAAGTGGTAAGTAAAGAATGCTTTTGGACATGTATATAACTAGCATTATCAAGGTTAATGGGATGTGATGATGAGTTAATTGTCTTAAGAGTACAAGGTCAGGGGTGCCTGGGTGGTTCAGTCAGTTAATTGTCTGACTTCAGCTCAGGTCATGATCTGTGTCCGGGGTTGGAGCCCCCTGTGGGGCTCCCCACTCAGCAGAATCTGCTTGTCCGACTCCTTCTCCCTCTGCCCCTCCTCCCCACTTGTGGGCACACACTCTCTCTCTAATAAATAAAATCTTTAAAAAAAAAAGTACAAGGTCATACTCCTCTTTTGAGAAATAATTTCAACATTTATTCCACGTATTTTTCTGCTCTGACCTCCAAAAAGCACCTTGAGATTACCAAATAACAATTCAACTAAAACAATCTAATAGTTTTTTGTTGTTTTCCCCCCCAGGTCCACCAGAGGGACTCTTCTCCCACTTACACATTTGAGCTATAATACCTATCTTAACTCCTCCACCCCACTGAAAAATAGGCACTCAGGTATTCTGGCTAAATCTTTCACGCAAATAATTACCACATTAATTCATCATAAATCCATGGAGCTAACTCACAAGAAGTTATCTTAATCTTATTTTAAACAGCAAATTACTAAGCACTAACATAACCCCTATGCCAACACAGAGGAAACAAACCACTTGTAGAAATAGAAATGACAACCCCAGAACTTTAAGATTACTGAGCTAAACCACTTATTTTTATTTTGACATCTCTCTTCTCAAGCAACAAATAAGCAGCGCAGGAATTAGACAACAGCTAAGCCAAAATTCAGAACATTACATAAGACTCCTTTCTGAGCTCTTTCCTCCTTACATACAGCTATATTCTTTATCTTTTGTAACATAAAAAGATTAAGAACTAGTTAGAAAGGTATTAAGGACAAAGACTGATAACTCTTAGTCACTGATTACCTTTAGCAATGTTGTTTAAATGGCATGAGGGAAGAGGGCCAAACTGAAGCTTTTTACAGCTGACAAAATTGTGGCATCATTCTACTTAAGCAATGACGTTGGTATCAAAATCAACTCTGAACTGAGGTTTATTTCTTATCCCATTTTTTCTCCCTTACTGGTTTTAAAGTTATACACGTTTTTATCCTTTCAGTGGTTATATTAAAATTATAAAGTGCATCACACGAAAATCTAAATAAGTCATTTTTTTTTAAAGATTTTATTTATTTGGGGCACTTGGGTGGCTCAGTCGTTAAGCGTCTGCCTTGGGCTCAGGTCATGATACTAGGGTGCTGGGATCGAGCCCAGCCTTGGGCTCCCTGCTCAGCGGGAAGCCTGCTTCTCCCTCTCCCACTCCCCGTACTTGTGTTCCCTATCTCGCTGTCTCTGTCAGATAAATAAAATCTTAAAAACAAAAACAAAAAAATGTCTTTTAAAAAATTTTTTTAAAAATAGATTTTACTTCTTTGAGAGAGGGAGAGAGCATGCGCGCATGAGCGGTAGGGGAGGGGCAGCGGGAGAGGGAGGGGCAGCGGGAGAGGCAGAGACAGACTCCCCATCGAGCAGGCGGCTGGATGCTGGACCGGATCCCAAGATCCCAAGACCCTGGGATCAACTGTGCCCAAGGCAGACACTTAACTGACTGAGCCACCCAGGCGCCCTAAATAAGCCACTTTTTCTTTTTTCTTGTTTTTTTTTTTTAAGATTTATTTATTTATTTGGCAGAGAGAGACATAGCGAGAGAAGGAACACAAGCAGAGGGAGTGGGAGAGGGAGAAGCAGGCTTCCGGCGGAGCAGGGAGCCCGATGCGGGGCTCGATCCCAGCACCCTGGGATCATGACCTGAGCCAAAGGCAGCCGCTTAACGACTGAGGCACCCAGGCGCCCTCCTTTTTTAAGATTTTACTTATTTGACAGAGAGAGCATGAGCCAGCACAGGCAGAGGGAAAGGGAGAAACAGGATCTCTGCAGAACCGGCAGCCCTATGCAGGGCTCAATCCCAGGACACCAGGACACCAGGACCATGGCCTGAGTTGAAGGCAGACGCTTAATTAACCGACTGAGCCACCCAGGGGCCCCTAAACAAGTCATTTTCTTTACCCTCCCCCTTAAACACCTTAGACACTTTACCTCTGAATACCCAATTAACTTAACTGAGAAATGCCATCTTTATTGTTCCCTCAGACTAGCTAATTAGGTTTTCATGTAATTTACTCTCAAAGTAAGCTTTTTCATGGGTAATGAATGTATAAAAATGAAATACTGGGGTTTAACCCATAAGTGGTTTAACCACTTATGAATCTGGAAATTATTTCACTACTCTAATCTTGATTTTTCTTACCTATAAAAGGAAGATAACTACTTCACAGCAAACTCATGTGGATCAAGTAAAAACATTCAAAAAAACACTTAATATATACAATTGGTAGGTTTTAGTTTGCAACTCATGGTTGGAACTTAATGGTTTATTTTCCTTTCTGGAGGCACATGAGTACTTTCTCAGTGTATGATCTGCCAGGAAGTTGGAGACTAGTTCACCACTAACTTAACTTTAGCTATACACAGATAACATCTGAAAATCTGCAATCCATATTTGTTGCATAATTTTATCTCAAAACGAAACCAAACCCTTAATACTTTTAAGGGCTGAGAGGGCAAGGATCCCTCTAAAATGGGTCTCCTGAGCATCAGTCTCAAGGAGTTCGTTATTTAAAAAGACACCACACGACTCACAAAGCACAAGCTATTCCTGTCCTATCAAATCAATGAATGAGAACGCTGAAAAGGAGCTTGAAACTAAAATTGTATTTTCTAAGAGTTTCCACGTGATCCTGAGAGTAGTTTGTGAACCACTGCTCAACGTGAACCCAACAGGCAAACGAACCAAAAAGTGGTAAGTAGGGGCGCCCGGATGGCTCAGTTGGTTAAGCAGCTGCCCTCGGCTCAGATTATGACCCCAGAGTGCTGGGATCGAGTCCCGCATCGGGCTCCCTGCTAAGCGGAGAGCCTGCTTCTCCCTCTCCCTCTGCCTGCTGCTCTGCCTACTTGTGCTCTCTCTCTAATAAATAAATGAAAAAAAAAAAAAAAAAGTAGGTAGCGCAGGTAGAGATAAGTAAATCTCTAGTAACTTTGAATGTACTAACACCATCAGCGCCTAAGTCTATAAACCAATCATAAAACCTCACAGCAACCTCTCTTTATAGTGGTGGAAGCTAACTTCTAAAGTACAGAAGGGAAAAAATAAAACCAGGCTCCTAAAAACAAGGGATGATTGGGAAGTTAGACCTACGAGAGGGAAACAGCACTTGCTTCCTCGAATTAACTGAGTGTTCCCTTTCACCGTTCAAGAAATACCTTGTCTGACAAGCACTGTAGCGCTTTCAAAGCAATCGTTTCTACCCACTCCTCCTAATACATTTCACGCATACTACCGCCCATTCACCTAGCAAACAAACACTGCTGGAAGTTAAGTTCCATCGCTAGGTGAAGATGCTTTGCATCCGGATACAATCCCTCCGAAGCAGCCAAGTCTCTTCTCGCCAGCACTCCCGAAGCCTAAAGAGTCACTATGCTCTCCACCACAGGCCTAAGAACGAGGATAGCTGAGAGCAGGAGGGCAGGAGATGGGCGAGGAGACGGTAGGAAACAAGCTTCACCACGCCACACCGCGGAAGTTGGAGAATCTCCGCGAACCGCACAGCCCCAAACAATGGAGTTTTCCCGCCTCCTCAGGACCCCGCCCCCTGCTCCAGAGCCCGCGGACAGCGAACGCTAGCGCGCGTGGCCCCGCCCCCTGAAGGCCCCGCCCCCTACCGAGCCCACCGGGCCAGTCTCCCTCCTCGTGCAAGGGTGGTGTGTGTGTGTGTGTGTGTGTGTGTGTGTGTGTGTGTGTGTGTGTGTGTGTGTGTGTGTGTGTGTGTGTGTGTGTGTGTGTGTGTGTGTGTGTGTGTGTGTGTGTGTGTGTGTTGGTGTGTGTTGGTGTGTGTGTGTTTTGGTGTGTGTGTTTTGGTGTGTGTGTTTTGGTGTGTGTGTGTGTGTTTTGGCGCCAAATCTGTTAGTTATTTTCCCGGGTTGTTGAGGGACACTACTGGATGCGCGAGCCAGGAGTGCGGGGACAGCACGGGCATAAAGACAGACGGGAGCCCTGTGGCCCCGCCTTCTCGCCGATAGCCCCGGGCCGGGGGAGGAAGAAGAGGGGCAGACGATGGAGCAGCCGCCGCTGCCCCCGGCAAGATGGCGGCCGCGAAAAGCGGGGCAGGGGGCGCCAGCCGACTAGTGTTACTGCTAACGCGCGAGGCTCTCTGCAAAAGGTGGGTTTCTACAGTTCGGGCCTCCCCGAACTGCGACGGCTGCTCAGTGGGAGGCAAGTCCTTCCTCTCACGGGTCTGTCCCTCCCGGGGAGCCCCCGTCCACCACCCCCTCCCCATGGACTGGCCAGTGCCTTAAGCTCTCCACGGTCCCGCTTACTTGTCGGCGGAAACCAGCTCCGCAGCGATGGCGGCAGTGGCTGTGGACTCTGCGGCCATCGTTCCCCTGAGGTGGTGGGCCAGCGGGCGGAATAGAGTCTGTGAGGAAAACAGGGAATTTGGGACGCCAGAGACCTGTCCACGGACAGAAAATGGCAGATTGGAGACCCCGCGCGGCTGGGCCCCTTTATATACCAGAACCCTTTGCCCCGCCCATCCACTTCCGGATCCGCCCCCTCGAGTTTAAAGGGCCAGGACTCCGTCCCAGTCAAACCCAAGGACACCCCCGCCTTCGCCGTCTTTCTCTGCGGGTTACCTTCCCTCCCTGGCCCGCTTTCCCCCAAAAAAGCAATTTCCTGTTTCTCTAGCAAGTTGCGTAAGAACTGGAATCTTGGTACTACAACTCCTGACTGGGCGTCGGCCAGTGGCTTCCACATAAGGGGAAGCTGGTGCTGCTCTGCATGTTTGGAGCGTGTAGCCGAGGGTCTCTTTCCGGCCCTGATACTCAGGGAGGTGACCAAAACTTTCTCCCGTCCTCTCAGTCCTAACGGATAGACACGTAAGAACCGAGCACGGGTACAGCAGCAACGGCTAGAACTGATTTCGGTGAGAGACTCGTGGCTCTGAGCCCCAGCAACAGTTGACGCAAGAAAATGCTATCCTAGGATTGGCTACCGCTGAAATTACCGCGCTGGATTCAAAGTCAGTAGCTCAGCGGAACGCGGCCGGCTCCCCCCTCTGGGCCCGCCCCCTTCATCTGGCCCAATCCGCTGACACCATCCTCTTAGGCCCTACCCAGACTCCAGATACGGCTAGTTTAGGGCTCCCAACTCTTTTCCTCCACTGAAAGCTACCGTTTGTCGTTTGCCCAGTGTGTGCCAGAGTACTGTACTTAGACACTTTAAAACTGTTGGCGGCTTTATTTAATCTTAATGCTACTGGTGAGATCGGGATTATCAGCCCCATTTGGTAGAAATAGAAAACAAGATTCAGGGAAGGTGTGACTCGTTCAGAAAGTTGGAAGACAAGTGGGCTATGGAAAGCAGTGTGCCTCATTTCCTACAACTGGCAGAGTGGAAGATAACTGGCAGGCTGCAATGGTTGCACTTTCTAACACCTGAAGTATCATCCATTGCCTTCCACCATGGCCTTCCCTACAGTGATCAGAACGGGGATTTTATTTCTGTCTAGGTTTTGACACCCTAGGAAATATTCCTACAAAGGATTTTTCCTCCAGTATGTAAAGGGTCAGGCAAGTTGAAATCTGGGGGGCATAGAGCTGGATCTGGAAATACCAATTCCGTGATGGCGAATAGACTTGGGATCCCCATTATTAGCTGGGTGACCTGAGCCAAGTCATGTAATCTTTTAAGATTGATGTAAAGTGAGGACAATATTAGTATTTACCCCTTAAGGATATTGTGAGAATTAGAGGAAATGCTTGTTTCAGCAATCAGCACTGTACCTGGCTCATATGAAGCAGTCATTAAATGGCTACAACTGTCTGATAGCATAGTGGCTGGAGGGTAGGTTTGGGGAGGGGAAGATCTCTTCAGAGTCCTTGCAGCCAGGGCGAGGGCCTGAGAAATACAGTCTAATACCTTGTGTGATGACTTATCTGTTAAACCAATATTCACAGAGCAACTATGATATGAAGGGCTTTGCAACAGGACCCAAGGACAAAACACATGCTCGCTGACTTTGAGGAACTCAGCTGTATGAAAAATAGATTTTAAAATAGATATTAGGGGGCACCTGGGTAGCTCATTCTGTTAAATGTCTGCCTTCAGCTTGGGTCATGATCCAGGGTCTTGGGATCAAGCCCGGAATCAGGCACCCTGATCAGCCGGGAGCCTGCTTCTCCCTTTCCCTCTGGCCCTTTCCACCCCCCTCCCCAACCCCCTTGTGTGTGCTATCTCTTTCAAATAAATAAATAAATAAAATAAAATCTTAAAGTAAATATAAAATAAAATAGATATTAGGGGCGCCTCGTGTCTCAGTGGTTAGGCATCTGCCTTTGGCTGGGGTAGTGATCCTGGGGTCCTGGGATCAAGCCTGGAGGAGGGCTCCCTGCTCAGGGGGAGCCTGCCTCTTTCTCTCCTCCCCCCGCTTGTGCTCTCACTCTATGCTCTCTCTCTCTCTGTCAAATAAATAAATAAAATCTTTTTTTAAAGATTTTATTTATTTATTTGACAGAGAGAGAGATCACAAGGAGGCAGAGAGGCAGGCAGAGAGAGAGGAGCAAGCAGGCTCCCCGCCGAGCAGAGGACTCGGGGCTTAATCCCAGGACCCTGAGATCATGACCGGAGCCAAAAGCAGAGGCTTTAACCTACTGAGCCACCCAGGCACCCCAATAAATAAAATCTTAGAATAGATATTAAGGGGTGCCTGGGTGGCTCAGTTGGATGAACATCCTGACTCTTGATTTTTGCCTTGGGTCATGATCTCAGGGGTATCAGATAGAGCTCCCTGTGGGGCTCTGCAATCAGTGTGGAGTCAGCTTGGGACCTCCATGCTTTCCCTCTGCCCTTCCTCCCATCAAATAAATAAATAAAAATCTAATATATATATATGTATATATATATATATACACACACACACACACACACACACCTCCTCTCCCTCTGCCCCTTCTCCCTCCTCCTCTCTAACGGAAAGGTCCCACAATATCTGGTTCCAATCCACCTCTCCAAGTTCATTTCATACTGCTCCCCTCCCTTTACCATCCTACTATGTTGAGCTTTCTGTTCCTCAGAATACCCAAGCCCTTTCTCATATCCAGGAGCCTTTGCACTTGTGACCTGACTGGCCTAGAAAGCTCTTCTCCCAATAGTTTGAAATGATTAGCTCCTATTCATCCTTTAGGCCTCATCTTAAATCTTACTTCCCCCAAAGAGACCTTCCGAGGCCACTCAATCAAAATTAGCTTCCTCTTGTTTATTTCTTCCATTGCGCTCATCAAAACCTGAAGTTATGGGACGCCTGGGTGGCTCAGTTGGTTAAGCAGCTGCCTTGGGCTCAGGTCATGATCCCAGGGTTCTGGGATAGAGTCCCACATCAGGCTCCTTGCTCAGCAGGGAGCCTGCTTCTCCCTCTGCCTCTGCCTGTCACTCTGCCTGCTTGTGCTCTCTCTCTCTCTCTCTGACAAATAAATAAAATCTTAAAAAAAAAAAAAAATCTGAAGTTATTTACTTGGGTTTTTTTTTTTTTTTTTTTAGCTCTCACCCAGTTCTAAGTATAGGTTCCATGTGACTTTTTCTGTTTTGTTTACAGCTAAATCCCCAATCCATACAATAGTGGCTGACTATTACTAGTGTCCAAAGTGAATTTTTGGATGAATGAATGCATGAATAGAGCAATCATAGTATAATCCTAATTCGAACTGGAAGAAATTTCATTCAGAATATATCTATTTAAAATAAGAACCAGGGACGCCTGGGTGGCTCAGTTGGTTAAGCAGCTGCCTTCGGCTCAGGTCATGATCCCAGGGTCCTGGGATAGAGTCCCACATCGGGCTCCTTGCTCGGCAGGGAGCCTGCTTCTCCCTCTGCCTCTGCCTGCCACTCTGCCTGCTCGTGCTCTCTCTCTCTCTCTGACAAATAAATAAAAATCTTTATTAAAAAATAAATAAATAAAATAAAATAAGAACCAATATTTCATAGTAAATAATGAAGGTAATGGGACTTTATGAGGGGGAGCAGGAATCTTATATTGAACAAGATTTATTTATTTTTTAAATAGTTTTGAGAGCAGGAAACTTTTTTTTTAAGATTTTATTTATTTATTTGACAGAGAGAGATCACAAGTAGGCAGAGAGGCAGGCAGAGAGAG
>CM052900.1:134720841-134837813 GCA_028534135.1 Potos flavus
TTATTTGACAGAGAGAGAGAGATCACAAGTAGGCAGAGAGGCAGGCAGAGAGGGGGAAGCAGGCTCCCTGCTGAGCAGAGAGCCCAACCCAGGCGCCCCTATATATTTTTTTTTAAAAAGAAGTATATAGAGGGACGCCTGGCTGGCTCAGTGGGTTAAAGCCTCTGCCTTCAGCTCAGGTCATGATCCCAGGGTCCTGGGATAGAGTCCCGCATCGGGCTCCTTGCTCGGCAGGGAGCCTGCTTCTCCCTCTGCCTCTGCCTGCCTCTCTACCTGCTTGTGCTCTCTCTCTAACAAATAAATAAATAAAATCTTAAGAAAAAAAAAGTATACAGATAGAAAATGCAAAAAGGAAAATGCAGAAGAAATAACTGTAGAAACTATAAAAACAATTTAAGAATAAGTGATAAGAATAATTGTATGTTGGGGCGCCTGGGTGGCTCAGTGGGTTAAAGCCTCTCTGCCTTCGGCTCAGGTCATGATCTCAGGGTCCTGGGATCGAGCCCCGCCATCGGGCTCTCTGCTCAGCAGGGAGCCTGCTTCCCCTCTCTCTCTGTCTGCCTCTCTGCCTACTTGTGATCTTTCTCTCTCTGTCAAATAAATAAATAAAATCTTAAAAAAAAAAAAAAAAGAATTATATGTTAATAAATTTAAAAACATAGGGGAGCCTAGGTGGCTCAGTCGTTAAGCGTCTGCCTTTGGCTCAGGTCATGATCCCAGGGTCCTGGGATCGAGCCCCGCATCGGGCTCTCTGCTGGACGGGAAGCCTGCTTCTCCGTCTCCTACTCCCCCTACTTGTGTACCCTCTCTCCCTGTGTCTCTCTCTGTCAAATAAATAAAATCTTTAAAAAAAAAAAAATTTAAAAACATAATGGAGTGGTCCTAGAAAAACACAAAGTGCCAAAATTGGCACAAAAGAAAGAGACCTTAAATAGACCAAGAAATAATAAAACAACTGAAAATGGTAGTCAAAGACCTCCCACCATTCCCCCAAAAGGCCTAGATGGTTTTATAGATGGGATGAACACATTTTCAAGAAATATTTCCAGATATAATAAAAACCAAAAACTTTTCTACAGGGGTGCCTGGGTGGCTCAGTTGTTAAGCATCTGCCTTCGGCTCAGGGCATGATCCCAGGGTCCTGGGATCAAGCCCTGTATTGGGCTCCCTGCGCAGCAGAGAGCCTGCTTCTCCCTCTCTCACTCCCTCTGCTTGTGTTCCCTCTCTCGCTGTGTCTCTTTCTGTCAAATAAATAAATAAATAAATAAATAAATAAATAACCTTTTCTACAATAGTAATAGAGTCTTGATTTTTATTAACAAGATTTAGGAAAGACCTCTAGTTAAAGATGGTGGGTCAAACACATACATTTGTGTATAGGGGGAAGAAAACAAACAAAAAAAGCTAATATAATCTTGATTCCAAAATAAGAAAATACGAAAAATGAAATTACAAGCCCCTTTCACTTGTGAATGTTATTGTATAGATCCTAAATAAAATATTAGCTAACGGTGCTAATTATGATAGGGTAAATTTTACTGCAGTTAACTCTAAAACCTAAATGGCTTCATACAATAAGATTGTTTCCACTCATCATCATCTATCTCAGGTCAGCTGGAGGCTCTGCTGTGTCATCCTCACTTGACCTCAAATCAATGGAACAGTGCCCATTGCTTGTTTCAGAAAGAAAGAGAGAATGTGTTGGAATTCACATTTGCTTTTTTTAAATATTTTATTTATTTATTTACTTACTTACTTATTTGAGAGAGAGAGAATAAAAGTAGGGGAAGAGAGAAGGACAAGCAGACTCCGTGCTGAGCACGGAGCCCGATATGGAGCTCCATCCCACCACCCTGAGATCACGACCTGAGCCAAAATCGAGTCGGATGCTTAACTGACTAAGGTACCCAGGTGCCCCAAAACTCACACTTGTTCTTAAAGCTTTCACCTAGAACCAACATATAATCACATACATACAGAGAGAAGAGAATGCAAAAGCACAGGAAGATAGTCATCTATAAGCCAAGGAGAAAGGCCTGAACAAATCCTTCCCTCATGACCTTCAGAAGGAAGCAATCCTGCTGATACCTTGACCTTGGACTTGTAGCTTCCATAAATGTGAGAAATGAATTTCTGTTGTTTAAGTCACCTATCCTGTGGTACTGTTACAGCGGGCCTAGTAACTAATAACATATTCAAACTACCTCATAACTGTAGAAACTTGGATCATCAAATATGTCAAGAAACTATGGAATTGTATAGCAAGACAAGGTCAGAAAAGATGTCAAAGACAAAGTGACAAGTCAACTGAACATTTAAGTAATTGGCATGAACCGCACAATGGGCTAAGTGGTGAGTTGTTCCAGGTAGAAAGAACCAGAGAAAAAGACTAACTTCCAACATGCTTCCCTCCATCTACTTTTTATCGATTTGATCCATTCTCTCCACTGCAGCAGTGTTGTGTTGCTGAGACACTAATCAAGCCAAGTTAGTCTTGCTCCAAACTCTTCCTTGGCTTCCTGCTACATTCAGGATAAAAGCAAAATCTTAACTGTTTCCTAGTCTCTCCATCGCCAGGCCCTACCTAATTTAGCATTATTTCATGCCATTCTACCCCCGCTCTCTTTCAGTTTCTATCACAGAAGACTTCTTTAGGGGGCACCTGGGTAGCTCAGTGGGTTAAGCCTCTGCCTTCGGCTCAGGTCGTGATCTCGGGGTCCTGGGATCGAGCCCCGCATCGGGCTCTCCCCTCAGCGGGGAGCCTGCTTCCCCCTCTCTCTCTGCCTGCCTCTCTGTCTACTTGTGATCTCTCTGTCAAATAAATAAATAAAATCTTTAAAAAAAAAAAAGACTTCTTTAGGTTTTTCCAACAGTTTCTTCCAGTTTCAAGGCTTTCCCCATAACCTATCCAATTTGCATGAAGACTATTCCCACTCTCACCTCTTTTAACTAATTAATCCCTATTCATTCTTCATATCTCAGCTGATTAGATCAGTATGCTCCTCGCCCTGCGTTTTTCATAGCACTTCTTCCAAGTGTAATTAAATTATGCAATTAAAGTCTCCCTCCTCCGTTAAACTGTAGGGACCTATGTGTCTTGGTCTCCTGGGTGCGGCATTGCGTCTAACTCATACAAGTAAGTACCCGATAAATATTTGTTGAATGAAGAGCAATGGTTCCACTGGAAAACTAAAATTAGTTTTGTGTGACTTAGGTTTAGAATAATTTTTCAAAAACCCTCCTAAAATCTCAGTGGCCTTTGGTGGGACTATAAAATACCTAAGATAGGACCTTAAGACAGGTGCAGAGTGACAAGTTTTCAGACTCACTCCCCCTCCTTCAGATAGCCTGCCTATGCACACTGACCGGGGAGTGTCTGAGACAAAGCCTCTATCCCTACCTCTCCTGATTTTGTAACCTGAGACTCCTGAACTTCTGAATATAAGTGGTTTTTGGCTCTTCATAGTCATAAACGTAGGCGCTGAACAAGGCAGTGGGGTGGGAACTGAAGACCCAGGCCCAGAAGTGCCAGGAAACCACAGGACTCTCATTACCTTGATCTCACCCTGAGAAGACTAATTTTGGGCACCCAGGGACAGCATGTAGTGCTCAGAATTGCCACGAGATGGCGCTACTCCTTCAAGGTACCTAATTCAAGAAACTAGAACTGGAATTCAGCCACACATCCCAGTTTCTCCAGAACCAAAAAAGATAGGAAGTCTGGGCTTGGGGCAGGTGGCATCCAGCATCCCTCAGTCCAGCATTCCTAAGGGAAATAATTTCCATCTCAGGTCTGACCAGACAAGTAAGACAAGCAAGTAGTGTGGATGCTCCAATGGCTTTATTAACTCCTTTCTGCAGGTGGCAGGACCTTGTAGCTGTGGAGAGCTGGAAAGGAAACCAGGAAGTGGGGGTCTCAGTACGGGTCATTAAAGGGGTACAGAGGGTGCCCTGCATCTCTCGGGACTCTCTTCCCATCCACCTGGAAAGAGAGACAGACAGATGGTTCTATTAGCAGGAGCTGACATTCCAAAGACACAGCATCTTTCCCTGAATCTTCTTGACCATCACCTGTACAGAGCATTATGCTAGATGGTAGTGCAGGGCCTGGGCCTCAGACAATGCCAATGTCAACAGCATTCCAGCAAATCATAGCCTCGTATAGACCTGCCCCTGCGCCTAAGAGTTTGCAGTCTCGGCTGAAATAAGGAGTATTTATTTTCTTACCTGTAACAGGCTTCAGCCCAACCGCAATCCCTCTACCAAGGTTGAGAAGGCCTTCTAGACTCCTCTCATTTATACCATTAACTGAGAACTTGCTATGGTGCCAAGAACTGGGATCATTTTACAGACAAGAAACTGAGGCTTGTAGAAATGAAACAACTTGTTCTAAGTCACAAGATATCAAAGCAGGACTGGGACTCACAGGCTATAATGCTTTATCCCGAACCATACTACTTCCCCAAGCTTAATAAAAAGAAAGGAGCCCACTGGGTCCAGGACAGCAATCCTACCAACAACATCCCACCCCTCCTCTGACCAGCAAGGCTGAGGCCAGATTGGGGCCAGAATTCCACCCCAAATCTTACATTCCCTAACTCTGGCAGCTGATATATACTCACTGTGAGCATGGGCACAATGTATCGCCAATTTTTATTCAGGGCATCTAGCTGCTTCATCTCCTCTGGGCTAAAGGTAAAGTCAAACACCTGGGGATGGGAAGCGGGGGTCAGGAAAGCCAGCTTCGTGTGCAGAAGTTGGGATTCCAGAACACTGCCTTCTCGCCAGGCAGAACCAGAGCCAGACTGTGTGCCAGTCGGCTAAAGAAGATAGGACCCATCACCAAGTACCTGGATGTTCTGGAGGATACGTGAAGGGGTGATACTCTTGGGAATGCAGATCACTTTCCGCTGCACCTGCCACCTAAGGTGGGGAATTGAAGTGGATGAGGAAGAGGAGTCAGTCCTCACAAGCACTGTCTCCTCCACCAGGCAGCCTTCTCGAAACTCCTGGAGTCCCTGAGCCCCAATGGAACAGGGGACATGCCTCAGAGTAGCTTCCCCCCGATTACATGGCAGGATTAGCAGCCTCACTCAGGTAGCTGAACAAGGAATCCCTCAACCCTGGCCTCCCGACCCAGGGGCCCTCACCCACCTCCTTTCCCCAAGACTGCCCGCACCTGAGCAGGATCTGAGCTGGAGACCGGCCATACTTTTCAGCCAAGGCCAGGACCACTGGATCCTCAAGTAGGACCAGTTCATCAGGATCACGCCAAGCTCGATCAGAGGAGCCCAGAGGGCTATAAGCAGTCACCTCCAGGCCGCGTGCTTGGCAGTGGGCAATCAGCTCCTTCTGAGCCAAGTATGGGTGACATTCCACCTAAAACAAGAAAAAAACCCACCACTACAGGCTGGCCCCACCCAGTCGTGCACATCTCTGCCAACCTTGCATTGCTGACCGCCCCACTGTCCCTTAGCCCACTTTTCCCATTCTTCATCTTCCACTGTCCATTTCATTCTCTTCCCACACTTCAATGTGTCTTTATTTTTGGCTTTCTAATATTCTTGTATTTGATATGAACCAATATATAGTACTTGTTCTCACTCACAGAACCTTACTTTATATGTACATTATTCACATTTATTTCTATTGTGCTTGAATCAAAAAGACTTTTTAGCCCTTTTTTATTTTAATTCCAGTGTAGTTAACTCGATGACTTTCTTTCTTCTTTCCTTCCTTCCTTTCTTTCTTGATCGTATTTATTTATTTAAGAGAGAGAGAAGCAGGCTCCCTGCTCAAAGGGACCCTGATGCGGGGCTGATCCTGAGTGGAAGGGCAGAGATGCTTAATGGACTGAGCCACCTCAGTACCCCAATGCCCTGCTTTATGTAGAGAATTTCTACAGCAACACTTTTTTTTTTTTTTTAAGATTTTATTTATTTGATAGAGAGAGAGATCACAAGTAGGCAGAGAGGCAGGCAGAGGGAGAGGGGGAAGCAGGCTCCCTGCTGAGCAGAGAGCCCCATGCGGGGCTCGATCTCAGGACCCTGAGACCACGACCCGAGCTGAAGGCAGAGGCTTTAACCCACTGAGCCACCCAGGTGCCCCTACAGCAACACTTCTGAAAACTTGTTAGCCATCTCCATGAAGGAGTCCCATCATTTGCTCACTCATGTTTTTGTACACACATAGACCCCCAAACCAAAAGATCTGCTTTGCTGTGCTCACCTGCAGGACAGCCGGGCGCACAGAGGCCACACTCAGCACATCATCGATCTGCCGACTGCTGAAGTTGGACAGACCCAGTGCCCGTATCAGGCCTTTAGCCACCAGTGCCTCCAGAGCTTTCCAGGTCTCCTTGTAATGGGTAGAGTCATAGCGGATAGTCCCATCGGCATTCTTAGGGAAAGGGTTGTCTCCCCGCCTAAGTGAAAGACAGCCCCCCCACGAATGGGCACAAATGCAAGGCTCCTGCCTTACCTGCCCATCCAGTCACTCTGTGTCCTCATACTAAGCCCAGAAAGGGCCAAAGGCCAAGAATAAGAAACAAGCGCCATTTTTTGCCCTCTCAGGTCATGACCCAGGCATTAACTCTCTATAGAATGCCCATTCCCTCTCCTCTTTCCTAGATCCAGACTGTATCTCCTCTCCTCTGGGAAGTCTTTCTGAATTCCTTCCTCCTCCTCCTTGCAGGCTCTGGCAACCTTCTTCCAGGACAGGGCACAGAGCTGACAGTGAGGCTCCTTTCACATCCTCCGTTGGAGCGGATTCTCTACTGCAACCCTAGGCCTAGCTCAGCAGAAGCTAGCCGTTTCCGGAATGAATAAAGGGAGCAGGAGGTACCACTCATGTGCCCCTGGGATACCCAGCATGGGAAGCTACGCTCCTTTTATGTAGCTGAACTCCTGGCACAATAGCACAGAAGGCTGGGTTCCCATGGCCAGCTGAGGCATGTTCCCCTACCGCTCTGCTACTGTGCCTTACAGGTCACTAACACGACTCCCCCGGCACCCGGCTCCCCGGAGGAAGACCCTGGCGAGGCTCACTCAAATGCATAAGGCCAGTGCATCAGGTAAAGGTCCAAATACTCCAGTTGGAGGTCAGCCAGCGTTTTCCGGAGAGCAGGCTCCACGTCTTCAGGGTGGTGTTTAGTGTTCCACAGCTTCGAAGTCACAAACAGCTCCTCTCGGGGCACCATCTGGTCCGGGGGGCAGGACCCATAGTGAGAGGAGCTGGGGGAACCCAGTCTCACCCACCCTCACCTCTGCGAGAGAGGACTTAGAAGGAAGGTGCTGCCGGATCCCTCTAGCCAGGCCCCAGCCCTCTGCAGCCCCCGTCCTCACCTTCCCAGGTCCCACATTCTCCTTCAGGGCCTCCCCGATCTCAGTCTCATTGCCGTAGATAGCAGCACAGTCGATGTGGCGGTAGCCTACACTCAGGGCGTACTTAACAGCTGCTTTCACCTGCCAGGTGAGAGAAGCAGAGATTTCAGCTGTTGGCATAGGCCAGAACCTGCCCTCCTGAGGGTCACCGATGCGGGAGGGGCAGGACTATACCACTGCAGTCGTCGGAAAGTAGGGGCGGGAAGATGAAAGATGGTTCTAGTCTAGAGGACCAGAAGCCTCTTCAGAGACTCTAAACCTTTTCTGCCAACCCAATAACCCCCAAGATTTCCTCCTACCCAAGCAATCTCAGTGGGGTCCAGTAAAAAACTAACATCGTATTCCCAGTTAGATGCTCAGAAGATGGACGGATACATTGACAGGGAACAGAAGTATAGGTCATAGAGACTGGTTCTCTAGACCTGAGGACCTGGTTAGGGAAACATGATACATGGGTAAGTAATTCGTAGGAAGGCCACACGGAGAGACCCTTATGGAGCCATGTAGATCGACTGAGCTCTGGGAGTTCAAGGGAGAAGAGCTCTGAGAGGGGGAAAAACTTAAGGAAGGCAGAAAAGTAAAGCTGGCCCCAGAGCCCTCTGTCAGGAGAGAAGAAAGCAGACAGGAAGTAGGAGAACAGGTCAATCTGCTAGAAAACAGACTAGAAACCTGGCATCAGAAGCAGAACCAAGGGTGCCAGGGCCTTGCCATTTACCATCCCCATCTAGGTACAGCTCTTACTCTCCAGATGTACTCCCCTCACCCCCGCTGCCCCATTCCCCCAGTCTTGGCCCGGTTCTGATCCCTACCCTCTGCCCTTATCTAGCTCCTGGACTCGTCCTGGGCCATGTCAGTGCCTGCCTAGGGCACAAAGACCCTGGCTCCTGGGTTCTAGGCAGCGGGAGGAAGGAAAGCAAAGGGAAAAGAGGCAGAGCACACGACAAATACCAGCCTAAATCCCAGAGAGAAGAGGTTATTCTCCCTGCCAGAGTGCCTCTCAAACTTAATCCCCAAGCTTCTCTAAACTCTGACTCAGATTTCCAAAGAACAAGGAAGAAGCCCTGGGAAGATGCCCCACCCCAGGTGGAGCTGCATCTCCAGTTATGACAACCCTAGGAAAGCAGGTCTCTGTGCCCACACTCCCCTAAGCTGGAAGAGTCTACACCAGGGTTTATTAAATTTCAGCTAGCAGCTGCCCCCTTTTTTTTTTTTTTTCCAGCTAAGAACGATTTTTACATCTTTAAATGGTAACATAAGTACATAATCACCCCCGTTTTGCCACTTGTCCAGCAAAATCTAAATTATTAAGCATCTGGTTCTTTAAGAAAAAGTTTGCTAACCCTTGGTCTGAGCAGCTGACATAGCTATTCTTCAAACCCTGACACCTGCCATGTGCCTACCTCTGGACTGAGCACTGGGAGTGGCCCGGCCCTTAAGGAGCCCGTGAGAGAGAGGGAGAGAGGATCACAGCACAGCGTGCTAAGTGCCATATTAGGAGGCAGCACAGGGCCAGGCACAGAGGGGTCTCATGTCTGCCACAGCACTCAGTGCAGATCCTATTAGGGAAAGAGTTCCTTCCTATTCCCTTGGCCCTTCTGGGTCCCTCAGACCTTCCTCTGAGTCACCTCAGGAAGCCAAGGGCTCACTGCTGGTCTCTTCTTCCCTTGTTTCTTCCCACTGCCCTGCAGGCTTATCCCTACATGAAATGGAGTATAGTGATGGGGCTGCTAGGGAAAATTCAGGGATTCTCTCCCAAATTCTGCCTTTTCCCTGGCAGAGGTACAAGAAGCCCTCCTCCCCTTCCTCCATCTCTCACCTGGCCAGGATCGCTCTTCCAGGTGCCCAGCCCAATCAGGGGCATCTTCTGCCCAGTATGCAGGAGGACACACGAAGCCGCCATTTTCCCCTGAAATACAGATGGGAAGAGAATGGAGTGGGGTCAGTGTTGCTGCTTGAGCCTCAGCTACCCACTGGTCAAGACTCCTATAAAACATGGGTGGTAAAGGGAGCAAGAGGTGACAGAACAAGCAACACAGTTATGCACACATGCCTGTGAGCAGAGGGAAGCTAAGACACGGTAACCCAAACCAACCAAAGCCAGTAGCTCCTGGACAAACATTAACTGGACCACCAGCCTGGCTGCCCTTCCTTCTGCCAGACTAAAGGTCTGTGTTAGTGAGTTCCAATACCGAGAGACCAAGGTGAGTGGCTCCCTGAAGTACCCAGCCTTGACTACATAAGGTCTCGGGCCAGGGTAAGACAGGCAAAGGCCATTGTGAGTCAGAGTGACACCAGGTGACAGAATGGATTCAGGAACAGGTCACTTCTCTGAGGATGAAATGAACATTCCCAGGAGGCTGTCAGAAACTAGAGATTCTCCTAGTCCCTGATAGAGAGGTCTGATCGGCATGCGGCTAGGCCTAAGTGGGCTCTTAAAAGGTAAGCAGACCATTTTTTACATGAAAAAAACAAATCAAGAGAGGTGACGTTAAATTAAAAAAGAGAGAGAGAGAGAGAGAGAGGTGAAGTTATTTGCCCCCAAAGCAACAGCTGAGAAGTGGCAGAGCCAAGGATCCAAGGAGGAGCCACTGGATAAAGGCAAGAAAAGGGCAGGTAAACACAGACAGTCACAATATTCATGTCCTGTGCCTCACAGCAGGCACATATCACGGTGTGCTACAGAAAAGCAAATGACTTCTGTTAGGGCAAGGACCAGGAAATATTGACATTGGCTTTTGAGAGTAAGTTGGACTTTCCCAAGAGTCAAGGGGAGAAGGCTTTCTGGGAAGCGGAATTAGACACAGCAGAAAGCAATAAGTTAGAGACACAAGAAAATTTCCAACTGAACAAAACAGGTGGGTGATTGGAGCAACCCTCTTTGGAGAGCTTTGAAAATCAGAAGTCTCCAAATGGCCCAAGAATACTCATTCAGTCAAATGACGAATGTTCTGGGCCTTGTGCTAGGCCTAAGAGATACATGTATTCAATCAGAGTCCCTGCCCTCTTGGAGTTTATGGGCTGATGCAATGAGGACAGACGGTATCAGCACAATGTCTAAGATAGGACCAAAATCTGCACAAGGGCTACAAGAAAAGAGTAACCCTGCAAGGATGGCTTCTTGGAGGTAATATTGGGGTCTTTTTTTTTTTTTGTAGAGATTTTATTTTTAAGTAATCTCTATACCCAATGTGGGGTGCAAACTCACAACCCTGCGATCAAGAGTTTCATGCTCAGGATGCCTGGGTGGCTCGGTTAAGCATCCAACTCTTGATTTTGGCTCAGGTCATGATCTCAAGGCTGTGAGACAGGGCTCTGTGCTGGGTGTGGGGACTACTTAAGATTCTCTCTCCCTCTCCCTCTGCCCAACCCCTCAATCTAAAAAAAAAAAAAAAGATTCTCTCTCTCCCTCTCACCCCTGCTCTCAGAAAAAAAAGTTGCACCCTCTATCAACTAAGCCAGTAAGGTGCCTCTGAGTCAAGTCTTGATGAATAGGAATTACCCAAGCAAAAGGGAAAAGAGAAAGAATGCTCACCCTAAGAGCCAATAAGGTAGAAATAACCTTTTCCCTTGATCTCATCAGTTCTACAGAGATCACTCCCTTGGGATTGATTTCATTGCCAGCAATAACTTTATAAATATAACCTTTGTTTCCAAGTCCTGAAAATATTATGGTAGAGCAGGAAATAAGATAAGCTGTAAGTATAGCTGACGTATCAAAATTGTCTTTCCTAATACTTCCGACTCTGGAAGAATTTTATAGTCTAGCATAACCTGGTTATAGATACCACCTTTTTTTTTTTTAAGATTTTATTTATTTATTTGACAGAGAGGAGAGAGATCACAAGTAGGCAGAGAGGCAGGCAGAGAGAGAGGGGGAAGCAGGCTCCCAGCCGAGCAGAGAGCCCTATGCGGGGCTTGATCCCAGGACCCTGAGATCATGACCCGAGCTGAAGGCAGAGGCCTTAACCCACTGAGCCACCCAGGCGCCCCTGGATACGACCTTTTTCTCCTAAAACAAAAATAAAAATGTTCAGTCTGGGCAGCAAACGACGGATCACTGAAGGCAATGCTGTTACCAAACTTCCCAAAGACACAAACTTTCTAGGGATCAGGCAAGCATGTCTGGACTTCACAGGAAGAACTAGCCTGCTAGTTGCCACCAGGGTCTGTGGCTGGTTTCCTGAGCTTGATCCCCAAACAGGGCACCTGTTGGCCTCTCCCAGATTTCCCAGCACACATTGGAGAACTCTGAAATTACACATGGACTTAGGCTGAAAGCTTGAACAAAAGCCTGGTCTAACGCAAAAAGGAAGAAACCTGATGCTTGCTTCTCTCCTTCTTTTGATGGTGAAACTGAAAACCCAAACGGCTGAGGCTTGGGGGAGTGGGGCTCATAGGAGAAGGAAGACCTAACAAAGAGCTTCAAAGAATAAGAGCTCCAAAGGAGGGAATGGAGGGGACGCAGGAGAGAACAAATGTTTTTCTCTCCGACAGGAAGTCAGACTCTGTCAGCTCTTGACTTCCTCCTCATCTTCTGTCATGCATTGGTGTTCCAGCCTTCTTCTGCCTTAACAGACTCTAAAGTTGTCAGGATCTGCCTGGTTTGGCCTCTAGCAGCACTCAGAAACCCTCATGTTAACTTGGGGGAGGTTTTACACATAAACGAGAAAACCTGGCTGTGTGTGCGGAGGGGTGGCGTCAGGACTCAGGTTTTAGAGGTACCTGGCTGGCTCGCTCGGTGGAGCATGAAACTCTTGATCTTAGGGTTGTAAGTTCAAGCCCACATTGGGTGTTGAGATTACTTAAAATCTTAAAAAAAAAAAAAAGGACTCAGGTTTTATTATTCCCAAGTCAGCACCTATGCTCCTTCTCTCTGGGGCTGTCTTCCCTTCTCAAGAGAAGGGCTCTATAGCTGCTGCCTGGACGCAGGGAACTCAAAAACACAGGAAAAAGAGGAAGCAGTATTTACATGAGTGTTCTCTGGCTGCATGGGCCTTTCTTCTACTTCCCATAAATGTTGATGTCCCTCAGAGTTCTGTCCCCAGTCCTTTCCCCACTCCCTAGTTAATCTCATGTCTTCAGTTACCACATTAAGCATTGATTCTGCCCACCGCAGTTCTGGATAGTCAACTCTCTCTGGACATCTCCACCAGGATGTCCTATAGGTATGTAAGACTCAGCATGTCCAAAACCGTACTGGTCAAATCCAGCAGCAAAGCACAAAGGGAACAGTTCAAGGGCTGGGGTTGCACAGACCTAGGTTTGAATCTCAGGACCCCTCCTCCATTTTGAAGAGATGCTATATCTAAAGCACTTTGCACAGTGCCTGACCCATGCTCTTCTTTCTGTATACTCTCTTACCAGGGACTCAAGGCCCTGGATAACAACTTGTTAAAGCAAACATGTTCTAGTATAATCTATGGGGTCTTGAAAAGCCATCTAAATAAAGTATTTCAGTTCACTTGGCATTTCTGCCAAATAGATAATGGTATTATCTATCAGATTATGGTTTTGACAGGTGATGGGTAGGGTGGTATATTCTTACCTGTATTTCTAAGAAGCCAGAATGGAAAACCCTTAAAATATGTAACCATGGCCAAGATTTAGTCTATTTGGCTGGGTTAAAAATCCTAGGGGCTCCTGGGTGGCTCAGTCATTAAGCATCTGCCTTCGGCTCAGGTCATGATCCTGGGACTGAGCCCCACACTGGGCTCTCACTTGGCAGGAAGCCTGCTTCTCCCTCTCCCACTCCCCCTGCTTGTATTCCCTCTCTCGATGTCTCTCTGTCAAATAAATAAATAAAATCTTTAAAAAAATCTTATTAATATTGGTAAATATCTTTTTGAAAGATACAGTTTGCTCTGGACTGTAATGTCAAACCTAAGACTGCAGTTACTTCTTAATGTATGTGAAAAGAACTTTAAAATAGGACAAAATGTACATTCCTTAGTAATACCTTTCTTACCTTGGCTCCCACCTTCCTCATTTCTCCACCTCTTCATTGCTAACTCCAGGTTTCAGACCTTGCAGAACCAGCCACACTTACTTGAGTCCAGGCACACTCTTTGCTTCCCCAAGTCCCACCCTTGCCTGGCTAGCTGCAGCTCATCCTTCAGCTAGCACTTGCTCCTCCCATGCACCCACAGCTGTGCACATAGCTGCAGTTGTTTGTTTATACTGCTTTCCCTCACAAACCAGGGTACTCCTTGAGGTCAGAGCGCATCATCTATCTGAACCCCTCACTCCTGGAGTGCCTGCCCCATAGATACACATAGAAACACACACGTGAGCACGCGTGAGCGCACACACACACACCAAAGACACACACAACTGCAAATGGGGGAGAGCTTGACAGCTGGGGTAGGGGGTACATTGAAAGAAGTCCCTGCCTTCATCACCTTCTTTCTTTCCTTCTTGGGTAACCTGGAAAGAATCATCTCTGGAAAATATCAAAGCACTTTACCGTTTTCAGAAAAAACAAAACAAAAAGCCAGTGGCTTCATACAGGATGGTACTGGGATTGCTCCTGTACAAACAAGAAAACTGAGATCTTGGGGAAAGTAACAGGCTTGAACAGAACCATCAAGACTCTTTTAGGGAGGTCTTGCAGCCTGAGTATGGGTAGGCTTAAGGGAAGAGTTAGTTAATAGTAACCCCACCTGGTGACAGTTCAGATTCCATCCAGTTTCACTGTAACAGAGGTCAGAGGCAACGGGAAAACATGCCCTAGCTTTTCCAAACCAGGGCAGATGCCTAAGTAAGCTAAGTCTACCCACTTCGGCCACGTCCAGAAGTATTTCTGCAATCTCATAGAAAGGCCAGAGTTCCTGCAAAAATCGTGGTGGTGAGCTAACAAAAAGAGGACAACTAAAACTTACTGAGCACCTAATAGTTGGCGGACGCTTTAAAAGCTTTATCTCACTTAATTCTCACTACAGTTGCGACGTAGGAACTCATTTCATCGGTCTGAAAACTGAGATCCAGAGAAACTGAGAACTTACCCAAGATCACACAGAGTTCAAATTCGAAACCGAGTCAGACTGCCTCCAGAGCCTTCGCTCTCCGCTCTATTCCGGGGCGGGGAAGAGGAAATGGGGGCGGCAGCAAGAGAAACTCACCTCGGCTCGAGCACAGAGCGCGAACAAGACAGTGTGATCTCTGTTGGGTTCTGCGCCCTGCCTACGATCCAATTGGCCTCAGCTTCCGGAACCCGTGGGCTGCAAGGGAAGTTGGCCTGATGGTCAAGGCAGGGACCTGACTTAAGTCTGGAGGTGGAGAAAAAGCTCCTCCCAGTGGAGGGGAGAGGGCCGGGCTTTCAGCATCACGCGCAGCGGTGGACCCCACCTCTGCCCCCTGTGAAGAGCGAGAGGGCGGAAGTCAGAGCTGCGAGCCTGCACCATCTCCTCCAACGGCTGCTAGTGGTCGGATTGGCTCTTTAGACACACTTCACTGCGCAGGTTTGGAGGACGCCGGGGCGGGGTAAAGCACCAGCCGCCGGCCACGTGGGGAGCTCTGCTGGCCCACAGTGCACCGCGCGCTGCGGCGACTCCACTCTAGGCTGCTGGGGGCTCCTTCTGCCGGATGGGGAGGGTGCCTGGGTGACACGTTGTTGGTGCCGCTGGTTCCTCCTCTGCTTTCGGGTTCTCAGAACCGGCTCTCTCTCCTCTCCGACAGAGTCAGGTTGGCCGGATTTCCAGCTGGCCCCGTTACTTAGTCAGGCACACAGGCTCGGAGAGTAGCCGCAGCATAAAAGTTGTCTGTAACAAGGAAGACCTCGGGCCCCTGGGCTCCAAGAGATAGAAAGTTCGTGGTCCCTGTATCTGAACTGTGGACTCTGCCCGCGCGTTAATGTGCCAGCACTGTGCTAAACTTTTTTTTTATTGAATGTTCACAACAACCCTGTAAAGGGAATGTTCTTTTTAATTTTTTTGTAAGCCTTTTAATTGTAGTATAGCATACATAGAGAAGAATGCACAAATCTTAAACGTACAGCTCTGTTTTCTTTTTTTTTTTCTCCCCCAGTGTAACTGTTATCCAGGTGAAGATACAGACATTACCGGCACACTGGAAGCCTCCTGTGAGGGAGGTATTCACGTTCCATTTTACAGATTGGATAGACTCAGCCAGGTAAGGTAGCTTGCACAAAGTCACAGAGCTATTAAGTTACAGATTTTATGTTTGAAATACGCTTTGCCATTTGGACTGAGAGGTGTCTTGCATTTTATGTTTTCCCCTCTGTGTAGCTCTGCCTTTCTCTCCCCACACTTCATTTCCCCTGCCCCTGTACTCTTCCCCATCTGTTTGCCCCTTGGATTACTCCCCCACTGTTTCCCCAATACAAGTGATGTCCTGATAGACCAAATGTCCAAGGTTTGACGCCTTCTGTCCTCATAAAGACTCTCAGATTCCAGCTATGTGATCAGAATTTTTTATCTCTCAAACTGATCTTAGCCTAGCAAAGACTCATCATCAAGAGACACATGCCATATATCCCATCCCTCCCACCTTTCTGCAGGGTCTGACAGACTCCTTATTTTTTTCTGCTGAGTCTGACTTCTTTAAAGTCTGAAGTGCAACAATCAGGTCAATCAGTGCAACAATCAGGACCTTGCCAACTGGTAAATTGCTGAGGCCTTCTTCCCCAGCGTTGGGGCTTTTGCTCTTAGTTCTGGTGCCAGAGAATGTTTCATACAAGGCACAAAGCTATCCAAGAATTTTCAAAGCAGTAGTTGTCAAATTGGAAAACAGATTAGCTGGAGAACACACCACCCCTTTCACAACCACCCTCCCATTTTACAAAAGACAAGCCTCTCAGCCAACTTCTAGAGTGCCTTGCCCCAATGTGAAAAGAAGGAGGTGAAGAACAGCCTGAGAGGTAGGAGGAGACCACATATATGAGTTGTCTCAGATTCCAAGGAAAAGGAGTAGTTTAGGTAGGTGGGATAGTAGGAATGTATTGTTTTGGCTGTCCAGTGTTCATTCCTCCCTCTTTTGGAGAATTTCTTCCTCCTCGTTGGATCCAGTTCAACAGTCATTATTTCAGGTACCTGACCTCCGCAGCCTACGTGTATGTGAATGACCCAAGATATGGCAATTGGATATTCCTTTCTTGAGTTTGAATTATTAATATAGTCATCAAAAGACTAAAATCAGCTGAATTTCATGCTTTTCATCATGAAATGCATTTCACTAGCACCTGGCCAAAGCTGTCAAGCAATCTCTGCTAATAGGACCTCCCAACCCCACCTGGATCCTGCCAGTTCCCTGCCATACCTTCCCTTTGGTCTTGCAAGTTCTCCTGTAGCCTTCCCAAAAAGCTGTTTTTCCTTTGGTTAGAGCCAGTGTTTGTTGCTTACAACCCAAGAAGCTTAACAAACGTAAATGAGTAAAAATAGTATCAGATGGGGTACCCGGTGGCTCAGTAGTTAAGCGTCTGCCTTCAGCTCAGGTCATGATCCCAGGGTCCTGGGCTCGAGTCCCGGGTCGGGCTCTCTGCTTCACCCTCTCCCACTCCCCCTGCTTGTGTTCCCTCTCTCACTGTCTCTGTCAAATAAATAAAATCTTAAAAAAAAAGAATAAAAAGCGTTAAAAAAAAATGGTATCAGATGCTGCAGGAAGAAGAGGAAGAGGAAGTAAATCACAGGGAACTCTAAAAAAAAAGAAGTAATGAGGGGCGCCTGGGTGACTCAATCGGTTAAGAGTGCCTTCAGCTCAGGTCATGATCCCAGGGTCCTGGGATCGAGCCCTGCATGGGCTCGAGCAGGGAGCCTCCTTCTCCCTCTCCCTCTACCATTCCCCCCGCTTGTGATCTCTGTCTCTGTGTGTCAAATAAATAAAATCTTTTAAAGATTTTTTTTATTTATTTGAGAGAGAGATACAGCATGAACAGGAGGAAAGGGAGAAGCAGGCTCCAAACCGAGCAGGGAGCCTGATGTGGGCTCCATCCCAGGACCCTGGGATCATGACCCCAGCCAAAGGCAGAAGCTTAACTGACAGAGTTACCCAGATGCCCTAATAAAATAAAATATTTTTAAATAAATAAAGAATAAATTTAAAAAATGGAAAGAGAAAAAGTTAAACTAGGACTGAATGAATGTAATAAAATGTGAATGTGTTTTTTCACATCTCAGTTATTGCATAAAGTGCAAGAGGAGTGATTCAAGTTAGATATACATATGGTCTGTTTATATTTATGTTGATGAGCAAATCCAGATGTGACTCTGGAAATGCTACAGCCATTTTGGTTCCAGAATGAAGATAAAACCAATACAAAGAGGAGGACAAAGCCAAGAGAATGTCAGGGAAGTAGAGACACAGCCTTGATTGTCACTATGTCTGGAATTTGCCCTATCCCTGGACTTATATAAGATAATAGAATTTCCTCTTTGCTTAAGGCCTTTGAATCAAGGTTTTCTGGTATTTGCAGGTGAAAGTATCCTGATGGAGTCATGCAGTAGTTTTTCAGCAGAAAATAGAGCCACGCATTTTTGCAGAGGCAACAACGTGTAAAAGGTTCAGAGGTAAGAAAAGGAGGTTGTTTAAGAGAATGGCAAATGGTTTGGTATAACTCTAGATTAGAATCCCTGTGGGAAAAGTGAAAGAGATGAGGTCTGAGAGGTAGGGCCGTGAGTGCTAAGCTAAAAAGCTTAAAGTTTATCCTGAGGAAAATAGGGAAACCTTCTAAACGGGATTATGCCATGATCAGATGTGGATTTAAGAAAGGTCATTCTAGGGGCACCTGAGTGGCTCAGTTGTTAGGTGTCTGCCTTCGGCTCGGGTCATAGTCCCAGGGTCCTGGAATCGAGTCCCACATTGGGCTCCCTGCTCAGTAGGAAGCCTGCTTCTCCCTCTCCTACTCCCCCTTCTTGTGTTCCCTCTCTCACTGTCTCTCTCTGTCAAATAAAAAAAATCGTAAAAAAAAAAAAAAAAAGAATACAATGGCATGAAAGAAGTTAGTTTCAAAAAAGAGCGAAATAGGAACTCTGGGAGTAGAATATGATATAGCAGTGAAAAGGAATTAACTATTTCTATACTAACAGCATGAATAAATTTCTCAAACTCAATGTTGAGTAAAATAAAGCAGACATGAAAGACTACACAATGTGTAATTCCATCCATTTATATAAAATACAAAAATAATGGGATGCCTGGGTGCCTCAGTTGATTAAGAGTCCAACTCTTGATTTTGGCCCAGGTCTTGGTCTCAGGGTCATGAGTTCGAGCCCCTCATTGGACTTCATGCTAGGTTGGAGCCTACTTAAAAAAAAAGAAAAAGAAGAAGAAGTGAGCGTAATATTAGGGAAACTAAGACAAATAAGAACAATTACTGGGTGCCTGGGTGGTTCAGTTGGTTAAGTAACTGCTTTCAGCTCAGGTCATGATCTTGGAGTCCCAGGATCAAGTCCTGCGCTCAAGGATCAAGTCCCTGCTCAGCCGGGAGTCTGCTTCTCCCTCTGACCCTTCTCCTTCTCATGCTCTCTTTCTCATTCTCTGTGTTTCAAATAAATAAATAAAATCTTTAAAAAAATTACCATTTTATTGATCATCCATTATTTGTCCTACTCTCTACATTCTTGCTCTCTAATCTCCACAGCAGAAACTTTTGGATTTGGTGGACATGAAGGTCATTGGTGACCTTGTGGACAGCTGGGTCAGTGGAATGGTTAATCCTGAGCCAGATGGTCTGGATTTAGGAGTGAACACGACATGAGATGTGGAGAATTAGAGAACAGACTCCTCAAGAATATAAGGAGAAGGAAAGTGATAGGTTGATGGCTTGAGAGAAAAGCAGATGGAGAGAGAGTTTTTCACTATGTGGGAAATATGAACATGAACATGTGCTAAGGGGTGGGGTCCAGTGAGAGATTGGAGATAAGAAAGAGGGGTGTCTGGATGGCTCAGTTGGTAGTGCCCGACTCTTGATCTCAGGTCTTTTTTTTTTTTTAAGATTTTATTTATTTATTTGTCAGAAAGAGTGAGAGAGAGAGCACAAGCAGGCAGAGTGGCAGGCAGAGGCAGAGGGAGAAGCAGGCTCCCTGCCGAGCAAGGATCCTGATGGGGGACTCGATCCCAGGACTCTGGGATCATGACCTGAGCCGAAGGCAGCCGCTTAACCAACTGAGCCACCCAGGCGTCCCCAGGTCTTTTTTTTTTTTTAAGATTTTATTTATTTATTTGCGAGAGAGAGAGTGTGAGCGAGAGAGAGAGAGTGAGCAAGAGAGAGTGAGCGAGAGAGAGAGAGCACAAACTGGGGGAGAGGCAGAAGGACAGAAGCAGCCTTCCTGCTGAGTAGGGAGCCCAATGCAGGGCTTGATCATGACCCGAGCCAAAGGCAGATGCTTAACCAACTGAGCCACGCAGGTGCCCCAGGAGCCTCTTTAATAAGGCACTAATCCAATTCATGATGCTTCTACCCTTATGACTTAAGTACCTCTCAAAGGTGCCTTGTACTAATACCATCACACTGGGCGTTAGGATTTCAACATACATATTTTTGGGTGAGCACAAACACCTAGTCCTTTTGCTGGGCAAAAAAAATGGATCACTTCTGGGGTGCCTGAGTGGCTCAGTGAGTTAAAGCCTCTACCTTCGGCTCAGGTCATGATCTCAGGGTCCTGGGATCAAGCCCCGAATCAGACTCTCTGCTCAGCAGGGAGCCTGTTTCCCGCTCTCTCTCTGCCTGCCTCTCTGCCTACTTGTGATCCCTCTCTCTCTGTCAAATAAATAAATAAAATAAAATCTTAAAAAAAAAAATTGATCAAAAATCAGACAGACCAGACTTGTGTTCTGACTTCAAGGTTCACAGTCCAGAGGCGCTAACATAGGAACAGGTAGAATGCAGACTGAGAAGTGCTTACACAGAGGTAGCCTTATGGGATGCCGGGGGAGACTGAAACTGATGAAGAGCTGGAAAGTGAAAAGGCCTCCTAGGAAGAAGGAGGGCGTGCCCCCCTCTGGACCACTAGGTAGGAGGGACAAGTTCCCAACCCTGCCTCACTGAGCATTTCAGCATTTCGCAGAAGTTTCTAGACTGTGAGAGGAATATGGTCAGGTCAGAGGGATTGAGGAAACATACCCTCTTCCCAAGTGTCTTGAGTCTGTCTTGAAGCTATCCTGGTATGTTACTTGCTGGCACTTCCTTCTTATTCTAGATTGGGTTGTCCCAGCAGAAACTAAGAAGCAGAGAGTAAGAAGCAGAAACTAAGAACAAAGTTCAGATTCCCATAACAGATTCCTATGTACAAATCTGGGCAATAAAGGGGCCACCTTAGAAGCTCAGCCTGGAGATGGAGGGAATAGGCCTATGTACCTTACCTAGGTAAAAAGGAACTTGAGGCAAGACAGTGAGGGGAGGTACTTATCCATACTCTCTCACCTGGCTCTTAGTAGAGCCTCTCAGACCCTCTCCAGACTTCTTATCAGTGTCAGTAAGAATCCCGGGAAGGAAAGGGAGATCGTAAATCCAGATTCACCTCCATGAGTTAATTGCTGAGTGTCTTTCCATCCAGTAGGGTGTCCTTCATTGAACTAGTGCTGAGGCCCTACTCTGTGCTAGATTTTCTGCTAGCATGCTGAAAATACCTTGAACAAGATCTTGTCTTCAGGAGCTGAACTTCCAGTGACATTGTAGCAGAGGGCAGGAACACATTCAAGGAAAGCCTGAACTCTTTCCAGTCCATGAATGTCTCTAAAGGGCAGAATCATTTCTAAACCCTGGACAGCTCAGAAACTAGCCCTTAGGGGCGCCTGGGTGGCTCAGTGGGTTAAAGCCTCTGCCTTCGGCTCAGGTCATGGTCTCAGGGTCCTGGGATCGAGCCCTGCATCGGGCTCTCTGCTCAGCGGGGAGCCTGCTTCTCTCTCTCTCTCTCTGCCTACTTGTGATCTCTCTCTCTCTCTGTCAAATAAATAAATAAAATCTTTAAAAAAAAGAAAGAAAGAAAGAAAGAAACTAGCCCTTAATACAAGATATTAACCTTTCTGTAGCAAAGGGATAATACCAGCTTTGTAAGACCTAATTTTCCCCAAAAAACAGTGAGAATCACTTTGTGGGTAGCTACTGGGAATAGCCATAGGATTATGCACAGAGCCACTATTTTCTTTCTCAGTCCCTTGGATCCTGTGGTCCAATTCAAGAGGCTACTGAGGGCCAGGCCCTGTGGGCTATACTATGCAGTCTGCTTCTTCATCCTTCCAGATCCAAGCTCCAATCCCCTCCTTTCCCCAGCATGCCATCGCACCTGTACATGATTCCACTGTACCATATTTCACTGATTTCAATGTGGACTCTGACTGTGTACTCTATCTTGTCTTATCCATAGGACTGGGAACCCTATGCCAGAGACTGGTTTAGGAAACATGCCTTAGCTATCTTTTTTTAAATTTTTTTCATAGATTTTATTTTTTAGACAGAGACAGACAGAAAGCACAAGCAGGGGGAGCAGCAGAGGGAGAGGGAGAAGCAGACTCCTTGCTGAACAGGGAGCCCGATGCGGGACTCGATCCCAGGGCCCCAGGATCATGACCCGAGCCCAAGGCAGATGCTTAACCCACTGAGCCACCCAGACGCCCACCAGCTACCATTTTTAATAGCAAAACAATAAGCTAATGTTTTGGGGGCTCTTACTATATGTGTCAGATACTGTACTGAATATTTCATAGAGATTATTTCATTTAATATTCACAGCAACCTTAGGGATAGGGGACATTATCATCTCCCTTTTGCAATTAAAAAAAGAGGTTAAATGATTTGTGCAGGGTCATATAGTAAATGGAACCACAGCTGGCATCTCTGACTCCAAAATCCATGCTTTTTCCAGGATACCACTTGGTGGGGCTGGATGAATAAATGTCTGAAATTTGTACTCACATAAGGTCCAGATGCTCAAAGGAGTAACATGGGAAGTAATAGGGAAGATGTGACTAGAGTCGGGCCTTAATAGGTCAGTGGTTCTCATGAGTAACACCTCTGGAAGGTGTATACCGCTAGGCATTTGTACAGGTACCATTAGCAAGAAATAGAAGGAACTACGTTGGGCACAGAATTTCCCAACAATTATTCTGTCTTGTTGTAGATTTCTGTGATGCATCAACTTGCCAGATCTGACGTAGCTGTGGGGTTGAGTGACCCACAGTATCAATCATGTACTATGGTATTTCTCTGCTTTGCTGCCCCAGGGCTTTCTCCACTCAGGGAAGGCTGCTTGGCTATGTGTAGCTGGAAGGATGAGGGAGTTAATGTCTCCAGGGGAAACCCTCAAAAACGAGAGGGACAAGGATCTTTAGGTAAATGCTCCAACCAACACAGTCTCCACTAGGATAATTCTGAGGTGTGGTTTTCTTGGTGCTTCAGAGGCTTCCCTAGGTGGATTGATCCCAGTTGCCCATAGTATTAACTGGTTAATATATTGTTTGTTCCCCCCTTTTCTATCTCATTTCTCCTTCCCTTCTTTCTGGTTCCTGAAATCATCTCCCAAATAAATGACCTGTGTCCAGTCCTTGTCTCAAGGTCTGACTTTAGAGAGAGCCCAACTAAGACACTTAACTATCTAGATATTTATTTTCTTAAAAAAAAAATATATATATATATACACACACACACACACACACACACACACGCATACATGTATGTATGTGTGTATGTATGTTTCCTTTATAAGACCGATACATGGGGGGCCTGGGTGGCTCAGTCGGTTGAGTCTCTGCCTTTGGCTCAGGTCAAGATCCCTGGGTCCTGGAATGTGTCCCACTCCCTGCTCAGCGGAGAGTCTGCTTCTCTCTCTTTCTCCCTCCCCCCACCCTCCGGGCTTGCATGTGCACCATTCTTTCTCTCTCTCTCAAAAAAAAAAAAACAAAACCAAAAACTGGGACATGTTCATTATTGCAACTTTTTAAATTTTGAAAATATTAAAGAATTGCCCGATTACCTAAAGACAACCACTGCTATCTTTCAGCATATGATAAATGATTTCTTTTGTGTTTCTGTTTGTGTGTGTGTGTTTCTGTTTTTAAATGTTATTGTAATCTAAACTATTCAAATGATTATTCTGTTTATTAGTTTGTGATTGAATTGTAGAAATTCAGTTTGTTCTCAGTGATGTCTATGAATATGGGAAAAACAGATTTTAAAAAATGTATGTAGGGGTGCCTGGGTGGCTCAGTTAGTTAAGCGTCTGCCTTCGGCTCAGATCATGATCCCGAATCCTGGGATTGAGCCCCACATCAGGCTCCCTGCTCAGCGGGGAGTCTCCTTGTCCCTCTCTCTGCCTGCTGCTCCCCATGCTTGTGTGCTCTCTCTCTCTCTCTGTCAAATAAATAAAATGTTTTAAAAAATGTGTGTAATAGTAGAACCAGTGGTATTTGGAAAGCAACTCATAGGACATTAACTAGAAAATGTTGAAAGCTATTACTTTAGAGATGACATTTTCCCATGAAATTGTATCATTTGGATAGGTAGAAATGGAAGGAAGGAGCATTCCCAGAACATCAATTAGCAAAAGCATGTTGGCAAGAAGAACCAAGGTACACTTAGCAGGCAGGCCACTCCAGCTGCAGAGTAGATTCATGTAGAACACTTAGCGAAAAGGTTTGAACTTTGTAGAGACAGTAAAGGTTTTCTAAGCAGGAAAAAGACATAATTAAAGGAGTTCATTGGGAAGATTGAGTAAGATATAAAAAATAGATGGAGTGATGGTTAGATATTAGGCGTCAGGGGCGCTTGGGTGGCTCAGTCGTTAAGCGTCTGCCTTCGGCTCGGGTCGTGCTCTCAGGGTCCTGGGATGGAGCCCCAAGTCAGGCTCCCTGCTCGGTGAGGAGCCTGCCTCTCCCTCTGCCTCTACCAGGCTCCTGCTCTCTCTCTCACTCTCTCTCTATTTCAAATAAACAAATAAAATCTTTAAAAAAAGAAAGAAAGAAATTAGGTGTCAGCAGCAGGCCAAGGCCTGTGTGGTAAGAGTATGAATTAGGATGGTATTTCATTACTGGAAAAGTGAAGTAACTTCTAGATGGTGAAAAACTGGTCATGTGGGCAGATGATCCTGCCACCCTGGAAGTCGAAGGGAGGAAGCACTCCTCTGAGTCCATCAGGATAGCAAACTTTTTTTTTAATTAATTAACACATGAGAGAGGTGGGGGGAGAGTGAGGCAGCTGCTCCCACCCTTATCGAAGTCACTACCACCTCAACTGTGGTTTAGTCTTAGAGCTTCCTAAGTGTTCCTCACACAGCAGCCAAGGATGTAGGCCAGATGCCAGGGCACCATCTTGCTTGGTCACTGTAGCCCAGGGCCAGAGCCTCAACTCAACTTTGTTAAAGAATCCTAACTCAGGAGAGCTTACGGGGATTTACATATTCAAAAAGGACTGATATATAAATTAGAAAATCAATATATTAATTGACCGTGGGAAGACTGGATTTCAAGGATTGCTATGTTCCTGCCTGCCCTCCAGAAGACTCTCTTCTTGGCATTAAGGAATATAGGGACCAAAATATTACTAAGAACTTTGGAATCAGTTTGATGATCAATTTGACATATAGAGAATATATGGATGTATATTCACTCTGGCTGAAGGAAAGCCAGATGGACTCTCAAGCTCCCATTCCCCCATCAGAGGTGCCCTTGCCCAGTTACTCCCTCTCTTCCATAGCAACTTCTGGCATCTCAATTCCTTTAGTCATTGCTATTAGAATGATGCTAATTAAGTTGGTTCCCTAGGTGTGCTCTGACAGATTACAATTTGTTAGAGTTTTAGCAGAAGTTTGCTGTCCTGGGGGTGCCTGGAGCCCTCAGTCAGTTGAACAGCCAACTCTTCATTTCTGCTCAGGTCTTGATCTCGGGGTTGTGGAATTGAGACCCAGGCAATTGAGGCTCTGTGCTCAGCAGGGAGTCTGCTTGAGGATTCTATTTCTCACTCCCCCACTGCCTCTTCTAAGGTTGTAAGAAGAGGTCAGATCGAGGATCCATTTATTATTATTATTATTATTATTTAAGAATATGAAAGAAAGAGGACTAAAGGATGACCCCTGGAATTTTGACCTCAGCCACTGGGCAAATGTTGATGTCCTTTACTAAATGGGAAAAACTGGGAAAGCAGTACATGAGTGGGAGGGAAAAATAATTCTTTTTTAGACAAGTTGAATTTGAAATGCCTGTAAGACATAAAAGAGGGGAGACAGTAGACTTTTTGAATATATCAGTCTGGAGCCCAGTGGTGAGGTCAGGGCTGTATAAATGATGTCTAAGGTCCTGAAATTGGATGAGCTTAGGGAGTGAGTGAGACATAAGAGAAATGGGGACCATGGATTCTGATGTGGAAGGCCCTGTAACATTTAGAAGTCAGGAAAGGGACCCAGAAAAGAAACGGCCAATAAGCATGAAAAATCACTAGAGTGCAAAATTCCAGAAGTCAAATAAATCTTTTCGAGGAGAGAATGATTAACCAGGACAAATGCTTTTGAGAGGTCATGTAAGATGAAAACTGAGGCTTGACTATTGGATTTGGCATAATGGCAGCCATCGGTGATTGTGACGTAGAAGCTTCAGTGAAGTAGTATAGACAAAGCTTAGAGTGAATTAAGAAAAGAATTGTAGGGGGCACCTGGCTGGCTCAGTCAGAGGAGCATGCAACTCTTTGATTTCAGAGTCGTGAGTTCGAGCCCCACGCTGGGTGTAGAGATTACTTAAATAAATAAAAAATGAAATAAAAAATTTAAAAGAGGATGCCTGAGTGGCTCAGTGGGTTAAGCCTCTGCCTTCGGCTCAGGTCAGGCTCATGTCATGATCTCGGGGTCCTGGGATTGAGCCCTGCATCGGGCTCTCTGCTCAGCGGGGAGCCTGCTTCCTCCTCTCCCTCTGCCTGCCTGTCTGCCTGCTTGTGATCGCTTTCTCTGTCAAATAAATAAATAAAATCTTAAAAAACAATTTAAAAGAATTGGAGGTGAGGAAGTGGACAAAGTGCCTATACGACAAGGGAGCAGAAAGCAAGCTGAGGGCAAAGCACAAACTGACACCCTGAAACTACCGCCCCCCCCCCCTGCTGTGGGATGTGTGTGACATTCCTCAGGCACTCCTCCTGAAAAAGGGACAGGCAGGGCTAGGCAGGGAGAGATGGATAGGGGGCTCCATAATCAGGCTCACAGAAATCTCAAAAATGCGGAGGTGTAAGGAAACCAGAGAGAAGGGAACACTCCAGACCCCACTGCCCTAGGTGTCCGAGGTGGGGAGTCTTATTTATGACAGTCTCCACTGGTCAATAGAAAATAAACAGACCCTAAAAAGAAGTAAGCCATTAAAGATGTTATCACTAGTCCTATTTATACAAAGGTGCTGTCAAGTAGAGAAGTCAAAAAGATTTAAGTTCCCTGGTTAACTTTCTATAAAAGACCAACCCTAAAAGCCCTCAGTGGCAACCCTATCAGGACCCCTCTCACTCCTGAGAGCTTTTTTTGTATTCTTGCTTAATACAGCTCTGTTGATTTACTCACTCTCCTTTGTCCGTGAGATTAATTCTTCGACTCCGTGAGACAAGAACCTAGCTCCCTCGCATCACTGGCTGCCCTAAAACTAAGGGAAGGAAAAAAAAAAAGAAGCAAATGGTTAACTCACAGAGATCTCAGTCCTGCAAAACAGGAGTCTTCATCAGTTTACAAATGTCTTACTGACTGACAAGAAAAAAGCATTCTTATAAGTCTCTGGAAATTAGGTTGTTGATAGACCCATAGACTCAATTTCCTGGAGCCCTAACAGCACCCTCCCATCCACAGTGATGTGGGAAACAAAGGTAGAAGGAAACGTAGATAAAATTACATTTTCTTGGGACGCCTGGGTGGCTCAGTTGGTTAAGCGGCTGCCTTCGGCTCAGGTCATGATCCCAGGGTCCTGGGATCGAGTCCCACATCGGGCATCGGCATCGGGCATCGGCAGGGAGCCTGCTTCTCCCTCTGCCTCTGCCTGCCTCTCTCCTCTCTGCCTACTTGTGATCTCTCTCTCACTCTCTCTCTGACAAATAAATAAATAAATTCTTTAAAAAAAAAAAAAGAAAAAAGAAAGCTATAAAAAAAAAAATTACATTTTCTTATAACTTGCAGCCCATTGACAAATAACTTGAGGCAGGCAGAATATAACGTTCCTCCAGGAAACTCCCAACTGTCTTAACGTTAATACTTTGCTAGTGGGATAAACTTTAGCTTGACAATAGCCAGGCCTCCAGGATCGTAAGAGTCTTCTTTAGCATATCAAAGTCCTTTTGGACACTTCCCTTTTTCCTTACTTCCCCCAACTCCCAAGTATATAATTAGTCACCCCTCACAGCCCAGTACCATCTTTTCCTGCCCAGGGGTCCTGTCCCTGTCCTCTAATGAAGTCACCTCTTTACACCAAAGACGTCTCAAGAATTGTTCCTTCGCCATCAGCTCTGGACCTCACCAACATTCAAAAACTACTTCATATAGGCAACCCTTTTAGGAACTTTGCTCTAGCAAAATGGGACAGTAGTTGGAAGAGTAATGATGTTAAGGGTGGGATCTTTTCCCCCTGAATTGGGAGATACACTATTACAGTAGGTTATGTGCTGATGAGACGGAGTGAGGAAAATTAACAATTGAAGAGAAAGAGAAAATTAACTGCAGGAGCAATATCTTTGAGTAGATAAGAGAGTGTGGACTCTCATGTGTTAGCTAGGAGAACAGACTAATATTTTGAAAATAATCGATGCCTCCTGATCTCCATATCTCATTTAATCCTTAGAGTAATCCAGCACATTGGTATTATCATCCTCAGAGTGAAGTAAATCCAGCGTCTGAGAAGTTTAGTGACTTGCTTAAGGGAACATAGTGGTGGAGATGGGATTAAAATTTTTGACTAATTTCGGGGCACCTGGGTGGCTCAGTGGTTTAAGCCTCTGCCTTCGGCTCAGGTCAGGATCTCAGGGTCCTGGGAGCCTGCTTCCCCCTCTCCCTCTGCCTGCCTCTCTGCCTACTTGTGATTTCTCTCTCTCTGTCAAATAAATAAATAAAATCTTTAAAAAAAAATTTTTTTTTTTAGTAATTTCGAAGAGCGTGTACGTTTCACTGAGCTCAACAAAGGTCATTGAATCAATGAATGAGGACTGCATATGGAAGTGTACTAATCAAGAAACTGGATAGTAGCTGTACAGTGCCTAGAATGTCAGGCTGGGGAGGTGAGACTCTCACAACCCTGAACCTCTAGCCTTGAGGCTGCCTAATTGGGTTGGTTGTGAATCATCTAGGACAGTTACTGTTTAGCTACAACTGTGTTTAAATCCTTGCTGTGCCCCTTAGTAGCTGTGTGACCTTGGGCAATTTTCCTCATCTGTGAAATAGAGATTTTAATATCTACCTTCCTGATATGTTTTTGGATTAAATGAAACAATGCAAGTAAAGTGACTGCTAGGGCATAGTGGGGATTTGGCAAAGGGTAGTGATTCTTATTTGTATTCAGAGTAGATTGCTGCAAGGGAGGCTGAAGTAAGAGAACCATCTCTCCCCACCCAGTGAAGCTGCTGAACCGGCTCCCCAGACCTGAGAGAGGTAGGAGATAGCAGGACTCCTGAATGGAGGAGGACTCTGCAGAAAGGTTGCACTTTGGCGTAAAGGCGTGTGCATACACGCCTTTATGGAGAGCTCCAGTGGTTGGTGTAGAAGCTATGGTTATATCAGGGCAGGAATCACAGTCACAAAGATTAACAGTGCCGTGAAGTGGTGGGAAGAAGGCTGTGGCCGACTGAAATCATTTGTCTGGGGCTGGGAAAGGGAAGGGGAGAGGAGGGAGCAACATGGGCAGGTCTGGCGAGGCAAGGGCGCAGAACCACAGCAGGAAGCTGACACACTAAATCATATGGCTATGCGGATTTCCCCTGTCAACTTCACTTCCCAATTTTACATCCTTCCATTGCACATGTCACCCACAGAGGCCACTCGGTGCTAAAAGTGTATAGAAGTGATTGATTTATTCATTCACTTGACAAACATTTAATGATGCCTACTGATGTGGGGAACAAAGGTGGAAGGAAATGTAGATAAAATTAAATTTCCTTATAACGGGCAGCCCATTGACAAATACTTGAGGCAGGCAGAATATGATATTCTTCCAGAAACTCCCAACTGTCTTAATGTTAATTGCTTTGCTAGAGGGAAAAATGACCTTAGCTTGACAAGAGCTCAGCCTCCGGGATCCTGTGAGTCTTCTTTAGCATATGAAAATCCTTTTGGAAACTTCCTCTGTCTTTACCTACCCCAACTGTGTAGTATGTAATCAGTTGCTCCTTACAGTCCCAGGGCAGTTCTTTCCCCCCACAGGTCATGTCCCTGTGCTATAATAAAAACACCTTTTTGTACCAAAAATGTCTCAAGAATTCTTTCTTGGCTGTTGGCTCTGAACCCCAATATTTCCATTATCACCTACCACGTGCCAGGAATTTTGTGGAAGGATAAACAGTTGCCGATCAGGGAAATAAAGGGAACTAGGGAAGGCCAGTATAGGCAGAGAAACTAGCATGTGCCAAGTTGTGGAGAAATGAAGCAGGATGTTACGTTCCAGGAACTCTATATGGTTTGATAAGAAGGGGTTATAGAGGGACGCCTGGGTGGCTCGGTTAAGCATCTGCCTTCTGCTCAGGTCATAATCCCAGGGTTCTGGGATCGAGTCCTGTGTCAGGCTCCTTGTTCAGCGAGAATCTTGCTTCTCCCTCTGCCTGCTACTCCTCCCCCCCCTCCCCCCGCTTGTGTGCTCTCACACTCTCTCTCTGACAAATAAATAAATAAAATCTTTAAAAAAGAAGAAGAAGTAGAAGGGGACAGAGTTCCAGGCAGAAAAGTGGGAGATGAAATTGGAGAGGTAGGATGAGGTCCATTCATACAGAGACTTTAGATGCCACATAAAAATGTCTGGATAATTGACTAACCATTTGAGGATAAAAAAGTTGAACTCCTGCGACACCTGGGTGGCTCAATCAGTTAAGCTCAGGTCATGATCTCAGAGTCCTGGGATCAAGTCCCATTTTGGGCTCCTTGCTCAATGGGGAGCATGCTTCTCCCTTAGCCCCTCCTCCTGCTTGTGCTCTCTCTCTAGTTGAACTCTTACCTCATACTAGACACAAAGGTAAATATCAGAAAGTTTAAAGTTTCAATATTAAACAACAAGCAAATAAAATCCTAAAAGAAGAAATAGGAGAATATTTTTATAATCTTGGGGGTAGAAAAGGTCTTTCTTAATTTTACAACCAAAGCTAGAAAGCATAAAGGAGGGGCGCCTGGGTGGCTCAGTGGGTTAAGCCTCTGCCTTCGGCGCAGGTCATGATCTCACGGTCCTGCGATCAAGCCTCGAATCAGGCTCTCTGCTCAGCAGGGAGCCTGCTTCCCCTCTCTCTCTGCCTGCCTCTCTGCCTGCCTCTCTGCCTACTTGTGATCTCTTTCTCTGTCAAATAAATAAATAAAATCTTAAAGAAAAAAAAGTATAAAGGAAAATATTGACAGTTTTTTATGTGGGACCCAAAGGCAGAAGAAAATTTATTAAATTCCCACTACTTACAGTCCATTGACAAGTCCTTGAAACAGGTGGAGTGATATTTCTCTAGGGACTCAACTGCCTCAATGTTAATACTTTGCTAAGGGCAAAAGACAATCTTAGCCCGACCCTCCAGGATCCTGTAAGTCCCCTTAACATATAAAAATTCCTTTATCTAGGGATGCCTGGGTGACTCAGTTGGTTAAGCGGCTGCCTTCAGCTCAGGTCATGATCCCAGGGTCCTGGGATCGAGTCCCGCATCAGGGTCCTTGCTCAGCAGGGAACCTGCTTCTCCCTCTGCCTCTGCCTGCCACTCTGCTTGCTTGTGTTTTCTCTCTCTCTCTCTGACAAATAAATAAATAAATAAAATCTTAAAAAAAAAAAAAATTCCTTTATCTCTACACCCCTAAGATACTTGTTGGCAATCATCCCCCAAGCATATGACTCACTGATATACATCTGAAGGGTCTCGTGATTCAGGTTTTACTAGACAGTAATAAATGACTTTTTCCCAATAATAGCTAGCCCCCTCAAGGTCCTGGAAACCTTGCTTCCAAATTCCTTAGAGACTTACGATATCCCTAACCCCTCCCAACTTGAAAGTATATAATGGGCCACTCTCATAACTCCAGTGCAGCTCTTTCTGCCCATAGGTCCTGTCCTGGGGCTTAAATAAAGGCACTTTTTTTTAAATTTCTTTTTTTTAAATTTTTTAAAAGATTTTATCTATTTATTTGACACAGAGAAAGAGCACAAGCAGGCAAAGTAGCAGGCAGAACTGAGCAGGGAGCCCAGTGTAGGACTCGATCCCAGGACCCCAAGATCACGACCTGAGCTGAAGGCAGTCACTCAACCAACCGAGGCACCCAGGCGCCCTAAAAGCGCATTTTTTTTTTTAAAGATTTTATTTATTTGACAGAAACACAGCGAGAGAGGGAACACAAGCAGCGGGAATGGGAGAGGGAGAAGCAGGCTTCCCGCCATGCAGGGAGCCCGATGCGGGGCTCGATGCGGCGCTCGATCCCAGGATCCTGGGATCATGACCCGAGCCAAAGGCAGACGCTTAACGACTGAGCCACCCAGGCTCCCCTAAAAGCACATTTTTGCACCAAAGACATCTCAGGAATTTGTTCTTGGCCTTCGGCTTCAAACCCTAACATCTTTCCTACATCAGTTTTCACTAGATAAAAGTGAAAATTGTGCACCAAAAACAACAGAAGCAAGATTAGAAAACAAATGACAAAGTAGGAAAAGAGTTTGCAATATTTAATGGTCAAAGGGTTCAAATCTTACTTCATAAAGAACTGCTATAAAATCAACAAGAAGAAGACAAATTTTTTGAAAAAACAGGCAAAGTTCTTAACAGGTAGTAGTTCCCAATAGTAAAAAGAAAAATGGCTATGAAAAGGTTATTCAAATACACTGACAATGAAATACAAACCACTCTCCCCATCAGATTGATAAAATTAAAAAGATAAAGCTCTGGTATTGGGGACAGTATGAAAAAAGGGATCTATTCATATACTGTTGATGGGAATGCAAACTAGTATAATCTTTCTATAGGGTAATTTGGTAATATATAGTAAAATTTTAAAAGGGCATCCCTTCTGATACAGCAATTTTAAGGAATTTAGTCAAAGGAAATAATAGGGTGACAAGGATATTTACTGTGTTGTTTGCTTTCTTTAAAATATTTTATTTTTTAAAAGATTTTATTTATTTATTTGACAGGGAGAGAGAGAGCAAGCACACACAAGCAGGGAGAGCAGCAGTGGGAGAGGGAGAAGCAGGCTGCCCCGGGGACAGGGAACCAGATATGGGACTCAATCAGAGGACTCTGGGATCAAGACATGAGTGGAAGGCAGATGCTTAACTGACTGAGCCACCCAGGTGCCCTTTACTATATTGTTTAAAGGAGAGAAAAATTACGCAAATGTTCTAAGAAGGGAATTGGCAAAATAAATTATTGTACATCCATACAACAAAAATCACATAGCCATGTGAGAAAGTGGATCTGTAAGTATTGTAGTGGGAAAATGTCTATGATATTTTAAATGGGGGGAAAAAAAAACAAAAAAGGTTACCAAAAGCAGGTTTGGCACTAGTTGTATTAGGCTCATTCAGCTCCAAAGATCAAAGTCCAGGGCTCCTGGGTGGCTCGGTTGGTCGGTTGGTCGGTTAAGGTTAAGCCGCTGCCTTCTTCCACTCAGGGATTGAGCCCCACCTCCGGCTCTCTGTTCAGCAGAGAGCCTGCTTCTCCCTTTCCCTCTGCCTGCCACTCCCTCTGCTTGTGTGCTCCGGCACTCTCTCTTCCTGCCAAATAAATAAATAAAATCTTAAAAAAAAAAAAAAAGATCAAAATTCTTGGGCTTCAAAAAGCCAGGGTGCCAGTTCCTGCCCCTGGATCAAGGTTGTGCACAGTGAGGGAGGAGGCTGGCCCTGAGCCTAGCGTGGGGGTGGGAATTTCTTCTCCCACTTTCCCAAACCATGACAAAGCCCAGGAGCCAGATCCCTGCCCTGGAGCCCAGATTTCCTTCTCTGGCCAGGATGTGGTGAAGGTTAAAGCCCTGGGTACTTCCTGGTGCCCTTCCTACTTCATTAGGGTAAGAAGGTGACTTCTCTGAGCTCTGTTAGTGCTACGCTTTGGAAATCTGTTTTCCTTTTTCTAGGGAGTCTAGCAGATAAGTCTTTACTATAAGGCTGTGCTTTTAGTCATAGACTAGCTATAGCCAGTCATGTCCTACTGAGTCCATTTCTGAGGGGGAAGAGGATTATGAGATTTCAGGGTCGCTAGTAATACAATAGTAGGTGCTTTTCTTTTTTTCTTTTTTTTTTTTTTAGATTTTGTTTATTTATTAGAGAGAGAGAGACAGAGATAGCAATAGAGAGCACCAGCAGTGAGGAGAGGGAGAATAAGGACCCTGGGACCATGACCTGAGCCAAAGGCAGACGCTTAACTGACTTGAGCCACCCAGGCACCCCCAATAGTAGGTACTTGATAAACACTAAGCGTCATATAAGCCTGGGCTTCCAGTAAGATCCTCAGAAGCAAAATAGTTTCTTCACTGGGTAAAATACTTTAGGATATGAACATTGGACAGACAAGCTATTATAACTTAAATGACCAATTAGTAGCTAATTAGAGCTCTGGAAGTCCCAGGCTTGGCGCTGTCTGGAATCCCTCTTGAGACTGAAGTAGAAAATCCAGTGTGTTAACACTTACTGATCAAAAATACTCTCCAGTGAAAGTCTCCACACTGGCATTTCCCACCTAAGGTACTAGGGTCCCAATTCTTACACTCTGAAAAAATGCCTGGTCTCCTCTCCCACTCACTCCGGAGAGGAGGAAGACAGAAGTCACAGTGCAATTCTCAGGCCCAGTTTAGTTCCACTCCTGTCAGCAGTTCTGGGCCACCATCTAGACTAGAGTGGCTGTGGTTGGCTCAGTTTTCAATGGAGCTGACTCATAATGCCCTCTGCACGAAACCCCCCCACCCCCAGGAACTCAGAAAGTAATATTAAATACGTGGGAGGTCTGTTTTTTATTTTATTTTATATTTAATCTTGCTAACCTATGGTAGAGGGCACAGGAACCTCAGTTCTTAAATGTAGGGAAATTGTGACATTGATTAACTCAGCAAATACCTAGCTGTTCAACACTTTCTCTGCTGTTGACATGAATAAGGAACTAGCACGCCTATGACAGATACAAGTGGATGGGGTGATGGCAGGTTTCTATCAGCTTTCTGGCTCCATCTTGGTCCCCTTCACATCCTCATGACACTCAAAAATAAGATCACTAAATGTGTGGCTAGCCACCTGAGAGCAATTCCCTTCTACCGGAGGCTCTCAGGCATTTATTCTACATTCAGTGAGCATCAGGCCAAGTGCTGGATGCTGGAGGTGAAGAGGTAAAGATGTGGCCCTGCCCTCAAGGAATGGACAGTCCAGTGCAGTGGTTCTCAATCTGTTTTCTCTTTGATGCTATGGGGTACTTACTACCATCACATCTTTAACTTACTAGGATCATGGACCATGGCCGGGAAGGGGGGGGCAGGAAAAAGAAATAATAATTATGGAATGATGTGATGTGATAGGTACTATCTGTGACAGAAATAAGCACAGAGCACAGGGTGTGGTGGAAAGGAAGAAGGAGCCTCCTGAGGAGGAGGAGGAAGGAGCACTGAAAATCAGATTAGGAATGGGGAGGTTGTCAGGAAAGGTGTCCCAAAACGGTGACACTTGAACCAGGTTTTGAGAGACAAGCAAGTGTTAGACAAATAAGAATCTGTGACTAGGATGTGGGAAATCTGTAACTTTATGGTACACTCAGGGATGATGCATAGTTCTTAATGCTTTTTAGAGCAACATGGAGGGAGGAGGGACAAGATGTCAGATGGAGGGTATGTGTGTCAGGATAAGGAATACTATGCTGAACACTATGCTAAGCTATAGGGCTCTGGGGAGACAATCAGCAAGGGGTTTGGAAATCCCTTCACGTAAGGAACGGCTAGGGAAATGGGTTTGTTTAAGTCGAGGAGACGACTTAGGGGAAACAAACCTTTTGGTTTATAGCATGTACAGGTTTTTTACTCAGTGTTGCCTCAGAATTAGAAAAGGCCAACTTTGGGGGCACCTGGGTGGCTCAGTCAGTTAAGTGTCTGATTCTTGATCTTAGCTTAGGTCTTGATCTCAAGCCCTGGCTTGGCGAACTATACATGAGGGAACCAGACTTCCAGTAGCCTCTTTGGTGAGGTGCCCAAACTGTTCAACCCTGTGGGGTGGCCCTGCCTGCTATCTCACTCTGGCCTGAAGAGTTCTCAGATTAGGGTCTACTTGTCAGCCCTGATATTCCTCTGGGGAAGGTGGAAGGAAAGAATGTGGAGATGCCTCTAGTTGCAGAATTACGGCTTACAGAGGGCTGAGGGAACATGACTAAGGGTGCCAGGAAAGGCAAGATCCCAGCTTGTGGTTAGAGGTGTGGCTGAAGCTAGGAATGAATCAGTGTAGCCTTCTTGCCCAAAGGTAAAGCTCTCTTTTTCCATCCATATGCTTTCTCAGAGCCTTTTGTCCTTTGTCTCCCTTTCTTTCCCATCTGTCACTGGCACAGTGGCCCTCAGAAGAACAAGCCAAAGAGTCATTACAATGGGTGTGAGCCTTTTTAGTCTCAATATCATCAGTCTCCTAATTGCAATGCTTTTGACAGTCAAGGCACTCTTCTGGAAGCTTTAGCCAAGATATCTAGAAGTAAAGTATGAATACATGCAAGAAGTAAATTAATTTTTTTTCCTGCTTCCAGGCAGAGAAGACCCTACCAGCCAGGACAAATGGGCCAGAAGGTTAGATATGCTAGGAGTCCTCAAGTCATTTATTTGACTTTCTTAGCTCAACCTGGGGTTGAAGTTCTCAATCTGGGGAAATTTTATCCCCCAGGGCACATTTGGTAATGGGGGGTATGGTTTGCTACTGACATCTAGAGGGCAGGATATTGCTAAACATCCTGTTATGCACTGGACAGCCCCCCTACCCTCCCAAAAAAGAATTACCCGACTCAAAATATTGATAGCACTGATGTTGGAAATAACTGATAAATGCTTATGTTTATAAGGATTTGGTTTTGGGGGGTAAAAAAAGATTTGAGCAGTAGTCCTTGAAGCATCAAATGGCTAGAGGTAGAAGCCCACTTTAATTGTATAAACATAGGCTGCAAATCTGCTGTTTAGTATAGCTTACTGCTACACCATGGTGGACCCATGGGCACTTCCCCTTTAATGCTCTGGTCTCGACTATATCTGTGCATTCATTCCAGTTCTCCTAAAATTGGGGAGATGGAAGATGGAGGAAGAGAAGAAAAATCAACACTTAGATTATTTTTCTAGTTAGGTGTGGATGGGTGAAAACTGGAGTCTAAAATTGAGGTTAATATCTTAAATATGTACCTCTTTTTTTTTTTTTTAAAGATTTTATTTATTTATTTGACAGAAAGAGACACAGTGAGAGAGGGAACACAAGCAGGGGGAGTGGGAGAGGGAGAAGTAGGCTTCCTGCTGAGCAGGGAGCCCGATTCGGGGCTTGATCCCAGGACCCTGGGATCAAGACCTGACCTGAAGACAGACACTTAACCGACTGAGCCACCCAGGCGCCCCATTTTATTTTATTTTTGAAAGATTTTATTTATTCATTTGTCAGAGAGAGAGAGTGAGTGAGAGAGAGCACAAGCAGGGGGAGCAACAGAGGCAGAGGGAGAAGCAGGCTCCCCACTGAGAATGGTTCCCAACACTGGACTCAATCCCAGGACTCTGGGATCATGACCTGAGCTGAAGCCGAAGTCTCTTAAGCAACTGCGTGACCCAGGTGTCCCCATACTTGATTTTAAAGTTGAAATCTAGGGCACCTGAGTGGCTTAGTTGGTTGAGCGTCTGCCTTCACTCAGGTCATGATCCCAGGGTCCTGGGATTGAGCCCTGAATCAGGCTCCCTGCTCGGCCGAGAGTCTGCTTCTCCCTCTCCCTCTGCTGCTTCCCTTGCTTGTACTCTCTCTCTCTGTGTCAAATAAATAAATCTAAAAAGAAATAAAATAAAAAAAATAAAGTTGGAATCTGAAAATGTAGGAATTGGGATGTCAGATATATAGATATAGAAAATCTTAAAATATATAGATATAGACCTATATCTATATCTATATATTTTAAGATTTTATTCATTTATTTGACAGAGAGAAAAACAGCAAGAGAGGGAACACAAGCAGGGGGAGTGGGAGAAGGAGAAGCAGGCTTCCCACCAAGCAAGGAGCCCAATGCGAGGCTTGATCTCAGGACGCTGGGATCATGACCTGAGCCAAAGGCAGATGCTTAATGACTGAGCCACCCTGGTGCCCCTCAGATATATATTTTTAAAGATTTTATTTATTTATTTGAGAGAGAACACAAGCACGGGGAGCAGCAAAGGGGAGAGGGAGAAGCAGGCTCCCCACTGAGCAAGGAACTGACGTGGGGTTCCTGGGATCATGACCTGAGCCGAAGGCAGATGCTTACCCGACTGAGCCACCCAGGCACCCCCAATAGCAGGTACTTGATAAACACTAAGCGTCATAGAAGCCTGGGCTTCCAGTAAGATCCTAGGAAGCAAAATAGTTTCTTCATTGGGTAAAATACTTTAGGATCTGAACATTGGACAGACAAGCTATTACTACTTAAATGACTAAGCCATCCAAGCACTCCGGGATGTCAGATTTGGACAAATAAAAACAAAATAAGTAAAAGTCAATGTAGTCTCAGAAACAAGTTCAAATAAAGATTAGGTAATGAGCTAATTAAATTAATTAGTTTTATTTATTTATTAAAAGATTTTATTTATTTATTTAAGATTTTATTTTATTTATTTGACAAAGACACAGCAAGAAAGGGAATACAAGCAGAGGGAGAGGGAGAGAGAGAGGGAGAGGGAGAAGCAGGCTTCCCTCTGAGCAGGGAGCCTGATGTAGGGCTCAATCCCAGGACCCTGGGATCATGACCTGAGCTGAAGGCAGACACTTAACCAACTGAACCACCCAGATGTCCCTAAATTCATTAGTTTTTAAAGAAATTTTGGTGGGTGGGGTGTAGAGGGAGAGGGAAAAGGAAAGAATGTCAAGTAGACTCCCTGCTGAGTGTGGAGCCCGATCAATCCCATGAGCCTGAGATCATGACCTCAGCTGAAAACAAGAATTGGACACTCAACCGACTGAGCCACCCAGGCGCCCCAAATTCATTAGTTCTTTGATGGACTCAAATGATGGGTTGGAGCCAAGCCAACAAATTTTGACACAGATAATAATGATGATGATAAGAATGGTTACTGTTAACTACTTACTCTATAAGAGATAACTCTGTCACACCATTTTCATGAGGATAGAACTAAGGCTAAGGGGAGTTACATGGGATCTCAGTTATCTATGTTTGTGTAACAAACAACACTGGAACTGGGTGAGCAAGCCAAGGCAGGGAGACAGTTCCATTGTATTCTACATGAGTAATACCATAGTTTTATGCAGATGAATTGCTGCCCCCTTCTACGGATCACGGACAGCCCAGAGAGCACCAATATAAGCACCTGGAAGTCAGTTATCATAGAAGTGTTCAAGTCATGGCCCAGGGACTATTAGGCCTACCGAAGAAGGGATTCTGGTAATGGGTAGAAGGTTGCATGTTAAGCTCCATGTTTAGTGCAGGGCACGGAGGGCAGGGCCTAGAATAGTACATGGCACATGGTGGGAACTTAATTTTGAATTAGTTAACTGTGGTTTCTTCCAACTCCGAGAGTCTAGGGCTCTATATTTTTTTGAGGCGATAATAGTTCATAAGTAAATATTCAATTGTGCAAGTAACCAAGAGTTCTAATATATATCACTTCATGAAAGGTCTACTGAAAGCATTACTACAAATAGGGTTGCTGTTACCCAATTCCAGGGGCACCATTCATGGAAAACATAAAGTGAATATCACCGCCCCCCCCCAAAGCTGTGTGACACAGAGGCCCTTATTGTAAATATAAGGCAAGTTTAGTAAAACAAATTGCCACATCTAGCAAGGGTAGAAGATAAAAACAGTAACTGAGGCTTTTTCTAGCATTTCAACATGCTTACATGGCCACATTCAGAATCCTAAGTTTTTCTTTTCACATTCCATCAAGGTCGATCACTCTAGTTGTCTATCCAATATCCTTCTCCCTTCCTTTCTTCCAATTTTTTTTTTTAAGATTTTATTTATTTATTCGACAGAGAGAGAGAGATCACAAGTAGGCAGAGAAGCAGGCAGAGAGAGAGAGAGGGGGAAGCAGGCTCCCCACCGAGCAGAGAGCCAGATGTGGGACTCAATCCTAGGAACCCAAGATTATGACCTGAGCCGAAGGCAGAGGCTTAACCCACTGAGCCACCCAGGTGCCCCCCTTCCTTTCTTCCTAACAGAATCCCAATTTTATTAGGAGTGGTAACATGCCTAATTAATAGACACATTTCCAGCCTCCCTTATAGCTAGGAACAGCTATGTGACACAGTTCTGGGAAGTATGTAAATTGGGAGTTTCTGGGATTGCTTTGCTTCCTCATTATGGTCCCCACCCCCTTCAGGCTGCCTTGTCCTTCTCCCTGGAATACAGTTATACAGTTACAAGTAGAGCACACATTTTGTGACTATAAGGTAATTGTAAGAATAAAAGCTGTATGCTAGGGGTTTGGGTACAGGTGTCTCAGACAGTGAAGCATCTGACTTCAGCTCAGGTCATGATCCAAGGTCTTGGAATCAAGCCCTGAGTTGGGCTCTGGACTCAGTGAGGAGTCCCTTGTTCCTCTTCCCGTACCCCTACTTGTACTCTCCCTCTCTCTCAAGTAAATAAATAAAATCTTTAAAAAAAAATGGGAAAGGGGTTCCTAGGTGGCTCAATTGGTTGGGCAACTGCCTTCCGCTCAGGTCATGATTGGAGTCCCGGGATCAAGTACCCGCATCGGGCTCCCTGCTCAATGAGGAGTCTGCTTCTCCCTCTGACCCTCCCCCTTCTCATGTACTCTCTCTCAAGTAAATAAACAAAACAAAACAAAAAAATAAAAAAAATTTAAAAATGTGAAAAATGAATCCCCTATTTGGTTAAGTTTATTTGAGTTTAACTGTTACTTGCAGCTGTGTTCATTCTAAGCATCATCCTTGATAAGTTTTTCTCAAATTGGTATCTGTAGGCCTTTGTGTATCACAAATATAATTTTATATACTGAATTCTTATAAATTTAAGGATTCAAGTTTTCTCTGAGAACTGTTACTATAATGTTTTTCTTTTAGTGATAATTTAGTGTGTGTGTGTGTGTGTGTGTGTGTGTGTGTGTGTTTAGGATTTATTTGTTTATTTGAGAGAGGGAGAGAGAGCATGAGCAGGAGGGGCAGAGGGAGAGGGAAAGAGAATCCCAAGCAGACTTTGTGCTGAGCAAGTGTGGAGCTCAACAGGGGGCTGGATCTTACAACCCTGAGATCTCAAGACCTGAGCTGAAACCAAGAGTCCGGCACTTAACCCACTGTGCCACCCAGGCACCACTTAGTGATAATTTAAAAAAATAAAAATAAACATAATCTGAATCATCTGGATGTCCTCATAACTGAGTGCTGCCCTGTGATTTTGATTTCCATGATTGTATTTATTATTACAATTACAAGAAAGCATTTAGCTTTAATGGTGTATAGGTTAACCGTTAATGGTTTATAGGCTTAACTTCAATGCTTTATAAATTTATGATAGGCTGTTATTAGGTTAGCAACTCCTAATGTTAAAATGATCACTGTTACAGGACATGTGTTTTATACTCCTACTGAATTGCCTTACCTGCAGTATCTAGTTAGGTATGAAGAAGGGGCAATGGCTGTTCATGAATCAGTTAACTGTGCTCACCATAGCAATTCAGTGCGGCAATACAACTAATACTTTGTTAAGTGAAGACCAGATGACATCAAACAACACCTTGTGAACAAAGGTTTCATGCTAGTTTAAACAGAGAAAGGTAGTGGGAGAATTGAGTCACAATCACAAGGAATAGGCAATTATAGGTATGCAGAACCCAGGAGGAGATGCACCATAGCATTAAGCCCGTATTCCTGCAAGGTAGGCTTGCGGGAATCTCATCTTGTATATTTCTTTTTCTTTTTTCCATCTTGTATGTTTCAATTTGCAATAGTTCAGCAGCAAGAGTAGTGGTAATTAACAAGGAAAACATTTTCATGAAACAGTGTTTTTTTTTTTTTTTTTTTTGAGAGAGAGAGAGAGAATGAGAGAGAGAGAGGAAAGATCAGAGGGAGAAGTAGGCTCCCCACTGAGCAGGGAACCCGATGCGGGACTCCATCCCAGGACTCCACGATCATGACCTGAACGCAGTCATTCAACTAACAGAGCCACCCAGGTGCCCTCATGAAACAGTATTTTAAATTATTTCTGGGTGACTGGGTGGCTCAATAGTAGATTAGGCTTCTGCCTTCAGCTCTGGTCATGATCCTAGAGTCTTGGTATCAAGTTCCAAATCAGGCTCCTTGCGCAGCAGGGAGCTTGCTTCTCCCTTTGCCTGCTTCTCCCTCTGCCCCTACTTGTGCTCTCTCACTCTCTCTCTGACAAATAAATAAACAAAATCTTTTAAAAAAATAAATTATTTTCAATATTGCATCCTGGAGCAATATTGAAATATTAAATATTAGTCTCAATAAAAAGTAAAATAAAATTAATGAAAATAATTAAATTTGATAACTCAACCCTAACATTGGAGTTCCTCAAGAATATTTTTCCTTTCACAAGGAACTTTATGTTACTATTGTTTGAGAATACTACTTTAACACAATGGGTGGAGGGAGCCAGATCTGATCTGAAAAACTGAGCTGGGAACCAGTGTTTCACCCAGCAAAGAGCCGTGCTTACTTGAATTGGCAGAGAAAAAATTTAAGGGCCTCACTTTTAAGAAATAGAGCAAAGTATGATTCATGTAAGCATTTTTTCAGTAGCTGCCCTGACACCAAGCAATTCTTCCTAACAAAGCCCCACCTAATGCCTTCAGCAACCAGCAACTTAGTAACATATATACATTTTTTTCCTTTAAAGGATTTTAGAGAAAACTTACTAAGTAAATCTCATGGGTGGCAACTTGTGTGTCTACTATTTGACTTCTTATAACATTACTTTTTGTTGTTGTTATTACCCTTTCCCAGGTGCAGGAAATTTCAGTGCTGATGGTGGGGACCCAAGGAAATTATTCTTGGTAGAAACAGTCCATTTTCATGAGTGACCCTTCAGCCACAAAATGCTGTCCTTTTTAAGTTGCCCTTAATTGCTTTTGTCCTTCCTCCTACTCTCATAGAAATTCTCTGAGGTCCTCGTCTTGGCTTACCTTCCTCTACAGGATTTTATTTACTTCCACAGCTTTAAGTATCCCTGATATTGTGAGTGATGTCAACAAATATAACTCATTCATTTATTTAACAAATATCTATTGTAGCTATCATGTGATAACAAACATTCTGCTAAGTATTGATGAACAAATTTCCACATTTCTAGCTTCCTACTAACCATCTCCCCTTGGACTCCTAAATTCAATATGCCCCAAAGTGGGGTCTTTATCATCTCTTCCAAACTCTGTTTCACTACATGTCTGTGAGTTGTACCACACTTTGCCTAATTTCCCTGGGACTCATCCTTGACTCCTCTCTTTAAGTTTCTGTATTTGATGCCCAGATTTTGAAAACCACCATCTAATCCCTTCTCTCCATGGTCAGCACTATTGCCTTCGTTCAGGCTCTCTACCTCTTTTCCCTGGTCATGGCAATAACTTCCTTATTTGTCTCCCTATCCCACATCTTCTTGGTCCCCTAAATCTATTATCTTTGCAGCTGCCAGAATAATTGATAATTCAACCCAATGTGGTCATTCACCTATTTAAAACTCTGAATTTCTTGGGGTGCCTGGGTGGCTCAGTCAGTTGAGCTTCTTGCTTTTGGCTCAGGTCATGATCTCAGGGTCCTGAGTTCGAGCCCTGCATCGGGCTCCCTGCTCAGCAGAGAGCCTGCTTCTTTCTCTCCTCCTCACTTGTGCTCTCTGTCACTATCTTTGTCTCTCTCTCTCAAACAAATAAATAAAATCTTAAAGAAAAAAAACAACTCCGAATTTCTTTCTATACTTATATTTTAAATTTACCTGTTGGGGTAAAATTTGAACTCCTTAGCCTGGCTTATGGGATACATGATAACCAACCTGTGTTTTTTGTCTCTATATTCTAGTCCTTGGCATTTACATTATACTACTAGTGAACTTTTGGTACTTCCCCAAACACATTATATTGTCTTCTACTGCTTTGCTGTTTTCTCTGCTTGAACTCATCTCTCACTCTTCTTCTTTACTCTTTAGTGATGCTTCAAAATACCTGAAGAGATGGTGTCTTATTCATCTTTGCGTGCCTAGCAAAGTATAGATCTCCTATAACTAGAACAATAAACATGTGACTAAACCTCTGTGCTGCTGATTCTCAAATCTGTATCTCCAGGAGTGATCTCTGGACACCCCTACCTGGATGTCTGAAGAGCATTTCATTGTTGTTTACCTCAAACCAAACTGCTTACCTTCTCCATTAAGAAAGGAATCAGTAAGTAATAGTGTGGGCTCATGTCATACAGCCTGGCCAGACCACAGTAAGGCACAACTCCAATGGGCACCATTTACATTTTATAGTCTATATAAATGTCACATTTGCATGTATTTGTATAACATGATGATTCTGCTGCTAGGATGGCATCTGCCCAACACCTATTAGCTCTGACTTTGGACAATTAAATTCTTTGGGCATCAGGTACTTCAGCTGTAAAACTGTACTCAATAAATGTTTGTCATTATTTTTAAACCTCAAACCTACTTCTCCTCCAGTGTTTCCTGTGTCTCTGGTGAATGACATTACTCCCTTGTAACCGAGATAAGAAACCAAGGAATCAGGGGCGCCTGGGTGGGTCAATCGTTAAGCATCTGCCTTCGGCTCAGGTAATAATCCCTGGGTCCTGGGATTGAGCCCCTCATTGGGCTCCCTGCTCTGCAGGAAGCCTGCTACTTCCTCTCCCACTTCCTCTGCTTGTGTTCCCTCTCTTCCTGTCTCTGTCTCTGTCAAATAAATGAAATCTTAAAAAAAAAAAAAAGAAACCAAGGAATCAGATTGAACTTCCTCTTTTTTCTCACCTTAAATCTAGTACTAAGGCCTGTAGAAATATTTTTTATTTCCTTCTTCCCATCCTGCTGCTAATGTCAATTACAGTTCTGAGACTTCTCTTATCTGGACCTTTACATTGGCCTCCCAATCAGTCTCTGCTTCTTGCTTCCCAGTCATTATTTTCCCTATCACACAGCTGCTAGAATCATCTTCCTAAAACATAGTTCAAACAGGGGTGCCTGGGTGGCTCAGTTGGTTAAGCATTTGCCTTCGGCTCAGGTCATGATCCCCGGGTCCTGGGATCAAACCCATATAGTGCTCAGTGGGGAGCCTGCTTCTTCTCCTCCCTCTGTCCCTCTCCACGGTTGTTCTCTCTCTCTCAAGTAAATAAATAATAAAATCTTAAAAAAAAAAAACAAACAAAAGTTCAAATAAGTTAACTTCATCTCTCAAAAATCTTAAGTACATTCCAAAATTAATGAAGCATTCTTCCTAGTCCAGTTACTGTGCTAGGTTCTGGTACTATAAAGATAAACAAGACAGGTAAAATCCTTCCCAGACTACTGCTAAACAAGTAAGGATAGGACTGCCTGGGTGGCTCAGTTGTTAAGCAGCTGCCTTTTGCTCAGGTCATGATCCCGGGGGTCCTAGGATCCAGGCCAGCATCAGGCTCCCTGCTGGGCTAGAAGCCTGCTTTTCCCTCTCCCACTCCCCCTGCTTGTGTTCCTTCTCTCACTGTGTCTCTCTCTGTCAAATAAATAAATAAAATCTTAAAAAAAACAACAGCAAACAAGGAAGGGCAAAACAATGATATATGTGTAAACCTAGAGATATAGGTAGATACTAGTTCCTGTGGAAGGATAAAGAAGAAAGACCCCTTGACCCCATTTCCAAGTCTTCGCTGTTTTCTGAGGAAGGAGATTCCACAATCACTTACTTAGACGAGTGTTCAACAGATTTCTTCTCTTTTCAGAACTCTGTCCTGGTATTTCAGTTTTTTATTTCCATGGGGATAGGATAGGCTGTTAAGATTTCCTTGGGCCAAGAGAACTCTCTTGGTTCTTGAATGAGACAAATAAGCCCAAGTGCCCCAGCCCAGGCGCCTGGCACATGGTAATTTTTTTCTGGCTGAAGTAGGACTGTGTGTTGTTGGTTTAACCTGCCCATAGCAATAACCGTCCACTATTAAGCTCTGAACTTCTACATTTCCCCTGCTGCCTCTAGAAGGAAATGAATAATGGCCAAATACTTGTTCACCTCAGGCAGAAAAGGAAAAAACAAAAAATCACTTATGTTGCTAAATAGGATGATAAATGCCAAAAAATTTTGAGATGCTCAGCCAGCATGACACAGCACGTTCCCATTTCTTTTATTTATTTATTTTTATTTTAATTTATTTTTTAAAGATTTTATTTATTTATTTGACAGAGAGAGACATCGAGAGAGGGAATACAAGCAGGGGGAGTGGAAGAAGGAGAAGCAGGCTTCTCGCTAAGCAGGGAGCCCGATGTAGGGCTTGATCCCAGGTCCCTGGGATCATGACTTGAGCCTAAGGCAGAGACTTAAGGACTGAGCCACCACGTACCCCACGTGCCCATTTCTTAGCCTCCTATAATGTACAAGGGAGTTAATAGGAGGGTGGTGGTGGGAGTGGTGATGGGGTCAGAAAGGGGACATAATATGCTTATTACATGCTCCTATTTTATATCAGGTGGTCTGTTGTGTCTTGGGGACACAGAGATGGGTGTAACTCAAACCTTACTTTCCAGAAAGTCAGTCTAGCAAGAAGAGGTAGGCATATAAACACGTCAAAATAGCTTAAGAGCTACTTTGTATAGCTTTTGGCCATACAGGATATTTTTGGGCACAAAGGAGGAAATGATAAATTCTGGGGATGAGCAAAGCCAGAATAGCTTCAGAGGAATTCTGGGGATGAGCCAAGGTCAGGAACAGAGGAAGTCATGCTTCAGCTGTCTTCAAAGACATTTTCTCTAGGCCAACTAGGAGGGAACAGATTCTTCATATTTGAACAAAAGCCTGAAGTCTTGAAACAGCAACGCATTGTTCTGGGTGTTACAATCTAGGAGCAACGAAGAATTCTAGCAATAAAAGTTAACTTTTCTAACGTATAATAAGAACTAGGAATTGTGCTAAGCAAGCAACAAAGATGATCCCGAAGAATTACTAGTATTCCCATTTTACAGGTGAGAAAAGTAAGGCTCTTGCCTAAAGGCCACACATTCAATGACAATGAGTTTTAACTCAGGAAACTGACTACGGAGCCCCAGTTTTTTTTGTTGTTGTTGTTGCTTTGTTTTTTTTTAAGATTTTATTTATTTACTTGACAGAGAGAGAGAGAGAGAGAGAGAGATCACAAGTAGGCAGAGAGGCAGGCAGAGAGAGAGGGGGAAGCAGGGTCCCTGCTGAGCAGAGAGCCCGATGCAGGGCTCCATCCCAGGACCGTGAGATCATGACCTGAGCGGAAAGCAGAGGCTTTAACCCACTGAACCACCCAAGCGCCCCAGAGCCCCAGTTTTTTAAGCCACAAACCAGAGGAGTGAAAGGATCAGATTTCAGAAAGATACCCTCCAGCAGCTTTGGAAGTAGTGGGTTGGGAGAAGGGAAGCTGCAATCCTATAAATCAGAATAATGAGGAAGGTTGTGTAAGTACTGAGGCAGCACTCGGGCACAGGCTGCGGGGATCGGGGTGGTGTATTTGAGAAATACTTGGGATAGTTTTCAGTGCTTGTGGTGTGGATTAGACGTGATCCTCCGTGGGGCAACAGGGCCATTACCCTGGTCTGGGCCTCGAGGGGAAGACGCACAGGGGGCCTTCGTAAAGATCCCAGATTAACCGAGGCGGTCGGCTTTGGAGATAGTCGCTTTGGGCTCTCCAACCCCAACCGCCGGCAGCAGGAAGAGGTATCCACACCTTCCGTGCCCGAGCCCGCCCACAGTGAGGGAAAGTGCTGAGTCATTCTGGCGGGGCGCGTTGGATCCGGGCGGGGCTCGGACCAGATCCCCCAGCTCTCTCCTCCTCCTGCACCCCCGGCCCGCTCTGACTCTCGCGAGAGCCCTACAGGCTATAAAAGCAGCGCTCCGCGCCCGTCTCATGCGTCTTCTTCCAGACTTGTCTTCGGCGTTTTTGTTCGCAGAGCTGGTGAGAAGGTTCCCCGTACCCCGGTTGTCGCCTCGTTTTCATTCTCTTGGGGTCCTATCCTACTCAGCTTGGGTGCTGTGACGGGGGCAAGTGGCCCGGAAAGGTCTGACGATCGAGAGTGGTTAGGCGGTACGCGCACCCTACCGTGGGCCTCACTTACGGATGCGGGGACCTGTTTAAACCCTCAGGCTAAGGTCGGCTCGCATTTCCTCTTCCCCCGGCAACCCAAGCAGAGGGCGCTTATTGGCTTGGCGTGGCGGCGGGGCAGACTCGTGGTAGTGGTGGGCTCTCCTCAGTTAATCTTTTGGGCGGGTTCGGGAAGCTTCTAGAATGGACCTGGAAACTGACGTGAGGCTACCCGCCCGTCGTTTGGTAGACTAGGTAAAGGCTGTTGTGTCCTGAGCTGTGACTAGATGGAGAGTTTCGGATACTCATTCCCTTTTCTGGCTTTATTTTTTGCGTTTGCGAAATAGGGATTGTGGTGATCCCAAATTCGTCTGTGAAGACTGCGCTTTTTTTTTTTTTTTTTGTTTCTTTGCTGCTGCTTTCTGAAGTGTTACGGTGGGGTTGATAATGGGAGCAGCGGGAGGGGACCTGAAGTGGGTTTTGGGGGTGTGGCTTTCGCCATGAAAGTTCATGAGCAGATCCCCCGACGCCCACACCGGCCTGAGGTCCAACGGGCTTTACCCCGCTGAGTCGGACTTTAGTGGACGTGGGGACCACCTTGAAAAGCAGGTTTGGACTAGAAGGTTGTTTATGTTAGGGTCACACCCTGTATATTTGGTCGCCAAATTGCAGCTTGCCGTATTAGGTTTTTTTGGTCTATCAAAGGCGTTAAGCAGTAGAAAGTTTGCAATAATCGATGCTCTCAACGATTTTTTTGCTTGTAGTATTATGCACCAAAGAACTTTGGAACATGGAAGATTAGCATTTTTGGTCTTTCAAACTGATGGATTAGTGGTTTAGATCTTAACTCCCTTCCTTTATGTTGACGTGGGTGAATCCAGTGTAGCATTGCTTTTTAGCAGCAAGAAGTGTTTTTTTCTTACAGTAAGGATTTTTTTTTTTTTTTTTTTTTAAGGTTAAGTAATCTCTAAAATCCAACGTGGCTGGAACCCATAACCCTGAGATCGAGTCACATGCTCCACCAAGGGAGCCAGCCAGGCCACCCAACAATAAATGGACTCTTGTTCTACTTACTATTGCTCCAGAATCCTGGCCCCACGGTCAGAAACCCATTTTTGAAAGGACTGCTAGGGCTTAAACACAACCCCTAAGGTTTTGAAATTAAGCAGATGCCAGAATCCTGGTCTTGTGTCTTAAAAAGTTGGATGGGCTTCAGGGTTGTGTGCTCTTGGGCAAATGTACCTGGAGAAAGGTCTAGTGTGCTTCCTGAATTATGAAAGCAGATGAAGGTGCAGTCTAGGGAAAGGGTAATATGACCACTTCTAGAAATCATTGTGGCATTGTTCATTTGGGCTCAGGTTGGAGGCTGAAACATCTGAAATATCTGTGCTGCTTTTTGTGTAATGAAAATACAGAAGAAAATGCCATTGCACAAATGATAGTAAAGAAAAAGTAATAGAGGTCACTTAGATTTTAAAAAATTGCTGCTTTTAAATGAAAACAAAGCTGATATTCAGAGATACATTTTTTTTGTTTATTTTTATTTTTTTTGTTTATTTTGAAAGAGTGATTCTGAGAATGCAGGGGAAGGGGGGGGACGGAGAGGGGGAGAGAGAATCTCAAGCAGCCTCCATGCTCAGCCCTGAGGTTACGAACAGAGCCCAAATCAGGAGTCAAGGATGCTTAACAGGCTGAGCCACCCACATGCTCCTGTAGTGTCTGCTTTTGTTTCAGAAGTTGGAAAGCTCAGTTTATGCGTCGGAACAATATAAAAGTTAATGTGTATACTAAGGTCACTGGACAATTTTTTTTTATCATTCTACAGCTAGGTCTCTAAGTAGAAGGGTATTGGTTACCTAGAAGAATAAGTAAGGCTTGTTTGTAATTCACTTCCTCCTTTATATTCTCCAGCCCATAGCAAGATGTCTTCAGGAAATGCCAAAATTGGGCATCCTGCCCCCAACTTCAAAGCCACGGCTGTTATGCCAGATGGCCAGTTCAAAGACCTCAGTCTATCTGACTACAAAGGTAAGAGTAATTGCATTAGATTCGTTAAAATGGAATTCTTTTACAATCTAGGATGGCTCATTAGGTTTCTGTATCTGTTAGATTTGATTGTAAAATGATTTATATATCCTAGGTCACAGTCTTTAGGGTTGGAGGCTGTTGCCTTCTGGTTGGAAGTGAAGTGATTACCAACTGTGATCACTGATAGATAGCCTAGATACAGACTGCTTAGGGAAAGAGCCCATGCTTCATTATGCCTGGACATACTAGCTCAATTATCTTCTCAGTACTCCTCAATTGTATTATTGTTTTGGGAGATATTCTCGTTATGTCATTGAAAGTTCAAGTCTTCGGAGCTTAAACTGTTCAAGCTTATTTATTTATTTTAAGGATTTTATTTATTTGTGTGACAGAGATCACAAGTAGGCAGAGAGGCAGGCAGAGAGAGAGAGGGAAGCAGGCACCCCGCCAAGCAGAGAGCCTGATGCAGGGCTGGATCCCAGGACCCTGAGATCATGACCTGAGCCGAAGGCAGAGGCTTTAACCCACTGAGCCACCCAGACGCCCCTGTTCAAATTTATGAAACGTGTATCAGAGCTGCTGTATCATCAGGCAGAGGTTTAGGCACATTCCCTTGACATTAGCCCCAGGAGAAGAGTTGATGTTGTAGTTGGAACAGTTCTCTTTCCTGTCATAATTTCATATAGACACTTGGCCAGCTCTGAGGGGTCTTCCTTTTTTTTTTTTTTTTTTTTAATACCTTGTAGACCTGGAACAGCAGGGTTTTTTGGGATAGTTGGTACACAGATTCCTTGAAGTGCAAACCTGAAACTCAGGTGTAAAGTGTACCCTTTTTAGTGGTGTAGTAATTAGTTCCTGGATTCAGCCTTTGGGTAGAACATGTGACTAAGGTTTCCTAACAAATCACACTTGTTTGGAATGAGAAGCAGTTAAGAGGAGCCCTATGGAGGGAGGCTCCTCTGGCAAACAAACTAAGTAGCACCATAGGGAGGTGACCCTGGCCCAAGGGTAAAGGCACGAGGTTTAGAAAGAGCTGCTCTTTGTCCTCCAGGGCTTGACCTGCTGAGGCTTCACAGTGCTTGTTAGGTAAAGTCCTGGAGAGGTTGTTTAGATGAGTGAGTTTCTAGTGATTTTGGTTTTCAGAGTAAATGTCAAAAGAAGCAGCTTATTTTGACTTTCAGACAATGCTGCTACCTGGAAATGAGTGAATATTTGGAACTCTTTCAGTAACCTATTAGTTGTGGTGAGTGGCTGCTTGACCCATTGAAGATCTTCTACTGCTGGTAATCTGGGTGACTTCAGTAAAATTTAAACTAGAGATCCTTTTATACCTTACTTACTAGGACTTTTGGAACTTTTGCCTCAAGAAATTTTTCTTGTCCAGTTAGGCTTGTTAGGAACAGGTTTGTGGTGATTTAGATGATCACTTAAATCTTGTGTCCCATTATTGTGGTTCATTGTGGGAAAAGTGCCAAAAGCTCTGGTTTCCTCTTTTTTTGGTCTTTTTAATGACTTGCAGCACAGAATCCAGCAGTTGAGCTTTTCCTGTGCATTAATTGTATGCGTTGGCGTTTATCTAGTAGATAATTTCATCCTTGGTTTTGCTTTTCTTCCATTGGAGAACTTGGTGTTTGTGCTCATTTTAACTATCTAGAGATCAAAATCAGACTGAACAGTGTTTATTTTATAATTGGCAGCTAATGGGGAGGCAGGAAAATAAAGCACAGAACTGAAAGGAAGTTTTTTCCATGCAGGCTTTTCTACCACAAGATGTTCTAAAAGTAGCTGCTAGGAGACATCTGTGTTGTCTTGGCATTTGGTAGTTGTTGTCTACTATTAACTTTATTTATTTATTTATTTAATTTTTACCATTAACTTTAAAAGACTTCTTTTTTTTTCATAGGAAAAGGTCTTTTTTAGGTGTTTTTTTAAAATTTTTCTTGTGATGCGAATTTATTTTAAGATTTTATTTATTGGGGCGCCTGGGTGGCTCAGTGGGTTGGGGCCTCTGCCTTCGGCTCAGGTCATGATCTCGGGGTCCTGGGATTGGGCCCTGCGTCGGGCTCTCTGCTCGGCAGGGAGCCTGCTTCCCCCCTCTCTCTGCCTACTTGTGATCTCTCTCTCTGTCAAATAAATGGATAAAATCTTTAAAAAAATTTTTTTTATTTATTTGTGGGTGCCTGGGTGGCTCAGTCGGTTAAGCCACTGCCTTCAGCTCAGGTTATGATCCTGGAGTCCCGGGATCGAGTTCCGCATCAGGCTCCCAGCTCCATGGGAAGTCTGCCTCTCCCTCTGACCTCCCGTTTCATGCTCTCTCTCATTCTCTCTGAAATAAATAAATCTTTTTTTTTTTTTTAAGATTTTATTTATTTATTTGACAGGAGAGAGATCACAAGTAGGCCGAGAGGCAGGCAGAGAGAGAGTGGGAAGCAGGCTCCCTGCTGAGCAGAGAGCCCGATGTGGGGCTCGATCCCAGGACCCTGAGATCATGACCTGAGCCGAAGGCAGAGGCTTTAACCCACTGAGCCACCCAGGCGCCCCAATAAATAAATCTTTTCAGATTTTATTTATTTGAGAGAGATTTAGCTAGAGAGAGCAAGAACAGGGAGGACAGGGAGAAGGACTCCCCGCTAAGCAGGGAGCCTGATTTGGGCTAGATCCCCAGACCTTGGGATCTTGATCTGACCCAAAGGCAGAAACTTAAACCGACTGAGCTACCCAGGCAACCCCGGTCTTTAGTTTTTTGTTTCCTTTTTTTTTTTTTAAAGATTTTATTTTTTTTAAAGATATTTTTATTTTATTTTTTTTAAGGATTTTTATTTATTTATTTGACAGAGAGAGATCTCAAGTAGGCAGAGAGGCAGGCAGAGAGAGAGGGGGAAGCAGGCTCCCTGCTGAGCAGAGCCCGCTGTAGAACTCGATCCCAGGACCCCGAGACCATGACCCGAGCCGAAGGCAGAGGCTTAACTCACTGAGCCACCCAGGTGCCCAAGATATATTTATTTTAGAGCAAGAGTGTGCTTGCCTATGGGAGAGAGGAAGAGAAAGAATCTCCAGTGAATTCTCTTCTGAGGGTGGAGTCCACCTTGAGATCATGACCTGACCTGAAATCCAAGAGTTGGATGCTCAACACACTCAACCACTGGGGTGCTTCAAGATTTTAAGTAATTTCTAAACCCAGCGTGTGGCTCAAACTCACAACTCAGAGATCAAGAATTACTAGGGGCATATCGATTAAGCATATGACTCTTGATTTTGGATTAGGTTGTGATCTCAGGATTGTGAGCTGGAGCCCCACATTGGGCTCCTTTGCTGGGTGTGGAGCCTGCTTAAGATAGTGTCTCCCTTTCCCTTTGCTCCCCATTCCCTCCCCCCAAAGCCATGCACTCCACCTGTGCCTCTTGGTTTTTATTCTTTGTAAAGCAAGGAAGTGTGTTTTCAAAGGCAAACTTCTGGTTCTTTCCCTCCCCCCAGGAAAATACATTGTGTTCTTCTTTTACCCTCTTGACTTCACCTTTGTGTGTCCCACGGAGATCATTGCTTTCAGTGACAGGGCAGAAGAATTTAAGAAACTCAACTGTCAAGTGATTGGTGCTTCTGTGGATTCTCATTTCTGTCACCTGGCATGGTAAATTTCTTGGTCGATTTTGCCTATGAACTTTGAACTGAGTAGCAGTGGGGACTGGGGGGCTTTGACAGTAGATTTGCTCAAGTATTGCCTTTTGGCTCCTAAAGGGAGTGCAAAGGCTCTGACTTCTCTTGTTGTTCTCTTACTACCTGGCAGCAGAGGAGAAGCAGCTTGGGTTGCAGTTGAGTGTACCCTGGTGACCTTAACTATCTTTAGGTACTCACTTTCCTCTGGAAAAAGTTTGGTCTTTTGGGGAAATTAGATTAGGAATGCTGAAAGAGGGAAGGAATAGATGCAGTTAATACTTTGCTACACAGGACTTTGAGTGAATATGATTGTATATGTGCTTCTTGCTCTAGGATCAACACACCCAAGAAACAAGGAGGACTGGGACCCATGAACATTCCCTTGGTATCAGACCCCAAGCGTACCATTGCTCAGGACTATGGAGTCTTAAAGGCTGATGAAGGCATCTCATTCAGGTATATGCCTGCCAGGGGGGCTGACATTTCATCAAAATTACCTGATTGACTTGAGGGACTGTTGTTGGAGAAAGGTAGGGCCCTGATCTGTAGACTCCCTTCTCTTTTCATTGTTTTGTGTGTTTTTGTTTTTGTTTTTAAGATTTTATTTATTTGACAGGGATAGAGCCAGAGAGTACAAGCGGGGGAATGGCAGAGGGAGAGGGAGAAGCAGGGTCCTCACGGAGCAGGGAGACTAATGGGGGTTTGATCCCAGGACCCTGGGATTATGACCTGAGCCGAAGGCAGACACTTAACTGTGCCACCCAGGCACCTCTGTTTGTTTATTTTTTAAAGATTTTATTTATTTATTTGACAGAGAGGAGAGAGATCACAAGTAGGCAGAGAGGCAGGCAGAGAGGGAGGGGGAATCAGGCTCCCTGTTGAGCAGAGATACCGATGTGGGGCTGGATCCCAGGACCCTGAGAAAATGACCTGAGCCGAAGACAGAGGCTTTAACCCACTGAGCCACCCAGGCGCCCCTGTTTATTTTTTAAAGATTTTATTTTTGGGGCGCCTGGGTGGCTTAGTCGTTGGGCATTTGCCTTCGGCTCAGGTCATGATCCCAGTGTCCTGGGATCGAGCCCCGCATTGGGCTCCCCTCTCAGTGGGAAGCCTTCTTCTCCCTCCCCCACTCCCTCTGCTTATGTTCCCTCTCTCACTGTGTCTCTCTCTGTTAAATAAATAAAATCTTTTAAAAAAATTATATTTTTAATTCCTCTGTATACCTTAGGTGGGACTTGAACTCACAACCCCAACCAAGATCGAGTTGCACGTTTCACTGACTGAGCCAGCCAGACCCCCATCACTGTATAAGTTTAAAGCATACAGGATGATGATCACATTTCATTCTTTTTCCTTCCTTTTCTCTCTTCCTCCCTCTCTGCCTGCCTCCCTCCATCCCTCTACACCCAATGTGGGGCTCTAACCCACAATTCCCAAGATTAAGAGTCACATGTTCTTCTGACTGAGCCAGCCAGGTACTCCTCGTTTCATTCTTTATGCAGGAAGACAAAGCCAATGCAAGTCTGGGAGGCCAGCACATTTTCATTCCCACTGCATCTTTGTTCTAACAAAGTAGTTTCTAAATCTGTACTGCATATCCCTCAAACCTTCAATCTCTTCTTCCCAGGGGCCTCTTTATTATTGATGATAAAGGTATCCTTAGGCAGATCACTGTAAATGACCTTCCTGTCGGCCGCTCTGTGGATGAGACTCTGCGACTGGTTCAGGCCTTCCAGTTTACTGACAAGCATGGGGAAGGTAAGCCAATCCACCTGGTGACTTTGACCAACAGAATTGTGGTAGGATAGGAAAGATGGCAGGAACAGTATCTACCAAATGAAAGTATGTGTATTCAAGAAATTAAAATCTCTGTAGTGGGTTGTAGAGTGAGGTAATGGAAAAGCTTGGGGAGGAGAATATGTAAAGGCTTTTTGTTCCAGCTGCATCGTCCCTGCTTCTGCCCTGCTCATTTTAGAATCACTGCTGCAGCTTTTAACTTATTAAAGGAGTGTAGGAGGATCCTCACAGGTGTGTATAAGAGCAAAACAAAAGATTTGAGAATGATATTTAGAGATAGGGCATGCCATTCTTGATGGGTGTTGATTGGGAGAACAGCTTTTAATCCCTGTGATCCATATTCGTTTTATTAGTTTTTTTTTTTTTTTAAGATTTGTTTATTTGAGAGAGAGAGAGAGTGAGAAACCACATGAGTGGGGAGGTGAGGGAGAAGCAGGCTCCTTGCTGAGCTGGGAGCCTGACTACTTGGGGCTTGATTCCCCAGGACACTGGGACCATGATAGCAGACAATCAACCAATGGAGCCACCCAGGTGCCTGTAGTTTTTTTGTTTGTTTGTTTGTTTTTTTAAGATTTTATTTATTTGACAGCGAGGAACACAAGCAGGGGGAGTGAAAAGAGGGAGAAGCAGGCTTCCCGCTGAGCGGGGAGCCTGACGCCAGGCCCAAGCCCAGGACCCCCTGGATCATGACCTGAGCTGAAGGCAGCGGCTTAAAGACTGAGCCACCCAGGCACACCTCCCCCCCCCCCCCCTTTTGAAAGATAATATGTGACTAGTTTTGAATTTTGGAAAAAGTTAGGACTAAGATAACTTGCCCAAAGACTAGACAGATAAATCTCTAATACATTTATATCTTTTTTCTTAATCTTTTTAAGGATTTATTTATTTGAGAGAGAGGAAGAGTATGTGAGGTGGGGAGGGGCAAAGAGAGGGAAAAGCAGCCTGTGCACTGAGCAGGGAGCCCCTGAGATCATGACCTGAGCTGAAGGCAAGCGTAATCAACTGAGCCACCCAGGCACCCCTGTTTTTATCTTCTTAAATTACATTGTATTGTAGTGTGGTTGTCATAGTTCTAAGAATTAAATCTGCAAATAACCAAATTATAATGTGTTTATGTAAAATTTTTTTTTTTACATAAGGAGGAAAGGTTAGGGCTAGAATGTTTCGAGATGAAATATCAAGGTTTGGAAAAAAAAATACCAAGGTTCGGGGCGCCTGGGTGGCTCAGTGGGTTAAAGCCTCTGCCTTTGGCTCAGGTCATGATCTCAGGGTCCTGGGATTGAGCCCCGCATTGGGCTCTCTGCTCAGCAGGGAGCCTGCTTCCCCTTACTCTTTGTCTGCCTCTCTGCCTACTTGTGATCTCTCTCTCTCTCTCAAATAAATAATAAATTTTTTTTTAAAAATAAAATCTTAAAAAAAAAAAAAGAATCAAGATTCTTCATTAGATGTTTCAGGATCAAAGATCATGTTTTTTATAAGTTTGTCCTTCTAAAATCTAAACATGACCAAGCAGATTCAACTTGGAGTTTTTATCCAGCATTTGTTAGAGTGTACGTCTTCCTTTTCCTCCAGCACTAGTATTTTCCTCATATTTTCATTATAGTTTTGTGATAAAGTACTAAACTACTTGATCCCAGCTTTTGAGTTAGTAAGGCCGTAGCTTTTTTATTTTTCCGCGCTCCTCCCCCTCCCCCCCATTGGTATATAGTTGTTGCTGAACTGAGACAACCTTACCCTAAGACTTAATTTAGTTTTTAAGGACTTAGGTCCTGAGGCTGTAAGTCCTGGGTAAATGGGGGAATGGACATCTTGAACCCCATAACCTCCCAAGCTTAATGCAGTTGAGGACGAAATAGTTGTGATCAAGTGCTACTGAGGTAAGATAAAGTGTGCAGGTGTACTTGGATGAATTTGCCTTACTACATATCATTTTCTTTCTCTAGGTGACAAATAGTTCAGTCTAGTTTTCTAAGGCCCATGTCAGCTCTGATCTTAGGATACAGAACATGGAAGTTGTTAAGAGTCTGAATTAGTGGTGTCTGCTTGGGGGACTCAAAGTGGTGGTTTCACTAGAGTTGTAGGCTAACAGGGATCAGTGAGCAATATCCGAAGGCACCCTTTGTAGAAGCCTGTGTGGGCTTTACCTTAGTGCATTGAAGGAGCAGATGGCTCCTGAGACTGCCCGCTGGTGAGGGAGGAGATTCCGCACAAAGAAAGGAGGAGCCGGGGAGTGGCAAAGCCCTTTATTGGACTTTCGTAGCACTTTGCGTGTAGCCTAGACTCTTGAACCCAAGCTTTCGTAACTCTGAAGCTTGCTTCTTCAGACTCTTGGTCTCTTCTGCTTCCCATCCCACTAGAACAGGCACAGTTTTCTGTGTGCAGCCTTTATGGTTTATATGGTGGTTACTGTTTGAGAGAGCCTGTGAATACCAAGCACTCTGAAGTACTTTACATGTGTTATTTATTTGACATAACCAATTTTTATTGAGGTATAATTAACATACAACATCAGTTTTTAGGTATACAACATAATGGTTCAATGTCTATTTGTATATTTCTATTTCCTACATTTTCTTTCCAAGGTTTTATTTAGATACCAATTAACATGCAGTAATAATTAGTTTTAGGTGTAGAATTTAGTGATTTCATCACTTACATACATCTAGTGGTCATCACAAGTGATCTCCTTAACACCCATCAACCATTTAACCCATCCCCCTACCTATCTCCACTCCAGTAACCCTCACTTTGTTCTCTGTAATTAAGAGCCTACATTTCTATTTTTGAGGACACACAAACCAATACTTAAACACAGCACTTATTCATAGTAAATATTGAAACTGAGATCCAGATTCATAACCATCTTTATTTTTTAGGTAATGGTGAAAAAATTGTTTAGGGCTTTCTGTGTTGGAAGTTCTCATACTGAGGTTACCATGACTGATGTCATTTTCTCCTTGGAGAGTCATGGTATTTCAGTTGTATTTGAAAGCTGATTTATGTGGGACTCAACCATTTCTTCTGGCCTTTATATTGATTCTGAAAAAACCCCAACGCTACTGGGTATGAGTGAAACATCCAAGTGTGGCTCTTTCTGTCTTGTCACTGATTACTGGCATGTATTTATTTTTTTAAACTGATAATTTTTTTTTTTTTTTAAGATTTTGTTAAAGAGCCCTGGTCGGCGGGGAGAGGCAGAGGGAGAGGGATAAGCAGACTCCCCACTGAGCAGGGAGCCCTTAGGCTGGGCTCAATCCTGGGACACTGGGATCATGACCTGAGCTGAAGGCAGACGCTCAACGACTGAGCCACCCAGGCGCACCAAATTGTGGGAGTTCTTTATACATTTTGGATGTTAATCCTTACTCAGATATATGATGTGTAAATATTTTCTCCCATTTTGTGTGTTAACTTTTTTTTTTTAAGATTTTATTTGGCAGAAACACGGCGAGAGAGGGAACACAAACAGTAGGAGTGGGAGAGGGAGAAGCAGGCTTCCCGGGGAGCAGGGAGCCCGATGCGGGACTTGATCCCAGGACCCTGGCATCATGACCTGAGCTGAAGGCAGACGCTTAACGACTGAGCCACCCAGGCGTGCCCCACTGTTCACAAATCTTAATATTGTTTTGTCATGTATACTTTAGACAGATTATTTCTAGAACAAAGCATACAATTGAAGCTGTTACTTACTCTTTAAATTTCAGGTGCTACATGAATAAATTTAGGTGTGATGGTATTAGGGCTGTGGTGAGGATTAAATTACGTGTTTATAGTTAGCCTTGCCCTGAAAGGCTGGAATGATTTCAGACTGTAGCATAGGCTTCCTGGTTCCGGAATGTTCAGCCTCTTAAGGTATCAGATTTGGTTTTGAGCCCTTTGTTTTGTCTCCCATTTGTTCATGGGAGGAAGGTGGAGCTCACCACTGAGCAGGTTATTAATTTTTTTTTAAGGTTTTATTTATTCGACAGAGTGATCACAAGTAGGCAGAGAGGCAGGCAGAGAGAGAGGGGGGGAAACAGCTCCCCACCGAGCAGAGAGCCCGATGGGCTCGATCCCAGGACCCTGAGATCATGACCTGAGCTGAAGGCAGAGGCTTTAACCCACTGAGCCACCCAGGTGCCCCATAGCAGGTTATTAATTAATAATACTTTTCTCTTGCAGTGTGCCCAGCTGGCTGGAAGCCTGGCAGTGACACCATCAAGCCTGATGTCCAGAAGAGCAAAGAATATTTCTCTAAGCAGAAGTGAGCGCCGGGCCATTTTAGGGCTGGGCTGCAGTGGGTAGCCATGAAAACAAAATCTCTTTTGTACTGTTGTCATGCTTAAAACACAAGACTTTAGACTTTGTGCAGATGTGGTATGGGACAGGACAGGCCTTTCCTGCAGGGGTTGGGGAGACCAACTTTTCTTCCTCTGGAGAGAATGGCCTGAGCTCTGTTGTGGGCAGGCCAACTGTTACGTACAGTAGTAGGGCATCACTTTTGATCTTTTGTTTCTATTAAACTTGAACTGAGACCTTGTTTGATTCTTCATTGGGGGGGTACTAGGTTTTGATTTTGAGAGGAATTTATGCTCTGCTTGGCCTTTTTAGGAGAAAATGAGGGTGAGAGCAGCTTCAGAATCAACATTATATTGGAGGGCAGAGGAAAAGGCAAGTAGACACAGGACATGTAACTGAACCAGGGTGGTGGTAATATTTTCACTGTATCTGGGGAGAAAGCAAGTCCTCCAGTAATGTTGGCTAAAGCATTGCAGTCTGTGCTATAGGTTAAAGCATAAATTGCAGGCTTTAGATTGAGGTTTCAGTGACATTACTTGGGACATTTACCTTCATACTACTGGGAGTGCTGTACGAGAACTTGAAGCTTGGCCTCTTATGATAAATGCCTGGTACTGACTTTGTGAAAGATTAGAAGTAGAGGCTTTGAAACTAAAAGGGGGAGGGGGAGACAAAGATCTCTAGTATTTATAGGGTAAAGCTTTGCGTATCAAAAGCACAGTGCTGGGGTGCCTTGGTGGCTCAATTGGTTAGGTGTCTGCCTTTGGCTCTGGTCATGGTCCCAGGGTCTTGGGATCGAGTCCCATGTCAGGCTCACTGCTCATGCCTGTGTACTCGCTTGCTCTCAAAATCTTTTAAAAAAAAAAAAAAAAAACCACCCACAGTGCTGAGCACTTCTTGGCTTCTTTGGATCCTAGCCTTGATTTGAAGGTGGTTCTTTTTTTGGCCCTCATTGATCTCATTGTCCTGAGGAGGGGGGGATGTCTGGGGAGAAGGCAGGTGCCTCCTGAGCCCTTGTGGCTAGTTAAGAGTCAGAACTGAGTCTGTCGTATGTTCTGTACCAGATACCTGTCAGCTATTCCAGTGTATCCTCACCCCTCCAAGCAAGACCTCTATAAACAGCAGTATAGGATTCCCAGGGCTTTCAATGACTGCTGACACAACTTTTTTTTTAATACATTTTTTTCTTTTTTTAAGATTTTATTTACTTGACAGACGCAGCGAGAGAGGGAACACAAGTAGGGGGAGAGGGAGAAGCAGGCTTCCCTCTGACGTGGGACTGGATCCCAGGACTGTAGGATCCTGACCCGAGCCAAAGGCAGACTTAAGATTGAGCCACCCAGTCGCCCCTTGACACCACTTTAATAAGCCGGGCATTGTTTCAGAAGTGCTTTACATGTGTTTATTCATTACCCACAATAAGCCTATGAGGCAGATGCCATTAGTGGATGATTCTCATTTATAAAGCCTTTTTATTTTAAGATTTATTTGACAGCACAAGCAGGGGGAGGGAGAGGCAGGCAGAGAGAAGCTGTCTCTCCAAGGAGCAGGGAACCCCACGTGGGTCTCGATCTCAGAAACCCAGGATCCTGACCTAAGCTGAGGGCACACACTTAACCCACTGACCCACACAGGCGCCCCAAGACTTCATAACAAGTAGCATCTTGGAGCACTGCAGAGAAATGCTAACAGGAACAATCCCATATTCCAAGCCAGGTGGGAATTCTGGATGTCTTTGATTTCTTGTTTTGACTAAATTCTGAGCCTTATCTTCATTGAAGATCTCTACTATAATTCTTCTATCAAGAATATATCCAAAATAAAACCTCTTGCCTTGCCAAAAAGCAAAACAAGTCCCAGCAAGTACCACTTATAAATAGGGATCCCAGGGGAGGGAGGGTATCAAGGGCCAGGGGATGCAGGTGGTGAGACACTGGGGCTGAGCCAGCCCCGGGCTCTGGTGGGGTTCTGGGGCTTTTTGGGTCTGAGTGTGGTAAAAGGTAGTTCAGGAGACTTAGAGCTAGGATCCTCTGAGGGCTGGGCCAAGCCCAAGAAGGCTAAACGTTGGGCAGGTGGAGTGGAAAAGTAGGCCTTCTGCTCTTCTGAGTAGCGCTCCCGTGGTGTCACAACATCCCGGTATGTCCAGTCACGCCAATGGAAATTAAACCCTTCAAGCAAGGTGATTCGGTCAGCTCTTTTAGGTACACAGTCCAGAGGCTTTGTGGGTTGCAGATCTGGCACCTCTATTCCTGGCAGCAGCACCACTCCTCTGATGGCAAACCAGCCCCCATATTGGGGGTGTATGCACACACCTGCTATGTGCTGGGAGAAGGTAAAGAAAATTAAGGTCATGGAGGTCTTTAAGTCCAACTAACATCATTGCAGACTAGGCTTGTTCAATTCTCAAAGGACACTGATTGCACACTTGAACCTCTCTTATAGCTGGGCTCCCCCATTTCCTCTCCTGGACAACCCTTTTCATGACCTTACTCTGGCCATGAGGAAGGAGAGTTCCTTAAACTGAGCCTCCTCCATTAGCTTCCCAGTCTCACCACTGGTCTCATAATCACTGTTCTAACCCTTCCATCCTGTAACCAGATTTTAAAAACAGACTAGGTTCTCTGAGCTGATCTGTTCCCAGGTAGACTCCAGAAAGCATGTGGGGTCAGGCTCCCGACCGACCTGACATCCTGACACCAATACCTGATATCTTTCCCTGGTATTGTGTCTACCAAATCCTTTACCCAGGAGAGATGGAAGAATGTTAAGAGTTGGTATCTTGAGGGGCCTTCACTATTTTCTCCCAGTCCCTACTCATTCATACTTGCCCTCTGACCTGGTCACCCCAGGGGTCAGCCTCCACATCCTTTCGTTGGTAGTAGTAAGCAGCCCCTGCCACATGGGCTGCAGTCTGGGCCAGAATCTTGGGGCGCCGATTGGGGTGTACCTCATAGTCCGCGATGACTTCGATTTGCAACTCTGGGAGGTTCTGGGATAGAGATGGAAGAAGCTCATTTTAGCATGAAAGGAATCATGACTTTGCCCCAGAAAGCTCTAATTTGTGTTAAGGTCCTGTCCTCAGAAATCATTTGAAGGGAAAGCATGACCTTAAACTTGGGGGGGGGGTGCGGGGGTCCACTGTGAAGAAAATGATCTGTACAGGAGGGCCCATGTTTGAAAGGAAATAACAAGGTCTTACTCAGAAGCTTCTGTGATGAGGGGCTGGGGTGCCTAGGTGGTGCAATTGGTTGAGTGTCATATTCTCAGTTTCGGCTAAGGTCTCCGAGGGTTAGGAGACAGCCCTCTGTGTCAGACTCCACCCTCAGCACAGAGTCCACTTGAGACTCTCTCTCCCTCTGCCCGTCCCCCCTGCACTCTCTCTAAAATAAATCTTTCTTTTTTAATTTTTAAAGATTTTATTTATTTATTTGACAGAGAGAGAGATCACAAATAGGCAGAGAGGCAGGCAGAGAGAGAGGGGGAAGCAGGCTCCCTGCTGAGCAGAGAGCCCGACACGGGCTCGATCCCAGGACCCTGAGATCATGACCTGAGCGGAAGGCAGAGGCTTTAACCCACTGAGCCACCCAGGCACCCCATAAATAAATCTTTAAACAAAAATTTATTATAAGGGGTGACTGGTCTCTACCTTCCAGAGTCCTAGTGTGGAGGAAGACTTGGCCCAGCTTTGGGGAGATCCAATGTATGTGTATGTATTTTATGTGCACGTGTGTGGTGGGGAAATACTGTTCTGTCCTCAACCGGCCCCGAAGACAGCACAAAACTTCCGGTCTAGGGCAAAGACAGGTGAGAGATGCTTAGGGGATGCTGGGCTTACTCCTATTTTCACTTGGAGGCCAAGGGAAGTCTGGTTTGAGGTTCATATAATAAATTGCCCATCTGAGTAGGGTGAATGATATTGATTCCAAACCTGGGGGTTGCTAGAAGAAGGTAGCTGAATTTGGGGTAAGATAAAGCAGAATGGGGAGAGATCATAATGTCAGGGATGGTTTTAGGATACCCTTCTATCTGGGAAGTGGCTCTTGGCTCTACATAGGTCTAGTCCTGCACTGAGTTTAGAGGAGCTGGAAGCAGCTACAGGTTTGGAAGCTGGGGAATATATGAGCCTTGCTCACCTCTCTAACGCGGCCCAAGTGATAGGCCACACATTGGTCCACAGGGTCAGTCAGTCGTTGGAGGTGGCAGCTCTGCAGGAAGGGTTTGAGGGCCCGGTCAAACATGGCAGGTGTGCTGAGTACCAGGAAGGCCAGGGTAGGTCCTGGCAGGGTTAGGTGGAAGGTTGGAGGCAGGAGTGCATTATACCATGCCACCTGGAACCAAGAGAAAATTCAGGCCACACAGGAGGGGCAATTTAGGCCTTTGCTAGCCCCTACCTCATCCTAGCATTCAAGGCCTCATACATCTTGCCTCAGTCTCTATCTCATTCATTCAGTCAATGGATTTGTACTGATGCTGCATGATGTATATTTATGGGGGGACTTCTCCGTGGGAGAATATGACAGGGAATTTGGAATAGAGAGGCAGAGCATTCATGAACTAAGAACCAAAAGAGATTATACTGTGATTAGTGCAATCACACTATCAGATGAGGGTCCTGTGAAATTAAAAAAGGCTTCTTGGAAGCTGTTTTGAAGGGTAGGAAGGAATCTGACAGACTGATGTGGGGAGGGAGAATCTGTTACGTATTATAAATAGAGGTTACAGCATTAGCAAAGACATGCAAAAAGGGCATATTTGGAAAACAGTAAATTGTCCAGTTTGATAGAAGTGAAGGGGAGCAGGAGAGGGGTAGAGAGATCAGTAGGCATGAGATTATGACTGGCCTAGAATACCAATTTAAGGAATATGGGTCTAATTTAGTGATGAGGGGCTAGCCATCGAAAATTTAAGGAGTAAACAGATATGATCAGTTTTAGAAAGATCTGGCTGCAGTGTGGAGGATGGATTCCATGCAGAATGACAGCAAGCAGGTTACTGCAGTAATTCAAGTGAGGAATACTGGGCTGGACCACCAGAGCATAGAGGGGTTGGAAGGAAGGGAATGGATTTGGGAGATTCAGGTGACAGATTCCTAAAGGTCTTGGTGTGTGACTAGATGTGGGGGAGGGAAGGGGTGAGAAGTAGGAGCCCAGGATGACTGGCTCTGTTCAGTACAGTAACTCCCATTACCCACCCAGGTCTACCTAACCCACCAGACAGTCATTCTCACTCTCTCTGTACTTGCCATCCACCACTACCTCCACACCTTTACTCAAGCTGTTCCTGATATTTGGGATGTACATAATTCTCTTTCCTTCTTTTCACATGTAGTTCAACCCCATTTTTTCTCATTAGTCCTTCTTAAGCTAGACTCAACCTACCTCTTCCTCTGTATTCTTTTCCAACACTGCTGTGGGCCACTCAGTGGAAGGGGTGAGAGTGGGTTGCTCTTAAGCATCAGGCAAAGGGCTCAAGCTGAGTTGATTGAGCTTTGTACAAGCACACAGCTTAGTACAGGGGGGCACTGGATAAGGGGTAAATGGATCTCTATAAACAAGGGTAGGTGGTGGTGCCAGACTTCTGTGTCAGGCAAGTGCACAGTTTCTGTATCCAGCCCAGCCCTGGTGATTGGCAACATCATGAATTCTTCTTCTGTTGTTAGATGGAACAAGCCAGCCAATTGTTTGCTTGTTCAACAACAGGAATGCCCTTTCCCCCTCAGATGGCCTAAATGTTAGCTACGCAAAACTTCCAGGCCTTGCCCTATCCTAATTCCTTTAGGAAGCTTCTAAAGTGACTGGCTCCAGAGGTCACTTTTTCCTCTGAATTGTGGAGGAGACAGAGCCACAAAATTACTGGATTATGTTTCTCCCATTTATCAATATGGCATTATACGGGCGTAAAAGGACAAACGTGCGACCTTTTCTCTACTTTTTTTTAACCAAGTCTCGGCTGACACCCTGTCCCGGCAGGTCAGAGGGACACGGGGCCAGAGGAGCTTGGGAAGGACCAGAAGACTCTCGGCCTTCACGCCGATAGCACCCAGGCCAATCATATACCTCGCCCAGCACCGCAGGAGGGATAAACCAACCTGAAAAGGGTAAACCTCGAAGCCAAAAGGGCACAACGTGTCCTCGATCTTCCGCTTCAGTTCTGCGACTTGCGGCTCCATAGCGCACGCTACGCGCAGACCTTGCTGGGGAATGGAGTCTTAAGGACAACCTGGTCCGTTAAGTTTCGAGGTAGCTTGGACTCCATTTCCCAGAAACTACGAGGACCAGCAGCGGGATAGCGTTGACTCAGTGCAATGCATCTTGGGATATGTAGTTCACTTGGTCTTTAAAGACGACAACTAAAGAATCCAAAAGTCTCAGTTTCCCGGCAAGCTTCACGGTGGGGGTTTGAGTGTTCTTGTCGCTTCCAGGGAAACGTAGTTCGGCAGCTTCCATCGCCCGTTGTCTCCGCGAGAGACGAACTCAGTTTCCCAAGTGGCGGTGCGGCTGCAAGTCCGAAGTCGTACTTCCCCGGTCTATAAGGAGGGTTTGAACCGGGTGGCGCCTGTAGCCGCTTGCACAAGTTCGGCGTGATGACCCCTGTGTCTTGGCTCTGGAGAGGTCTCGACCGAGATTCGGCACTCTCAACTCCCACCTGATATCTGCGTATCAGAGCATCTCGCTTTCCCCCTACTTTCCCCAAGCGCTGTTCCCCTGACTAGTCCCAGTTTTGCCCTGGTACTGTATCTCTACGTTTAGTATTAACATCCCCGGTCCCCACTATCTGACGTGTGGCTTTACTGGGCTGTGCTTCGGGTATTCCGGGCTGGGAGAGCAAGGGCGCAAGACTCCAGGACGCAGCCTCGCCGAAGGTTATGAGTAGGAGCCTGAGCTGGTCTGAGCACCTCGACGCACTTCTCAATGCTACTGATGGAAATGTGGCCAGGATTAAGGTGAGGGGGTACCGAAGGGCCCCCATTTGGAGTTTTGAGTTTAGGGACACTCAGAGCTTATTGGCCTGTGCATTTGTTTCTTTTGTAGCAGCGGCTGTATCCTCTTGGAGTCTCCACAGCAGGTAAGTGTTGTCCCTGTTCTACCCTCCAGCCTTTTTTCTTTCCAGGATCTGCCTTTTTCCAGTGCCTGTACCATCCACTATTCCTTCCAAATACCAGCTGTTTTCTTTCCTGAACAAACATCTGTTTTCCCCCCAAAGATAGGCCTCACAATTGTCCCTTACTTACTCCCTCAACAGGAGACCTGGCTGGGACCTGGATTTCCCCTCATCACTTGCCTCCACAGTCTGGAGTCCAAACTCGACAGCCTTGGGCTCTAGAGACTCCCTTTGTTACAGAGAGGCTGAGTTGGGCTGAGGCCAATAGAGCAACTTCTCTCCGGGATGAAGTTAGTATTCTGCGATCCCAGCTTCAATCCCAGGCTCAGGTAAAGCATGGATCCTAGGTTTGTATGTGTGGTGTTTGTATGAGATGAGGATATCAGGGGTTGGGGAAGCCCTTTACACAGTAGCTCATGTGGTTTTTCTTGCCTGGGTAGGTGACTGAGGCACTAAGGCAGGCTGTGCAGGGGCTGCTGGAAGAGCGAGAGCAGCAGAAGTACCAGATCTGTGCCCTGGAAGGTATCTGGCCAGTTCTTTTTTTCATACACGTAGCTCATTATGTATGCATACGATTTTGTTACACCGCTCCTGTGCACTTACTTGTGTCTTGATTTGCAAGTGGAGTGTCCAGGCTCATGTGCAGAGCTCTCAGAAGGGCTGACACTCAACTTGTCCCACTGCAGCTTCACTAAAGTTGCTGCAGGGGGGCCCAGAGCGGAGGGCCCTCCTCTTGGAGCAACGCCTGGAGGGGCTGAGAAGGGAACTGCAGGGCCTTCGAAGCCAGGTGCAGGAACAGGCCCACGCCCAAATACAAACAGGACCACGAAAGTGCAGTGCTTCTAGTGGCCTTCGCCAAGAGCTGCAAAATGAGTATGTGATGGGCAAGTTCTCTCCTTCCTGAGGCCTCTAACTCCTGGTAGTGTCCCCTAGGCTTGTTGATTGGCTTTAGGATGACACTGCTGTCATCTGTGCAGGCGGCAACTCCTGTGGGAGGAGTCAGAGATTCTTCGGGAGGAGCTGAAGCTGCTGCGGGACCAGCTGAGTGAGTAAAAGATTTGGGGTGGGTACGAATTCACCTGTTCTCTTTTTCTGGAGAGTCTTTTTGCTATCACAGTAAGTGGCCGTAGCTCTGATTGCTTGAGTTGTTCAGAAGTCTGGCCAAGTGTTTTGTCTTGCCTCCATGGTGTGAGTCAAGTCTCCCCAGTCAGCTTGGAAGCTTCCCAATAGCTACACCAGAATGCTCTGTCTCAGTTTTCAGCACCAGGCTGGGCACAAGGCAGGGAGGGGAAGGGAAAGAAGTTGGAGAATGCTCCCTTACATTTTTCTCTCATCTGAAGGCCAGCACCAGGAGCTGCTGCTGAAACAGATGGCTGAGGGGCAGCAAGCTCAGGCTCACAGCTGGAAGGTAGGACTAGGATCGAACCTATCTCTTCATATTTCCTTGTGTAGGCTCCTTCCTTTCTTCTCTGTCTGTTCTGATCTGCAGGCAGGCCAGGATACTCTTTTCCACCCCTGTCTGTTTCTCTCTTCCCTGTGCTGACTCTACCTCTCTCCAAAACTCTACATCCCAAACCCTCTTCTCCAGGTTGAGAAACTGTCATTGCCCACATGAGCGTTCCATGTGTGCTGAATATGCCAGTGGTGGGGAGGGAAATTCCTCCTGGAGAGGGAGAGGTTTGGGCCTACCTGGGTCTGTGGTCTGGCAGATGTTGGAGCAGCTGCAAAGTGGCCAGGAGGGCAAGGGTCACACCCTGGAGGCTGCCAGGACAGAGGCACAGGATGCTTGGCGTGAGCACAACTTCCACAGGTCAGGGGATGTGGGTGCTTGTGGCAGTGGAAGGGATTTGTCTCAGAGGCCAGGCATTGGGGACCAACGTTCAGCTATTGTAGATTTTTAAAAAGATTTTATTTATTTATTTATTTATTTGAGAGAGAGAGAGAGAGCGTGAGCAGGGGGAGAGGCAAAGGGGAGAGAGAGAGAGAGAGAGAGAGAAAATCTTAAGCAGACTCTGTGCTGAGTGCAGAGCCCAGTGTGGAGCTTGATCCCACAACCCCAAGATCATGATCCAAGCTGAAATCAAGAGTCAGATGCTCGACCGACTGAGCCATTCATCCTAGGTTTGACATCAATTAGTAGGGATGGTATGAGTGTCTGGGTTACAGCCATAAAGATAGTACTGGACATTCTTTACTTGATACAGGGTCACTGAGGTATCTTTATATGTTTAGAGGATGGAGAGGGAGGAGACTGGAGTTCTGGCCTCAGGATGGAGGACAGTTCTGTGCTGGGAGGGTCCCCTTGTCCTACAGTCACCATCTCTGCCTCTGATTCTGTTTCCCTTTCCAGGACCTCCATTCACATCCTCCAATCTAACCTGCCTGTGGCTGCCACCTTCGCCACGTCTTTTTCTTCATCTAGCTCTGAAGTCAGTCTTCCGGACAGTTACAGCGGCTGGAAACTTTTAAGGAAGCTAGGTGGGGGTAAGGGCAGGGATCCTAGGTGTGGGTGAGCCTGAATCTGAATGGTTCATAGGTGTCTGGTGCCTGATTTTTTGGCACTGGGTAGAATGGAGTCTCTGCCTCTTTTTTTGTGAATCCATCATCCTCTGTTATTACTTATCCCAAATTAGGCCTGTATGTTCCTCCCCATGAGACAGGCCCAGGGCTTAGTTGTGTATGTATCATAGTGCTCGCTGATGGTTTGTTTTCTCTTCCTTTTCTCTTAGATCTCCAGAGGAGCACACTTTCTAAACTGGAGCCCAGCAGCTTACAGCTCTAGGCCCAGAGCCTTGAGCAGGAGAACCTCTTCTTTAAGGGCCTCACAATGTTCCTGAGTGACCTGTAAGGACTTGTAAGAGTAGTTTTGCTCACCTTCCCCTCCAAGGCCCTGTTTCTGCGCCCCCCCCCCCCCCCCGCACCCTTCCTCTCTTGATCTAGCTGGTATCTGCCCTCCTTACTGAGGCTTGTCACTGCCTGCCCATCCTTGTCCAACAACTGCAATAAAATGTTTTAACCCTCCCTGATATCTTCTGTGAATCACCACCTACATGGGATACTGTACCTTTTCTTCTTCCGTTACTTGACTGCTTCCTGCCATCTCTCTCTGAAATCCAAGTTCATAGATATTTATAGCTATACCTTCTGAGTTCAAGCCCTGTGCTCAGTGGAACTTGGAAGGAAATGGGAGCTCCTGTTCTGGTGGGTAGAATGAGGTAGGACAGTGCTCTGGGGCAGTATTGCTGTGGGAATGCAGAGGAGAGCGAGGCATTCAGGTAGGCCCTGAACCTGACTAGTAGGAGGCTTCCTCTCCTCATCTCCAGCTTCTGCCTCTTAAGGCTTACTTCAGTCCTGCCACACCTCCTCATCCTTACCAGCCCAGCCCAGCTTGCATTTCCGTAGCAGTTTTCTTCCAGTTTCTGCCTCTAATCCAGTGGCTTTTAGAATTTTTTGATTGTGACCTCCAGTAAGAAATACAGTTTACATTGTAGTAAATAGATACATATATATCATTTAATAAAAAATACATGTATATATTTACCAAATGAAAGAAATTTCATGATTTGTTTTTTTTTTTAAAGATTTTATTTATTTGAGAGAAAGAGAGAGAGAGGGTGCGCGAGCACAGAGGGAGAGGGAGAAGCAGGCCCCCTGCTGAGCAAGGAGCCCCACTCGGGACTCGATCCCAGGACCACGGGATCATGACCCGAGCAGAAGGCAGATGCTTAACAGATTGAGCCACACAGGTGCCCCTAAATTTCATGATGTAATACTCATTGAATCACTAGGAGTGATGTACTCTGATATTTCCTTTTATATTAAAAAACTAGACCTGTGGCTATTGGTTCTAATCCTTTCATCACTTGGTTGCTCCCTGGGAAGTATATCTTTCTATGTAGACTAAGGGCAGCTTTACTTTCACCTTACCTGGATTTTGTATTCTAGACAATGCGGTCTAAGATTTCCTTAGAACCAGCAGCATTCCACTAAGATCTTATGAGGTCTCTTCCACTGCTAAACATAGACAAAGGATAATGGCATTTATCTACCAAGTGCATATTTATTGAGCATAATACATACCAGCCCTGGTATGTATTTGCCCTCAGCTAAGATGTGCAGTGGGTTCATAAGGGTCCTAGCTCTTAGCTCCATCTAGCTGGGAAGAGGAGACAATTATCTGAAATAAAAGCATAATAAAAGGCTGAATGAGTAGGTAGGAACTACGTCCTCTTATGAGGTATATTCAAGGGCTTGGCCTAACTAGCAGACAGGTCATGAAGAGTGGACCTTTGATACCTGAATAGCTCTAAGGCATTCCTTGGTTCTTTCTCAGTATTAAGGATCTTGCTGAGGGGCACCTGGGTGGTTCAGGGGGTCAGGCTTCCAACTCTTGATTTCGGCTCAGGTCATGATTTCAAGGTTGTGGGATTAAGGGGGACGTCTGCTTGAGATTCTCTCCCTCTCCCCCCCCAACTCTCTCTCGCTCTCAAATAAATACATAAATCTTTTTTTTTTTTTTTAAAGATTTTATTTATTTACTTGTCAGAGAGAGAGAGAGAGCACGAGCAGGAAGAGACAGAGGGAGAAGCAGGCTCCCCGCCGAGCAAGGAGCCCGATGCGGGACTCGATCCCAGGACCCTGGGATCACGACCTGAGCCGAAGGCAGCCGCCCAACCAACCGAGCCACCCAGGCGTCCCTAAATACATAAATCTTAAAAGGAAAAAGAGTTTGCTGAGAGTGGAATGACAGAGATCAGACTTGGGTCAAACAGAACTTGTTCAAAAAACTAAATACTTGCCATCAAGACTCATCTTCCTTCTCAAGGTACAAGTAATCCCAGTCTTTTACATCTTTCACTGGACATATGATAACGTCTGGTATGATGGCATTATTCAATTCTGCTTGGTACAAGTACTGTACTTATTTATCAACTACTTTGCATCCGGCTTTGTGGGAGACAGGTTAACAAGGGTGCCTGGACTCAAACAACGGAAAAATTCAATAGCAATGTGGAACAATGGTATTTGAACTGTCACCAGGTGGCAGCACATCATGTATTGCGCAAAGAATGATAGGGAAAAGGCTTTGGGCCAAAAGTCCTGGGCTGGGGTGATTTCTTTTCTCATTTTGGAGATACTGTGAGCTACCAATTAATCTAACTAAAACAGTATCCTGTTAAGGCTACCCTGCTCAAGAACCTTTGACAGCTCTCACAGCATAAAAAAGAAAGGACAAATTAGGCATTTAAGCTCAATTCACATTTAACCTCCATTCTTATCTACTATCGAATATCTTTCTTTAAAAATTTTTTTAAGTGTAGTTGAAACACAATGTTACATTAGTTTCAGGTGTATGACATAGTGATTGGACAAGTTTATACATTATGGTATGCTCACCACAAGTATAGCTACCATTTGTTACCACACAATAATACAATATCATTGACTATATTCCTTATGCTATGCCTTTTATTCTCATGACTTATTCATTCCATAAGTGAAAGCCTGTATCTTCCACTCCCCTTCACCCATTTTATCCCTGTCCTATCCAGCAACCATCAGTGTGTTCTCTGTATTTCTTTTTTTTTTCTTCAGATTTTATTTATTTATTTATTTATTTATTTATTTGACACAGAGAGAGAGAGCACGCAAGAGAGGGAATGCAAGCAGGGAGAGGGGAAGCGGGAGAAGCAGGCTTCCTGCTGAGCAGGGAGCCAGATGCGGGGCTCGAACCCAGGACCCTGGGATCATGACCTGAGCCGAAGGCAGACGCTTAACGACTGAGCCACCCAGGTGCCCCAGTTTGTTGTCTATATTTACAGGTCCAGGTATGCTTTTTGTTTATTCATTCGTTGTTTTTAGATTCCACATACAAATGAATTCATACACACGTTTCTTAAACTTTATTGCCACAGGAATGCACACCACCTATGCTCCTATTCAAATCCCATTCATCTGTCAAGACCCTTCCAGTAGGAGGCAAGTCTAAAGATGTCTGAAAGGACGTCTCTAATCCAAGGGAGTACTGGTGCAGGAAGGCCCATGCTCCAGTATTTCTTTGCCTGCTCTAGCCCTGGAAGCTCTAGCCCTGTTCCAATCTGCTCAGGCGTGAGATTATGAGGACCTGAAGTCCAGGTATATGGAAAGCATGAGGAAGGAAATATGTGCATGTTGAACAGTTGAACAGAATTCTTATTCCCTACGCAGCTCTTTGAAAATCTTCAGTTTTCTTTTTTTTTCTTTTTTTTTTTTTTGAAAATCTTCAGTTTTCAAGCCAGCTCAATTGTTGTCTCCTCCAAGAACCCTTCACCAAATGGAATCTCAGTCTAGATGAATAGTTGCCTCAGCATTTTAACCCTACCAATTGCTCTTACTATCTCAGGTAGCTAATATTTTATGCATCAGTTTTTCCACTATACTGAGGTTCTGCAGGACTCTGCGTTCACATAGCTTTTCTTTATTCAGGTAGTCCTTACTTAGCTATACCCTTCACCAACCGAAAAGCTGCGTCAGTCGAATCCGTTTTCTGTTGGTTTTATCAATTACCAATGATCGTTCCCTTTCGTGTTTACTGTTCTCCCCGCGCCGCCAGAGGCTTTGGGACTTGGGTTTCCCCCAGGTGTATTCCCTCCTTCTTGGTTCCGCCTTCCTAACACACTGCCTCTTCTGTTTTTAACCTCCTCTTCCTTCCTATTGGTTCTCTTCGTCTCCCAGAGTTGGCGCCTAGGGCTGTTGATTGGCTTTCCCGGACGCCTATTGAGGCCACCCTCATACCACGTGGCATTCCTAATGCTAATTGGGTAATTCCACTAGCTCGTTTATCAAAGATTGACGATTGATTGGCTGCTCGGGGGCTTGAGGAGAGGGGCGTGCTCACCTTTAGCCCCGCCCCAATCCCCCTGCCTGGCGGGGCAGGCGTTTCAGTCGCTCGCGGACGCGGAGCTCCTCGGAGATTCAGCTCCCTTTTCTTGCTCGCCGTTGGGATCATTCGCCTGGCCCCGCCAAACAGACAGGGGGAACGCTCCCGACTACGGGGCCATGGCAGTAGCCTCCTCGTCCTTCGCTGCTGCTAGTTCCGCCGAGTCGCCGGCTTCTGCGCGAGGGACCCCCACCACCTCCGCGGGCTAAGAGCCTCTGCCGCCTCCGAGCTGTGAGGGCTACTATGCTCCCACTTTGCTGCTGCCTTCGCCTCCCGCCCGCGCAGGCACCCCTCTGGCTGCTCAGTCCCGCCTCAGGTAACGCCAGGAGAGCTCATAGGGCACAAACCCGGGGCGTCCCGGCCCGCGCGCCCGCGCGCGGTTGCTCCACCGCCGCTACTCCGGAGCATTGGCGCTGGGGTCTCTCCGCACCGACAGGACCCCTTCGCTTCCCAGGGTCCTCTGAGCGGCTGGGGATACTCCTCGATCCGTTTTCCTTCCCTTTTCACTTTCCTCAGGGTGCCGGGACAGCCCCCACCCCTACCTCCGCTTCCTCGCCTCAGAGGCCGGGAACCCTTTAGAAGTTCCTTCGTATCAGGGACCTGGTCCTTGAGTTCTCTCAGGGACTTTTCTCACTTCAGCGACTCTGGAAGCCCTCATTTTCTTGGAGAACTCTTGTTTCAGATAGCTCCAGCTCCGCACTGAGAGCCTTCCTCGTCCCTCAGAGATCTGGACTCCCTCACTTTACTTCCCTCAAACGTACTCTTACCTAGAAACTTTCCCTTTCTACATTAGAAAGTACTCTGCCCCCTGCCCCAAGACACTACCGCCTCCCTCTCGTTTCTCTTCTCCTGTCATCCTTATTCTCCCCATCCTTCCTTTTCCCACTTCTGCCTTTTACCCTTCACTTGGAAGGTTCTGGACTAACCCAGTATTTAGATTTAGCTAAAAATGAAACTCATGTTTGTTTGATTTAAAGACCTTTCCGTTTACAACTCTGAGAAAACCTTGCTGAAGAGTTTGGACTTTATTCTGTAGGTATGAGGAGCCACTGAGGGTTTTGTAAGCAAGAGTTTGGTATGATTGATTATCTCTGGTGAGCATGTGAAGGAAGAATTGAAAGTGAAGACTGTGGAGGCTGAAAGCCTAGGTAGGCAGGAAACCAGTGTGCCAATCCAGGCCAGAGGGGATGAACTGGAATAGCGGTAGGAAAATGGAAGAGAATGACATGCACTTCCAGGAGGTTTAAATTCCACGAGGTTTCCAGAGTTTGAGAGGGTTAGTGGGAGGTTTCTGACTTCCTTGCTGGGATGCATTGGTAGTGTTATTTGTAACAGGGAACATGAAGAAGTCGTTTTGGGGGAAGGCAATGAATTTTGTTTTGGACGTGCTTAATTTGAGGTGTTTTTCAGATATCACTGTGGTTTGCTGGAAATTGGGGTCTGAATATTGGGAGAGAGGTTGGAACTGAATACAGAAATTTGAGGACGCCTGGGTGGCTCAGTTGTTTGAGCGACTGCCTTTAGCTCAGGTCATGATCCTGGAGTCCTAGGATCAAGTCCCACGTCAGGCTCCTTGCTCAGTGGGGATCCTGCTTCTCCCTCTCACCTTTAACCTTCTCGTGCTCTTTCACTCTTTCAAGTAAATAAATAAAATCTTAAAAAAATGAATACATAAATTTGAGGGTCCACAGAGACTAAAACAGGGATATTTGAAGACTTAGTATGGGATGGTAATACTGAAAGAAGAGAAGGAAAAGGCTGTGGACCAGAAGGAACTTCATTGTTTGAAGGGTAATAGACACTGAGAAGGAGAGGTTGAAGGAATGGGACAAGAATAAGAACAGAACAGTATTATAATAGAGACCAAAGGAAGAAGGGTTTCAAGATAGGAGGGGATGACCGTCACTGTCAGGTGCTGCAAAGCTCAAGTAGAATGACGATTAGAAAGAAACCCCTGAATTTAGCAATTAGGAGATCACTTGTTTCCTCTAAAAGACACTTTGAATTGTGCAATGGTGGAAATGAGAGCAATAGATCATGATGGATTGAGGAACGAATAGGAGGCAGTGAGTAACATTACTCTTTCAGCAAGTGTGGTTGTGAAAGAGAGCTGATGGTAACATCTTTATTGAGAATGTATTCTATGTCAGGTACTGTAAAGATGCTTTATAGATCACAACAGCCTTGTGGTATAGGTATCAGTATTCCTCTTTTACAATTGGGAAGACTGTAGGCAAGAATATGAAGTTTTCACTATGGCACATGTGTTTTGTTTTGTTTTGTTTTTAAGTATGGGTGAAACAGTTTTCTAGGTTGAGGGGAAAATTTACCTAGGAAATATCTTGGGCATTTCATTCTTTTATTTTTTTAAGATTTTATTTATTTATTTATTTGAGAGAGAGAGAAAGAAAGAGAGAGCATGAACGGGGTCTCAGGGCATTTCATTCTTTGATAAGGTTAGAAGTTAAGATGGATAATGGTGTGGTAGAAGGAAAAGAAGGTGGGGGAATTTGACAGATGGTCTTATTTTCTTGATGTGATTACTTATCTGTAGAGAAGTCAATTATTTCTGGAGACTGAGAAGCTATAGTATTAGGGACACGGAAATCATCAATGGAAAATGAAAATAGATTAAGGATAAGATAAAGATTGCTGACTACATTGAGGGCCCAGTAAAAGTTAGATATATTTGTAATGGGGCCCAGTAGCATGGATTTTACATTATCCCCAGCAGCCTAAGAGTGGGAGTACAGAAAAGATAAGGTTGGGTTGATCCAGAATTGGAATATATAAGAAGGGAAGATAAGATGGAGAGTAACTTTACAGTGCTAGTGATATTGTGGGAGTTATGATGGAGTCTGAGAGTCCAAGCTGGGATTTTAAGAAGTAAAACCTTCAGAGGGGTCAGTATACTTGGAGAATAAGGAGACAATCAGAAATGTGGTTGAAGACCAGGTTCTTGAAGAAATAGAGAATGGGAGGGGTGCCTTGCTGGCTCAGTTCGAGGAGGAGTGTGCGGCTCTTGGGGTTGTAATTTCGAGCCCCACAATCGGTGTAGAGATTGCTAAAAAATATATAATAATAAAGAAATACAGAATGGGACAGCTGAGAGTTCGTTATTTCAAGATTAAAAAAACAGGGTAGGGACGCCTGGGTGGCTCAGTTGGTTAAGCGGCTGCCTTCGGCTCAGGTCATGATCCCAGGGTCCTGGGATCGAGTCCCGCATCAGGCTCCTTGCTCAGCGGGGAGCCTGCTTCTCCCTCTGCCTCTGCCTGCCACTCTGCCTGCTTGTACTCTCTCTCTGACAAATAAATAAATAAAATCTTAAAAAAAAAAACAATAACCAAAAAAAAAAAAAAACACCAGGGTATAGGGGTGCCTGCATGGCCCAGTTGGTTAACCGTTTGCCTTTGGCTCAGGTCATGATCCCAGGGTCCTGGGATTGAGCCCGGCATCTGGCTCCCTGCTTAGCAGAGAGCCTGCTCTCCCTCTCCCTCTGTAGCTTCCTCTGCTTGTGCTCTCTCTCTGTCAGATAAATAAATAAAATCTTGAACAAACAAACAAACAAAAAACCCCCCAAAACTCCAGGATATAACTGTTATAGTGCTGTTGAAGGGGAATGGAAGTACAGGTTATTGAATTAGTGGGAGGTTGTAGGGCTGTGAAGTATGTTGAATATGTCATTGATATGGATGTTATAATTGTCTAGTATGATAGCAGGAAATGGAAAAGAGGAGATACTGGGTTCTGTAGGTGGGGCTGCTCAGACCTGAGGGACCCAGGATTGAATTGGAGGTTCCTTGTTAATTGTTAGAAAGTATTACTGGAGGACACCTGGGTGGCTCAGTCGGTTAGGCGCCTGCCTCTGGCTCAGGTCATGATCCCAGACCTGGGATCAAGTCTTGAATCGGGCTCCTTGCTCAGCAGGGAGCCTGCTGCTCCCCCTGCTTGTGCTCTCTTAAGTTCTTGCTCTCTGACAAAAAAAAAAAAAAAAAGTGATACAGATGTTTGTGTGAATTAATGTCAAGTTCCTGAGCCCTGGATCTATGATATCTTATTTTCTCATACAGATATATATTTGGCATGGTCTCAAACAAAAATCTTTTGAGATTTGGTATATGGCAGGCCTATTTAATTCTGTTTAAAAGTGTATATATGTTGAGAGACTAAGCTAGGGACTCTCTACCCCAGAATCCCCAATAACATTTTGTGCTTATGTTAATTTTTTTTTTTTTTTTAGTAACGGTTTTATTTGTCAGAGAGAGGGAGCACTCACACAAGCGGGGGGAGGGGGAGGGCTAGTGGCAAGTGGCAGGCAGAGGGAGAAGCAGGCTCCTTGCTGAGCAAGGAGCCCGATGTGGGACTCAGATCCCAGGACCCTGAGATCATGACCTGAGTTGAAGGGAGAGTCTTAACCAACTGAGCCACCCAGGCATCCCTGTGCTTATGTTAATTGTAAAAGGAAAATTACATATTTATATGTACTCATTCCTTGGCTTACTTAGAGTAGAAAACTGACTTAATTTTTTTTCCCCTATGTGGAAGTGTTTATAGATATATTCTTAGTGTTGTACACTTCACTGTTCAGCAAAATGAACACTGTGTTGGAATTTGAAATCTATGATAAGGGCTTTTATGAGAATTTCATCTTCTTCCAGTAAATGAAGCCCAATTATTACAGTGTATAGTGTGGGTGATACTGAATGTTTTGGACCAACAGTGGGTATTATACTATTTTCCAAGTCATCATATGGAGATGACTTCAGTGTGTCTCGTTGGTATTGTTTTTGCTGAGCACTCAGAGTGGGTGGTTATTTCAGTTAGAGGCATACTTGTGATAATTAAAAAAATTTTTTTAAATTGCTTTTCTAAAAAAGATTTTATTTATTTGACAGAGTGAGAGAAAGCGGGCGAGTGCAAGCAGGGAGAGTGGCAGAGGGAGAGGGAGAAACAGGCTCCCCCATGGACTAAGGAGCCCTATGCAGGACTTGATCCCAGGACCCTGAGATCGTGACCTGAACCAAAGGCAGACACTTAACTGACTGAGCCAACTAGGCACTCCTCTTTTTTTTTTTTTTTTTTAAAGATTCTATTTATTTGAGAGAGCATGAGCAGAGGGAGGGGCAGAAGGAGAGAGAGAAGCAGACTCCCTACTGAGTAGGGAACTTGAGGTGGGGCTTGATCCCAGGACCCTGGGATCAGGACCTGAGCCGAAGCCAGGTGCTTAAGCAGCTGAGCCACTCAGGCACCCCAGAAAGTGGGATTTCTAAGTTAAAGGATATATGCATTTATAACTATGAAATTTTGCCAAATTGCTTTCCTTGGAAGTTGTTTTAATATACATTGCCTGTTTACTCACCAGCATTAGCTATATCATAGCTTATACTTAAAAGGTGCTAACAATGTGCCAGGTGTTATTGAAACTGCTTTATATATATTACTTCATTCAATGTTACTAATATTCCTTTGAGATAGGTACTATTATTATCTCTATTTTTCAGGTTAATAAATTCAGGAAGAGAATTTAAGAGACTTGCCCAAATCATATAGGTACTGTGGCAGAAATTCAAACTAAGCACTCTGGCTCTAGGATCAGTGTTGTTAGTATTATGCTTTGCTGTTATCAAAGTTGAATTTTGCCAGTCTGATAGAGAAAAATGGTACCACAGAGTAGTTTTAAGTTTTAAAAAATTATGTTAAAGTTAAGCATCTTATTATGTTGTTTGAGTTATTCATATTTCATTTTCTGTAAACTACCTGTTTAAATTTTTATTTATCTGTGTTCATAGGTCTCTTTTCTATTGATTTCTATGTCTTTCTTTATATATTATACATATGTACATACACACATATATGCTTTATACAGTTCACATATATATGATAGATTTTTTCCTGTGGTATGTATTATATATTATAAATATTTTCCCATTTTGATATTAGTCTTCTGACTTCTTTTATTTTATACCCATGAAAAACTTTTAGGGGCACCTGGGTGGCTCAGTGGGTTAAAGCCTCTGCCTTCGGCTCAGGTCGTGATCTCAGGGTCTTGGGATCGAGCCCCGCATCGGGCTCTCTGCTTGGCGGGGAGCCTGCTTCCCCCTCTCTCTCTGCCTGCCTCTCTGGCTACTTGTGATCTCTCTCTCTCTGTCAAATAAATAAATAAAATCTTTAAAAAAAAAAAAAAGAAAAACTTTTAGGTTTAGGTGTATTCTTATGCAATTTTTTCTTTTTTATGTAGACAAATTTCTTAATCTTTTATGGCTTTTGGATTTTGAGTCATAGTTACAAAGGCCTTTTCCATTTTAATCCTCCACTTTTTATCTATCCAATGGGAACAAGAAAACAATTATTTTGAAGGTCAAAGTATTTTGTGAACTATAAACTGTAAATCATTATAGAAATGAAATATGGTGTTATTTAGTAATTTGTCTTCTGCATAAATTGTATAGAGGCTGTCATCTCCTATGTGTTCAGTGGAATATAATGACATAATTTTCTTTCTGCAGTGTGGAAAACTGGTGGTATTGATATTGTGGTCAATGTTTTCCTTGGACAATTTGCATGGGATCTTTTTCAAAAGTAGGCGCTGTGGAAATCCTAAAGTATTTTTGTATATTTTAGTTTTATTCTTTGGATTAGAATTCTTTTTTTAACTTTTTTTTTATTTTTTAAAGATTTTATTTATTTATTTGACAGAGAGAGACACATTGAGAAAGGGAATACAAGCAGGGGGAGTGGGAGAGGGAGAAGCAGGCATCCCGGCGAGCAGGGAGCCCCATGCGGGGCTCGATCCTAGGACCCTGGGATCATGACCTGAGCCGAAGACAGATGCTTAACGACTGAGCCACCCAGGCGCCCCTAAAATTCTTTTTTTTTTTAAATTAAATTTTATTCTTTAAACTTGTTTTAAAGATTTTATTGAGAGAGAGAGAGAGAGAGAGAGAAACACAAGTTGGGGGAGGGCCGGAGGGAGAGGGAGAAGCAGACTCCCCACTGAACAGGGAGCCTGATGTGGAGCTCAGTCCGAGACTCCAGGATCATGACCTCAGCCCAAGGTAGTTGCTCAACCAGCTGAGCCATCCAGGCCCCCCTATATTAGAATTCTATAATTAGAATCTGATTAAAAGTTCTCAAAAATTGTTTTGCTCTCACACTATGATTCACATAATCACACTATGATTCACAAATTTATACATTATTTACCATGGGTATTGTATTTCTTCTGACTGGTAGGAATTTGTAATTTGGGAGGACATTTCACATATATGTGTGTGTGTGTGATTATAAAATTAATGCATTTCATTAATGTAGAGTATGAAAATAGAGGTGATTTTATTTTATTTTTATTTATTTTTTTAAAGATTTTATTTATTTATTTGACAGAAAGAGATCACAAGTAGGCAAAGAGGCAGGCAGAGGGAGAGGGGGAAGCAGGCTCCCTGCTGAGCAGAGAGCCTGATTCGGGGCTCGATCCCAGGACCCTGGGATCAGGACCTGAGCCGAAGGCAGAGGCTTAACCCACTGAGCCACCCAGGTGCCCTGAAAATAGAGGTGATTTTAAAGGAAAGGATAAAAATTATTCACATCTTCCTAGATTCTAAAAGTTAATGGCCAATTTTAACATTTGGGATGTATCCTCTCAGAATTCTTTTTGTGCTTTTTGTGTGTATGTCCGTATTGTCATCAGCAACGCTCTAGGGCTTGGCATAGTGCCTGGCCCCTAGTAGGTACTAAATTAATGTTTGTTGACTGAGTGAATGAAAAAATGAATATGGTTTTACATGGAAAGTATGGAATCTGAATGGCCTATTTATTTTCTTATTTTCTCTACTGTAAATTTTGATTCATATAGTAGTATTGAAGTCTCTATGCCACAGTTCATTTGGAGGTAAGTAAGTTTGAATCTAAGCCCTTATGGAGCTCATAGTCCAGTGAAAGAGACAGATAAACAATTGAAATACTGTGTAATTACTGTAACAGCAGAGATTTGTGCAAGGCATTATCAAAGCACACAAAAAAAAGGAGATCGAGGGGTCAGAGGACACTTCCCATGTAAGATGATTACTGAGAGAGCTATGTAGAAGAGGTCAGGAAGAACATACCAGAGAGAAAGAATTTTACCTGTATAGGCATTAAAGTGTGAGCAGAGCTCTACAAGTAGTTCTCTATGTCTGGAGTAGATTTTGTTTGTGGAAAGGAGTAGAGAGAGATGAGGACTGAGGCCAAATAAGAAAGAGCCTTTGTATCACACACGAAGAGTTCTCAAAAATTTACTCCCGTTGGAGAATAGATTGAAACAGGTACAAGAGTGGGGATAGGAGGACCAAGAAGACATTAATTGAGTATAACAGCTAGAATGAGGTGAATATCACTTCAGCTGAGATAGGAAAGGAGAGCTACAATTGAAATGTGGGTTAAGTCTAGGGTATGATTAGGCCAGTTTTAGTAGAGCATGGTCTTTAAAAGCCAGACTAAGGGGGCGTCTGGGTGGCTCAGTCAGTTGGGTGTCTGCCTTCGGCTCAGGTCATGATCTCAGGGTCCTGAGATGAACCCCCCCTGCCCCCCCCCCCGCCATTGGGCTCCCTACTCAGCGGGGAGTCTGCTTCTCCCTCTGCCCATCCCCCAACTCATGCTCTTTCCCTCTCTCTCTCTCTTTTTGACTCTCTCTCCCTCTCAAATAAATGACTGAATAAAATCTTAAATTTTTTAAATCACTGATTATTCAATTTTTACATTCTTTGCCCTACTCTCTTCCCATTTCACATATATCATAAATTTTATTTCATGTGGTCTAAGCTACTATTGCAGGAGGGATGAAAAGATAGTTTTTAGTTCTACCTTTTTATCTTCATTTTTGAAATAAAAGTAATGCATGATCATTGTAAGAAACCACTATACTGACTGTATTACATAAAAAAATGAATGTCTCTTATAATCACTTCCTCCACTAAGATGACAGTTTAGTGTATACATTCCTTGAAATTGTTTTCTAAGCATATACTCATTTAATTCTCATAATAACTCAGTGAGATATAGTTAATATTTATCTCTATTTTATAGATAAGAGGATATAATGTTCATTGTTATACTAAAAAAAAGATCTCACTATTCACTCTATTTTGCAACTTGCTGTTATCATTTAACACATTTAACAGTGAAACTTGAACATCTTTCCATGTATGTATAGAATTGACTTCATTCTTTTAATGACTATATAATGTTAAATTATATGGATGTACTCTAATTTATTTAACCTATCCCCGTTGATGGGCATTTGGATTGTCTCTGGTTTTATCTGTTACTGATAATGACAGTGTGTAAATTAATACTCTTTTACATATATCTTTGTGTGCTTATTGTAGCTGTCATTTTTAATGGCTATAAAATATTCCCTTTAGTGGAAATAATACATTTGAGAAAGAAACAAGGTTGAATAAAAATATTTCGGGAGAATATATATATATTTTTAAGATTTTATTTATTTGGCAGAGAGAGAAAGGGAGAGCATGAACAGTGGGAGAGGCAGAGGCAGAGGGAGAAGCAGGCTCCCCACTGAGTAGGGACCCCGACATGGGGCTCGATCCCAGGACCCCAGGGTCATGACCTTAGCGGAAGGCAGACACACAACTGACTGAGCCAACCAGGTGTCCGGGAATATATTTTGATAGTAGTTAATGTTATTATTTTTTTAAGATTTTATTTATTTGACAGCGAGAGAGGGAACACAAGCAGGGGGAGTGGGAGAGAAGCAGACTTCCTGCTGAGCAGGGAGCCGGGTGTGGGGCTTGATCCCAGGGCCCTGGGATCATGACCTGAGTCAAAGGCAGATGCTTAAGGACTGAGCCACCCAGACACCCCAATACTTAATGTTATTAATTTTGTTTTCCCTTTTATCAGAGTCCTCCTTCGACCTTTGTAATGTAAACTATAGAATAGCCTACCTTAACCCCAGAACTACCTTCCTCTTTCCTCTTGATTGCTTTCTTTCCCACAGTCTCTGAAATAGCCTTCTAACTCACTTTATCGGAAGAGATGAGTTGAGACACCTGGGTGGTTCTGTCGGTTAAGTGTCTCTCTTCTGCTTAGGTCATGATCCCAGGGTCCTGGGATTGAGTCCTGCATTGGGCTCTTTGCTCAGCAGGGAGTCTGCTTCTCTTTCTGCGTGCTGCTCTCCCTGCTTGTGCTCGCTCGCTCGCTCTCTCTGACAAATAAATAAAATCTTAAAAAAAAAAAAAGGCGGGGGGAATGCCTGGGTGGCTCATTCGTTAAGTGTCTGCCTTCAGCTCTGGTCATGCTCCCAGGGTCCTGGGATAGAGCCCTTAAGTAGGGCTCCCTGCTCAGCAGAAGGCCTGTTTCTCCCTCTCCCACTCCCCCTTGCTTGTGTTCCCTCTCTTGTTGTCTCTGTCAAATAAATAAATAAAATCTTAAAAAAAAAAATTGCCTATCTGACCTAAGTGGTCATGTTCGGTTCTTCTTAAAATAGGAACCCTCGCCAAAAAAGGGAAGATTTATCAAAAGAGATTTTATCCTGAAAATTTGCACATCCCCCTAGTACTTTAGCATTTCAGCTTATTTGAATGGAGTCTAATATCAGTCTACCTTGTGTCAAGTTTCATGTTCAGCTTACAAAGTTATAGATACATTTAGTATGCTTAGAAGATCAGAAACTATGTTCTTTATATCGATTATGGGAAATAATAGTCCTATTCAATTCTGTCCTAGTTAGATTATATATTTAATATTGTGTACATTTTTTGCTATTATGTTTTAGCAGGGCTTTGACAGTTTGGATGGCAATTAAGGCTAAACTTTAAAAAAGATAACCAGGGAGATCTTGATTCCATGTTCCCTGGGAAACCTGAAAGACTTTGTATATTTGCCCTGGGGAAGACTTGGTTAACTGAAAAGCTATCATAAAGAAGAAAAAAAAATAAAAAAAAATAAAAAATAAAATAAAAAAATAAAAAAAGAAGAAAAAAATAGTCTTAATTTGTTGTATACTTGCAGCATTCAGAACTAGGATTAAGGGTGGAACAGGGAAGGGAGAAGAAAGGGAATCGCATTTATTAAATGTTTACCGTGTGAGAGGCACCTTGCTTGGTACTTCATACATGCATTTTTTTATCCTTTAACTCTTTAGTATGTTTTCATTTAATTCTCATAATAACTAAATGAGATATAGTTAATATCTCTATCTTATAGATAAGGGCAGAATTTAAGTAACATAAAAAAAAAAAAAAAAGAATTTAAGTAACATGTCCAAGATTATTAAACTACTAATTGGAATCAGAATTTTTAAAACTTGTGCTGTTTATTTTAGTCACACACATATATTTTAAATACATAATAATATATTATTTCAGAAAAATCACTTTTTTCCTGCTCTCATTTCATGAAATTTTATGCCTTTACAGGCTTTTTCAACTTCAGTATCTTTGCTATCACTACATCCTTTTTGAATTATCTAGCACGGTTCACCATCATCTGCTATTCCATCTAAACCATTTGAGATATAGCAGTTTTTGAATATATATATGCTGCTTTATTAGAAATTTTATTCCAGGCAATAGGTACTCATTCACATAGCATAAGAGCAGTTGGCTTTTACATTTCTAATGTTGGTATTTGTGATGTCTGTTGTACAGTCATACTTTGGAGATATTGCAGGTTTATTCCATTCTGCAATAAAGTGAATATTGTAATAAAGTGAGCAAAATGAATTTTTTGGTTTCCCAGTACATATAAAATTTATGTTTCCACTATACTGTAGTCTGTTAAGTGTGCAGTGGCATTATGTCTAAAAAAATGTACACACCTTAATTAAAAAATACAGTGGACCTTGAATAACACAGGGGTTGGGGTGCTGACCCTCTATGTGGTTGAATATCTGCATTTAACTTAACTACTAATAGCCTGCTGTTGACTGGAAGCCTTACCAATAATATAAAGGGTTGATTAACACATATTTTGTATACATATTATGTACTGTATTCTTTTTTTTTTTTTTTAAGATTTTATTTATTTACTTGAGAGAGAGCAAAAGAGCGCACAGAGGGAGAGGGAGACTGATACGGGGCTCAATCCCCCAGACTCTGGGATCATGACCTAAGCTGAAGGCAGACGCTTAACTGTCTGAGACACCCAGGTGCCCCTCTTTTTTTTTCTTCTTTTAGATTTATTTATTTTAAAGAGAAAGCAAGCGAGCACACAGGCAAAGTAAGGGAGGGGAGGGGCAGAGGAAGAGGGAGAGAAAGAATCTCAAGCAGAACCCCCACTGAGTACGGAGCTGATTCAGGGCTTGATCATAGGATCATGAGATCGTGTCCTGAGCCAAAATCAAGAGTTGGACACCCAACTGACTGAGCCACCCAGGTGCCCCTATATTATTATGTACTGTGTTCTTACCATAAAGTAAATTAGAGAAAAGAAAATGTTATTAAGAAAGTCATAAGGAGGGCGCCTGGGTGGCTCAGTGGGTTAAAGCCTCTGCCTTCGGCTCAGGTCATGATCTCAGGGTCCTGGGATCGAGCCCCACATCGGGCTCTCTGCTCGGCAGGGAGCCTGCTTCCTCCTCTCTCTCTGCCTGCCTCTCTGCCTGCTTGTGATCTCTCTCTCTGTCAAATAGATAAATAAAAATCTTTAAAAAAAAAAAAAAGAAAGTCATAAGGAAGAGAAAATACATTTACAGTACTGTACCATATTTATAAAAACTCATTTATTTTTTTAAAAGATTTTATTTATTTGACACAGAGAGAGAGGTCACAAGTAGGCAGAGAGGCAGGCAGAGAGAGAGGGGGAAGCAGGTTGCCTGCTGAGCAGAGAGCCCGATGCAGGGCTTGATCCCAGGACCCTGAGATCAGGACCTGGGCCGAAGGCAGAGGCTTTAAGCCACTGAGCCACCCAGGCACCCCTAAAAAACTCATTTATAAGTGGACCCATGCAGTTCAAACTTGTTGTTAAAGGGTTGACTATACTATATTGCTAAAAAATGCTAACCATCATCTCAGCTTTCAGCAAGTTGTAATTTTTTTGCTGGTGGAGAGTGTTGCTGTGATGTTGATGGCTGCTGCCTGATCAGTATGGTGGTTGCTGAAGGTTGAGGTGGCTGTGGCAATTTCTTAAAATAAGACAACAGTGAAGTTTGCCAAATTGATTTTCTCTTATTTGCAGGAACGATTCTTCTGTACCATGTGACACTGTGTGATAGCATTTTAACCACAGTAGTACTTCTTTCCAAATTAGAGTCAATCCTCTCAAATCCTGCAGTTGCTTTATCAACTAAGTTCATGTAATACTCTAAATCCTTTGTTGTCACCTCAGCAATCTTCACAGCATCTTCAGGAGTAGATTCCATCCCAAGAAACCACTTTCTTTACTTATCTATAAAAAGTAAATTTTATCATAAGATTTTAACAGTTTAGTCACATCTTCAGTCTCCACTTCAAAAAAGTTTTTTCTTTTTTAGATTTTATTCATTTATTAGAGAGAGAACAAGCATGAGCTGGGGGTGAGGGACAAAGGGAGAGGGAGAAGCAGACTCCCCGCTGGGCAGGAAGCCCGATCCCAGGACCCTGAGATCATGACCCGAGCTGAAGGCAGACACTTAACTGACCGAGTCACCCAGGTGCCCCCACTTTTTAAAAAAGATTTTATTTTTATTTATTTATTTATTATAAAGATTAACTTATTTGAGAGAGAACACGGGAGAGAGAGAGAGTGAGAGAGCACAAGGATGAGCAGGGGGAAGGGCAGAGGCGGAGGGAGAAGTGGGGAGCCTGCCCTGAGGGTTGATCTCAGGACTCTGACATCATGCCCTAGCTGAAGGCAGATGTTTAACTGACTGCACTACCCAGGTGCCCTGTCAGGGTCCACTTCTAATTCTAGTTTTCTTGCTATTTCTACCCTATCTGCAGTTATATCCTCCACCTGACGTCTTGAATCCCTGTTTTCCATGAGAGTTGGCATCAACTTCTTCCAAACTCTTGTTAATATTGTGGTTTTGACCTCTTCCCATGAATCACAAATGTTCTTATTGGCATCTGGAATGGTGAATCCTTTCCAGAAGATTTTTTTTTAAAGATTTTATTTATTTATTTGAAACAGAGAGAGAGAGACAGTGAGAGCAGGAACATGAGCAGGGGGAGTGGGAGAGGGAAAGCAGGCTTCCCGTGAGCAGGGAGCTCGATGCAGGGCTCCATCCCAGGACCCCGGGCTCATGACTTGAGCCGAAGGCAGCCGCTTAACCAACTGAGCTACCGAGGCCCCCCTTTTCCAGAAGATTTTCAATTTACTTTGCCTGGATCCATCAGAGGAGTCACTTCCTATAGGAGCTGTAGCTTTATGAAATGTGTTTCTTAACTAATAAGACTTGAAAGTCAAAATTAACTGTCCACATTTCAATATTGTGTCTTCTGGAATAGGGAGACCCAAGGAGAAGGAGAGAGAAGAGGAAAAAGCTGGTTGGTGGAGCAGTTAGAACACACAACATTCAATTAAGTTCTCCATCTTCCATGGTACAGTTTGTGGTGTCCCCAAACAATTAGTAACATCAAAGATCACAGATCACCATAATAATTATAATAATGAAAAAGTTCGCGGTATTTTGAGAATTACCAAAATGTGGCAGAGAGAGATGAAGTGAGGAAATGCTGTTGGAAAAATGGTTCCAGTAGAGTTAATCAATGCAGAAGTGCCACAAACTTTAATTTGGGAGAACAAAAAAAGTATCTGTGAAGCACAATAATGTGAAGCAGTAAAATAAGGTATACCTATATTCATTTGCTGGATTTTCTTTTTAAAGATTTTATTTATTTATTTGAGAGAGAGAGAGAAGGAGAGCACAGACGGGGAGAGTGAGAGGGAGAAGCAGACTCTCCATTTAGCAGAGAGTCTGATGGGGGACTCGATCCCAGGACCCCAAGATCATGACCTGAGTGGAAGGCAGACACTTAACTGACTGAGCCACCCAGGCGTCCCTAGAGTTTTTATTGACAAAATATTTATCTTTTGTTTGTGAAGCCTTTTGTTTTTGTTATTATGAGAAAAATGTAACACCCATTTATCCATCTCCCATATATAACAGTTGTTAACATTTTGTGAAATTTGCTACATCTGCTTTTTCTGATATATTTTAATGCAAATACAAACATGCTATTTCACCTCTATTTCTCCCAAAATAAGTCTTATATAATTTTAGTGTCATTGTCACACTTAAACAAAATTAATAATGATTTTCTACTATCATCAGGTTGACTGACTTGCTCAGTTGGAAGAGCATGTGATTCTTGATTTTAGGATTGTGAGTTTGACCCCCACACTGGGTGCAGAGATTACTAAAAAGAATAAATAAAAAAAACCAATTTTCTGGGTGCCTGGGTGGCTCAGTTGGTTAAGCGTCTGCCTTCAGCTCAGGTCATGGTCCCAGGGTCCTGGGATTGAGCCCTGTATCAGGTTCCCTGCTCAGTGGGCAGTCCACTTATCTCTCTACCTCTGCCACTCCTCCCTGCCCATGCTCACTCTCTCAAATAAATAAATAAATACATAAAATCTTTAAAAAAATAAAAAAAAATTAATTTTCTACTATCTAATAGTAGTTCTATTAAAATTTCTACAGTTGTCTTTTATACCTAGTTTGTTCAAATCAGGATTCAATCAAGTGTCATTAGTATATTTAGTCATTATAACTTTTTTTTTTTTTTTTTGAGAGAGCATGCACAGGAGTTGGGCAGGGGAGGGGCAGATGGGGAGGGAGAGAGAGAGAGAGAATCTTAAGCAGGCTCCATACCCAACACAGGGCTCCATAGCAGGACCTTGAGATCATGACCTGAGCTGAAATCAAGAGTTGACTATTCAACCAACTGAGTTACCCAGGTGTCCCAGTCATTTTAACTCTTAATTCCAGAATTTGAATAGAACACTATGCTTTTCATTTTTTTGTTTTGTTTTGTTTTTCTTTTCTTCTTTTCTTTTTTCTTTCCTTCCTTCCTTTCCTTTCCTTCCTTCCTTCCTTCCTTCCTTCCTTCCTTCCTTCCTTCCTTCCTCTCTCTCTCTCTCTCACTCTCTCTCTCTCAAGATTTTATTTATTTGCCGGTGGGAGAGAGAAAGAGAGAGCGAGTGCACAAGCAGGGAAAGTGGCAGGAGAAGCACACTCCCTGCTGTGCAGAAAGCCTGATGTGAGGCTCAATCCCAGGACCCTGGGATCATGACCTGAGCTGAAGGCAGACAGACTCTTAACCGACTGAGCCACCTGGGCGTCCCCCTATGCTTTTATTTCTTTGAAAATATTATTTTTGTAACAATTAGAACTTTCTTTTTTTTTTTTTAAGATTTTATTTATTTATTTGACAGAGAGAGAGAGATCACAAGTAGGCAGAGAGGCAGGCAGAGAGAGAGGGGGAAGCAGACTCCCTGCTGAGCAGAGAGCCCGATGTGGTGCTCGATCCCAGGACCCTGAGATCATGACCTGAGCTGAAGGCAGAGGATTTAACCCACTGAGCCACCCAGGCGCCCTAGAACTTTCTAATAATAGGGACACCTGGGTAGCTCAGTCAGTTAAGCCTCTGGCTCTTGATTTCGGCTCAGGTCATGATCCCTCTGCCTCTGCCCCCTCCCTGCTTGCTCAAGAATGCATGCTCTCTCTCTCTCAAATAAATAAATAAATCTTAAAAAAAAAAAAAAAAAGAGCTTTCTAATAATAGAACAAGCCACTGAAGGAATTACTGAATTCTTTGTTAGTGGTGTTTTTTCAGTAGGCAGAGCTGACTCTTGCCTCTGTACTCTTCAATCCAGTGGACACTTTTTTTCATATTATTTGAATACCTGTGGTATTTGATATATTAAACATTTCCACCTTTGGCTTGTGTGACATACTTTCTCTTGGTTTTATTTTTACCTCTTTTGTTTCTGTTTTGTCCTGTATATGTTGGTGTTCCCTTCACCTCTTATCTGATCTCACTTAAGGACATAAAGAAGGAGACTGGGCTTTGGCACATAATAACAACTCAGTAAATATTAGCTATTAATCATATTCTCTACTTTGGGAAACTCTTTAGAATATTTGTCAGTGTAAATGACTTTCAAGTCTATCGCCAGGCTAATCCTCACTTCTGAGCTCCAGCATGGTGTCTTCAACTGCTTCCTAAATGTTGTCACTTGGTATTTCTTTAGGCATCTCAAACTCAATAAGACCAGGAGTGAATTTGAATCAATTCACAAATCTCCTTTTGGTGAATTCCTACTCATTCCATCAGTCACCCAGACCTGAAACATGGGAAGGATTCTAATTAAAATTGGAGTCATCCTAAGTACCTCTCATACCTCCTACTTCCATTTGGTCACCTTTTAAAAGTCCCACTTATCTTCTTTCCAGATTCTCTGTCTTCACTGTTAGTGCCTTAATTAAGCCCTCCTTCTTTCTAATCTGCCATTAGCAATTGTCACACTGTATTGTATTCATTGATTTACGTGTGTTTTTCGGGGGGTGGGGGGAGACTAAGCTCCTGGAGGGGTTGAGTCATGTTTTATTTGGTTTTCTGTATTCTTATCCCAGAGAGACAGTAGTATAGTGAGTAAGAGTACAGGCTCTGGATTTGAATTCTGGCTCTGTGACTTCTTGGCTGTAAGAACTGGACAAGTTAATTCCTTTGTATCTTTGTTTCCACATTTATAATACAGGGATAATAACGGTATCTATTAGATAGGGCTATTATGAATATTAAACATATAAAGCACTCGTAAGACTGTCTGGATTATAGTAAATACTCAGTGAATATTATAGCACTTATCATAATGCCTTGTACCTAGTGGGAACCCAATTAACATTTGAATAAGTTAACAGACAGGTATTCCTGGATTGACCAAAAGATTGGACTAGTTAATAATCTAAATGCCTTTAGAACTTTCAACCAAAGTTTCTGTTTTATGTTATGACCTAAGGCCTGGTAGATTGTAGTTAAAACAGCAGATAAGATGTTTATCCAAAAGAGATAATACAGTTTTAAGAACTGGCTTTTGATCTGTCTGACAGCAATATATGCCATTGTGTAATTCATGGCTAATTAAATAGGGGATACCAGTTTTTATGTTAGATTGCCTTTGGTTTGAATGGAAACTGCAACTCATTATTTCACAGTAGGATGGCAAGTTCAGCAGTATTGCTTTTATTTTTAATTAGGCAGTCATCCTGAAATGTGTCTGTATTTGCTATGTTGGTCCATAGAAAGGATAGCAGCTGAGCAGACCTGTCATGTAGATTTGCCATGTGGTTGGTCTTGATACACAGCTAATGCACTCATCAGTATTCCTATTCTGGAAAATGGCCAGTTTTCTGGGTCGTATCTTAGCCATAACGGATCTTTGTTTTAGTTTGACTTTGAAAGTTTTTATGATAATAGAAAGAAAACAATATATGATTAGGATATTATTTGTTATTCTTTTTCTACTCTTTATACTCAGGGTGTAAAAGTCCACTGAAATCTCAACAATCCTTTTTACTCACTTTGTGGGACTTCATTACCAACTTTGTGCACACATGATTCTATATTCGAATGGATATTGAAAGTTTTTGGTCGCTGGTTGACACTTTGCCATGTCCTGCCTGCTATTGGTTGACAGTTATTCAGTGCATTGGAGGATTTTATTTTCATCTCTGCTATTGTGAAGTTTCCTCTACTTTGTTCCTGTGAAATGAAGGGGTAAGAAACAACAAATCCTATATATTAGAATAGAAAAGAAGAATGATTGGGAGTTGGCATATCTTCCTTATCAGCTTGGCATCCATTCTTTAGACAGTCTGTCTATTTAAACCAATGCTAATTTTTACGTATGTAGAATGTGATTAAATGATGGAAGGCTTGGGGCACCTGGATGGTTCAGTTGGTTAAGTATCTGACTCTTGGTTGTGGCTCAGATCATGATCTCAGGGTTGTGAGATGGAGCCCAGCCTTGGGCTCCGTGCTCAGGGTGGAGTCCGCTTGAGATTCTTTCTCTCCCCCACTCTGTCCTTCCCCCCTGCTTGCATTCTCTCTCTCTCTCTCTCTCTCTCTGAAATAAATAAATAAATAAATAAATCTTTAAAAAAAACTTTTTTTTTTTTTTTTTAAGATTTTTGTTTATTTCAGACAGAGAGCACGAGTGGGGGAGAGGAACAGAGAGAGAAGCAGGCTCCCGGCTGAGCAGGGAGCCCAAAGTGGGGCTCGATCCCTGGACTCTGGGATCATGACCTGAGCCAAAGGCAGACGCTTAACTCACTGAGCCACCCAGGTGCCCCAATCTTAAAAAATCTTAAAAAAAAAAAAAAAATCACCGAAGGCTTTTGTTCCAGAGGTTGGTGGAGCTATCATTGTATACTCCTTAGCTATACTCCTTAGCCTCTGTTGTCAAGGTAGAGTGGAGAATAATAGTAGCTTTCTCTCTAGCTAATACACAAATCATTTTCACAGAAATTTAGCTGTTTTTCTGGAGACATGTCATAGCGGGAAGTGTTTGAATTTGAAACTACTGGATTTGAATCCCAAGTCTGTCAGCAATCGTTTGAGTTTGATCAAGTCTTTTATTTATTTTATTTTTAAATTATTTTATTTTATTTTTTTTAAAGATTTTATTTATTTGACAGAGAGAAACACAGCGAGAGAGGGAACACAAACAGAGGGAATGAGAGAGGGAGAAGCAGGCTTCCCGCTGAGCAGGGAGCCTGATGCGGGGCTTGATCCCAGCACCCTGGGATCATGACCCGAGCCTAAGGCAGACGCTTAACGACTGAGCCACCCAGGTGCCCCTTTTTAAAAATTTTTATTTATTTATTCATGAGAGACAGAGAGACAGAGGGGCAGAGGGAGAAGCAGGCACCCCACTGAGCAGGGAGCCTGATGCAGGACTCGATCCCAGGATGCTGGGATCATGACCTGATCTGAAGGCAGATGCTTAACCATCTGAGCCACCCAGGTGCCCTGATCAAGTCTTTCAATGATTTTTTTAAAATTTATTTACTTGACAGAGAGATAGAGCACAAGTAGGCAGAGTGGCAGGCAGAGGGAGAGGGAGCAGCAGACTCCCTGCTGAGCAAGGAGTCCAACACGGGGCTCAATAACAGGACTCTGGGATCATAACCTGAGCTGAAGGCAGATGCTTAACCCACTGAGACACCCAGGCACCCTTGATCGAGTCTTTTAACCTCAGTGTCTTAATTTTGTCCTCTTTAAATTGGAAATAATACCTACTTTGTAGCATTGTCATAAATACTAGAGATACCATATGCAAAACACTTGGTAGAATGCATGGCCCACGGTAAATGGTGGCTGCAGTTATTATTTCCAGAAGCATTTCAGGTGTTAGTATGACCTAACTGGGAGTCCTAAAAAGGTTTCCTTGATTTTCTGGAAAATAATTTATGGAATTACTACTTTGAAAGGTAAAATATATAATATTGGATATAGATTATTTAGCTAACTCTTTATTAATAGCTTTTCAGATTACTTTCCCCAGTCAAAGCTTTTAATTGTACCTTCTTTGTGAAAAATAAATCAATTCCAGTATCAGTGTAAATTAGCCTTTTAAAAAAAAAAAGATTTAATTAATTAATTAATTTTAGAAAGAGAGAGAAAGAGTGTGCATGTGTGACTTGGAGGAGGGGCAGAGGGAGAGGGAGATGGACCCTGTTGAGCCTAGATCCCAGGACCCTGAGATCATGACTTGAACCGAAATCAAGAGTAGGTTCAGGATGCTCAACATACTGAGCCACTCAGGTGCCACCAAAATTAGCCTTTGAAAAGACATACTTGCTTATGTAGGAAAAGAAAGCAAGTTTTAAACTTCGCAGGTTTTAAGTATTGACATTGAGAATACAGTTACTAAAAAATGATTTGTGTCCTTGCTAGCAACATAATTTCGTTATTTTTTGAAAGAATGCTAAAGGCTATTTCCTGGTTTCAAGTCAAACTGATGAAGCTTTTCTAATGCCGTGTTTCTCAGTGGGGGCACTACCGGCATTTAGGGCAGGACAATTCTTTGTTGTGCAAGACTGCTCTGTGCATTGTAGGACATTTAGCCTTCCCTTGACCCTGCCCACTAAAATGCCAATAGTGCCCACCCCACACCCTCACCATTGTGACAGTAACTTCTCCCTGACAAGGACCTTCTTCCCCCTGAATTTTCACATGTTCCTCATTTTCCCTTGAAATATTTTTAGTGAAGCAGATCATAGTACCACCAGTTTTCATTTAAGAATTTCAAGTTTTTGCAAGCTGAAAACTATTTTTTTTTTTTTGCCTTAATTTAAGCATGATTATTAGGTAAGAAAAACTTATTATAAAAAGAAATCTCTGGGGGGTGCCTGGTGGCTCAGTCAGTTAAGCAACTGACTTTGGTTCAGGTCATGATCTCAGGGTCCTTGGATCGAGCCCTGCATCAGGTTCCCCGCTTAGCGGGGAGTCTGCTTGTCCCTATCTCTCTGCCGTTCCTCCTGCTTATGTTCTCTCTCTCTCTCTTACATAAATAAAATCTTAAAAAAGGAAATCTCTGTGTTATAGAATTCACTAGCACTTAGACATACAAAAGTTATTCAAATGAATTAATATAACAACAATTCTTAATATATTAACAATATTTAGGAAAATCCTATGATGCCATGTAAGGCAATAAAACTGTGTACGTTTATAATAAACAGTAAATTTATTTCATAAGTCTTTCCATAAATCTTTCCATTGTAAAAATTTTTTTTTTAAAGATTTTATTTATTTATTCGACAGAGAGAGAGAGACAGTGAAAAGAGGGAATATAAGCAGGGCGAGTGGGAGAGGGAGAAGCAGATTTCCTGCTGAGTAGGGAGCCTGATGTGGGGCTCGATACCAGGACTCTGGGATCATGACCTGAGCTAAGGCAGACACTTAACGACTGAGCCACCCAGGCGCCCCGTTAAATTGTTTTCGAATAAGCGAACTTCATTGTTAACATTTCCAACACAAATTGTTTCACTTCTTGACCAGGATGGACAATAATTTTGCATTTTTTTCTGGATGAAAGACTTCAAACCAGTTTTCACATCATAAAGGTGTAGGTTGGATATCTCAGCTGTGCCACTTTGCCAGTACAGTGTTTTTGGGAGAACTCAAGGCAAACTACCTTTGGAAGATCAAAGGAGTGTAGTCCCTTGTTAGTGACATTGATAATATTTTTTTTTTCCATTGCCCCGGGCAAACAAAGTGTCATCCTTACTAAAGGTATAGACTTTGCAATGTTTCCCAGATTACCTTGGAAACAATGTGCTTTCTATAAAATGTGGTGGTCCATTTATCATGTACAGTTCTTCTGATCCTCAGACTGTCAGAAGCATGGATGGCGCCATCTTGTCCTGGGAAAATTAATTATTCTTGATCAACAGAGTGTAGTCTTTTGAATCAAGTAGCTTCTTTAAAGTGATATCTGTATTTTTTCAGTCATTGTGTTTTCCTTTTTTTTTTTTTTAATTATTTATTTATTTATTTGACAGAGAGAGAGAGATCACAAGTAGGCAGAGAGAGAGGGAGAAGCAGGCTCCCTGTCAAGCAGAGAGCCTGACACGGGGCTCGATCCCAGGACCCTGAGATCATGACCCGAGCCGAAGGCAGAGGCTTTAACCCACTGAGCCATCCAGGCGCCCCTTCCTTTTTTTTTTTTTTTTTTTTAAGATTTTATTTATTTGAGAGTGTGAGAGAGTGAGAGAGAGAGTACAAGCAGGGGGAGGGGCAGAGGGAGAAGCAGACTCCCCGCTGAGCAGGGAACCCAATGTGGGACTCAATTCTGGGACCCTGAGATCATGACCTGAACCAAAGGCAGCCACTTAACTGACTGAGCCGCCCAGGTGCCCCCCATCTGTCCATTTTTAATTGAATTATTTATTTTCTTGAATTTGTGTTGTATAAGTTCTTTATACATTTTAGGTATTAACCCTTTATCAGATATATCATTTACAAATATCTTTTCCCATTCAGTAGGTTGCTTTTTATTTTGTTGATAGTTTCCTTCACTGTCCAAAAGCTTTTTGTTTTTGTGTAGTCTTATATGTTCAATTTTGCTTTTGTTTCCCTTGCCTGAGAAGACCTATCTAGAAAAATGTTTCTATGGCTCCTGTCAAACAAATTACTGCCCATGTTTTCTTCTAGGAATCTTATGATTTCGGGTCCCACATTTAGGTCTTTAATCCATTTTGAGTTTATTTTTGTGTATAGTACAAGAAAGTGGTCTGATTTCATTCTTTTACATGTAGCTATCCAGTTTTCCCAATACCATTTGTTGAAGAGACTGTCTTCTTCCCATTGTATATTCTTGCCTCCTTTGTCATAGATTAACTGACCATAAAAGTGGGTTTGTTTGTGGATTCTTTGTTCTGTTCTATTGATCTATGTATCTATTTCATGTTAGTCTCATACTGTTTCCATGTTTGTAGTATATCTTTAAATCTAGGATTGTGATACCTCTAGCTTTGTTGTTCGTTTTCAAGATTGCTTTGGCTATTGAGGGTCTTTTGTGGTTCCATACAAATTTTAGGATAATTTGTTGTAGTTCTGTGAAAAATGTCGGTATTTTGTTGGGGATTGCATTAAATCTGTAGATTGCTTTGGGTAGTGTGGACATTTTAACAATATTAATTCTTCCAATCTATGAACATGGTGTACTTTTCTATTTGTGTTGTCTTCAATTTCTTTTATCAGTGTTTTATAGTTTTCATAATACAGGTCTTTCACCTCCTTGGTTAAGTTTATTCCTGGATACTTTATTCTTTTTGGTGTAATTGTAAATGGGATTGTTTTCTTAATTTCTCTTTCTCCTACTTCGTTTTTAGTATACAGAACTGCAGCAGATTTCTGTGTATTAATTTTGTATCCTATGACTTCACTGAATTAATTTATCAGTACTGTTGGTTATTTGTTGGAGTCTTTAGGGCTTTCTTTTCTTTTTTTTCTTAATTTTTTTTCTTAAGGTTTTTATTTATTTGTTTGACAGAGAGAGACACAGTGAGAGAGGGAACACAAGCAGGGGGAGCAGGAGAGGGAGAAGCAGGGTTTCTGCTGAGTAGGGAGCTCGATGTGGGGCTCGATCCCAGCACCCTGGAATCATGACCCGAGCCAAAGGCAGACGCCCAACAACTGAGCCACCTAGGCGCCCCCTTAATTTGTTTTAATTTAGTTTAATTTCATTTTATTTTTTAAGATCTTATTTATTTATTTTTCAGAGAGAGAGAAAGAGCAAGCGCACAAGCAAGGAGAGCAGCAGGCAGAGGGAGAAGCAGGTTCTCCACTGAGCAAGGAGCCCAAAGCAGATTTGATCCTAGGACCCTGGGATCATGACCTGAGCTGAAGGCAGACACTTAACCAACTGAGCCACCCAGGCGTCCCATCTTTAGGGTTTTCTATATATAGTATCATGTCATTTTGCAAATAATTAAAAGTTTTACTTCTTCCTTACCAATTTGGATATCTTTTATTTCTTTTTCTTGTCTGATTGCTGTGGCTAGGACTTCCAGTACTGTGTTGAATAAAAGCGTTGAGAGTAGACATCCTTTTCTGGCTCCTGATCTTAGAGGAAAAGCTCTCATTTGAGTGTGATGTGGCTTTGGGTTCTTCATATATGGCCATTACGATGTTGAGGTTTATTCCCTCTAACCACTTCCTCCCTCCCTCTTTCTTTTCCTTTTCTTTTCTTTTCCTTTTCCTTTCCTTTCCTTTCCTTTTCTTTTCTTTTCTTTTCTTTTCTTTTCTTTTCTTTTCTTTTCTTTTCTGTTCTTTTCTTTTCTTTTCTTCTTTTCTTTTCTTTTCTTTCTTTTCTTTTCTTTTTCTCTTTCTTTCTTTCTTCTTTCAATTTTATTTATTTGTCAGAGAGAGGGAGGGAGAGCACAAGCAGGGGGAGTGGCAGGCAGAGAGAGAAGCAGGCTCCCCACTGAGCAAGGGGCCTGATGCAGGACTCTAGATCCCAGGACCCTGGGATCATGACCTGAGCTGAAGCCAGACACTTAACTGACTAGGCGTCCCTCTAACTCTACTTTCCTGAGAGTTTTTATCATGAATGGATGTCATACTTTATCAAATGTTTTCTACATTTATTGAAATAATCATATGATATTTATCCTTTCTCTTGTTAGTGTGATGTGTCACATTGATTAATTTGTGAATACTGAACCATGCTTACACCCCTGGAATAAATCCCACTTGATTGTGGTGAATGATTTTTTAAATATATTTTTTGATTTAGTTTTCTAATATTTTGTTGAGGATTTTTGCATGCATGTTTATTAGAGGTACTGGCCTGTGATTTTCTTTTCTTTCTTTCTTTATTTTTATAGTATCTTTATCTGGTTTTGGTATCTGCGTAATGCTGGACTTAGAATGAATTTGGAAGCTTTCCTTCCTCTACTGTTTTTTGGACTAGTTTAAGAAGAATAGGACATTCTTTAAATGTTTGATAGAATTTACCTACGAAGCCCTCTGGTCCTGGACTTTTGTTTGTTGGGAGTTTTTTGATTATTGATTCAATTTCATTGCTAGTAATCGGTCTGTTTAAGTTTTCTTATTTCTTTCTGATTCAGTTTTGGTACGTTACATGTTTGTAGGAATTTATCCATTTCTTCTAGGTTGTCCAGTTTGTTGGCATATAATTTTTCATAGTATTCTCTTGTAATCCTTTGTATTTCTTGGCATTGTTTTTTATTTCTTCTTCTTCATTTCTGATTTATTTGAGTCCCCTCTCTTCTTTTTTTGATGAGCCTGGCTAAAGATTTATTAATTTTGTTGATCTTTTCAAAAGAACTAGCTCCTGGTTTCATTGATCTGTTCTATTTTTTAGTTTCTATTTTGCTTATTTCTGCTCTAATCTTTATTATTATCTTCCTTCTGCTGGCTTTAGGCTTTGTTTGTTCTTCTTTTTCTAGCTTCTTAAGGTGTAAGGTTAGGTTGTTTATTTGAGATTCTTCTTGCTTCTTGAGGAAGCCCTGTATTGCTATAATCTTCTCTTTTAGAACAGCTTTTGCTGCATCCCAAAGGTTTTGGACAGTTATGTTTTCATTTTCATTTATCTCATGTATTTTTAAATTTCTTCTTTGATTTCTTGGTTGACCCATTTATTGTTTACTAGCATGTCGTTCAGCTTCCAGGTATTTGTGTTCTTTCCAGATTCTTTCTTGTGATTGATTTCTAGTTTCATACTGTTGTGGTCGGAAAAGATGCATGATATGATTTCAGTCTTTTTCAGTTTTTTGACTTGTTTTGTGGCCTAATATGTGATCTGTTCTGGAGATTGTTCCATGTGCACTTGAAAAGAATGTGTATTCCACTGTTTTTGGATGGAATGTTCTGAATATATCTGTTAGGTCCATCTGGTCCAAGGTGTCCTTCAAAGACACTGTTTCCTTGATTTTATATCTGATCTATCTATTGATATAAGTAGGGTGTTAAAGTTTCCTACTATTATTGTATCACTGTCAATTTCTTCCTCTATGTCTGTTAATATTTCCTTTATGTATTTAGGTGTTCCCATGATGGGTGTGTAAATATTTACGATTGTTACATCCTCTTGTTGAATTGTTCCCTTTATCATTTTATCATCTTTGTTTCTTTGTTTTGTTCACATAAGTTTTGCTACCTCAGCTTTCTTTGCACCTCCTTTTTTTTTTTTTTGTAACTTAAAAAAAATGTTGTGGGGCAGCTGGGTGGCTCAGTCCGTTAAGCAGCTTCCTTTGGCTCAAGTCATGATCCTGGAGTCCTGGGATCAAGCCCCAAGTCGGGCTCTCTGCTCAGGAGGGAGCCTGCTTCTCCCTCTCCCTCTGCCCCTCCCCCAACTCATGCTCTCACACGCGCGTGTGCTCTTTCTCTCTCAACTAAATAAAATCTTAAAATTTTTTTGAATTAAATTCTAATGATACCACTAACTACAACTTGCTTCTTTCCCCCCAACTTTGTACTGCTTTTGAAATACATCTACATTGCTAGATAGAGTTCATTCATTGTGGATGCTGTATATTTCATTGAAAAATATTCTACACTTTCTTATTGCTCCTACAGACTGACTTTGGGCTGTACCTCCTCCACGTTTATTACAAACTGCTGAAATGAAATGAATCCTTGTTCATGTCTCCTGTGCTTACGTGCAAGAGTTTCTATAAGCATATACCTTTTATTTATTTATTATTATTATCTTAAGATTTTATTTATTTGTCAGAGAGGGAGAGAGCACAAGCAGAGGGAGTGGCAGGCAGAGGAAGAAGCAGGCTTCCCATTGAGCAAGGAGCCTGATGCAAGACTATTCCAGGACCCCGGGGTCATCACCTGAGCTGAAGGCAGACACTTAACCTACTGAACCACGCAGACGTCCCTACCTTTTAGGTAAATACTTTTTTTCTGGGCTCCTGGGTGACTCAGTTGTTAAGCGTCTGCCTTTGGCTCAGGTCATGATCCTAGGGTCCTAGGATCGAGGCCCACATTGGGCTCCCTGCTCAGCAGGAAGCTTGCTTCTCCCTCTCCCACTCACTCTGCTTGTGTTCTCTCTCTCTATCAAATAAATAAATAAAATCTTAAAAAAAAAATACTTTTTCTGCCTCTTGAAAAGTTCCACAAGCCAAGGTACATGTTATTTGTTTTTCAAAATAAAAATATCAAAAATTTCAGCCTATTGTGCTATCGTGAAACTTGTAAGAGCTCCAACCAAACCAGTTTGGTTGCTGTTAGGTATTCCTTACCTCCTCTCAGACCTGTTGAGCTGCAATGAGCAATTCTGTCTTTCAAGCCTTAGTATAGAGAAAAGAATCTGCCCGCCCCCCCCCACAGAAAAATTGAGGGCACTGTGGAGGTTAGCAGTGTATTTCATTCAAAATTAAAAAGTTAGTAGATGGTAAGTCAATCAGTAATTTCAGAGGCATCTATGCTTTATATAGTTTTAACTTCGGTGTTTTGTAATTTATTTTTCTAAAGTTGAGTTTTTTCCCCTTTTCTGTCTCTGTCCAAATTACAGCCACCCTCGTCTTCCTCTGCACTCAAGTACTGGTTCTCTTTTCTATGTAGATGACTAGCTTAACTCCTTACAACTCTATAGTGGAAAAACACTGAACTAAATAATATGAAATGGAAAAAGCTTGAGCTTTGATGCTGGATGGACCTTGGTTCTAATTCTGGTTCTACTAGCTGTGTATCCTTAGGCAAGGTACTTAACCTCCTGAGCCTACATTTCTTTTTCTCTGAAATGGGAATAATACCTAGCTTGGTGTTATGTTTGAAGATTAAATGAGGAAATTCTTGTAAAATTCCTGCTTTTTTTTTTTAAGTTAATAATATACCCCTTCTCTGAGTAGAGGATCTTCAACTTCTGGGTATGTAAGAATCACTGGGGAGTTTGGTAAAATTTCCAGGTGTCACTCCAGGAGATTCTGATATAATAAGTCAAGGTTGAGGCACAATAATCTGGGTTTTAAACAAGATCTTTGGGTAATTTTGAAGCAGATGATTAGTAGACACACTTTTAAAAATGCACTACCTTTGGTTCCTTGGTTCTAAGTTTAGCTTTGCTAGTAAATAGCTTATAACTATGGGCAAATCATTCCCACATTCTGGGCCTTATGTTTCCTCACATATAAAATGAGTGACTGAACTTTATGGTCTTTACTGGCTGTAAAATTTAAAAAAATCTTGGTCTTATATTCCTAAATTTTTGATCTGCTGATCTGCTGCCACTTTTTGGTGAGGTTCAGTAGAAGTACTTAAATGATTTATTCCTTTAGAACTTGAATTATTTTCCCTTCTATGAAGACTTTGGTAAAACTAGTTTAAGCAAAGATGATATTTATTTATTTACTTATTTATTTATTTTGAGAGAGAGAGAGCATGGGGCAGAAGGAGAGGGGGAGGAGTAGAGGGAAGGGAGCAGGAAGGGAGGGCCAGAGGGAACAGAGGGAGAGAGAGAATTGTAAGCAGGCTCTGCACCCAGCGTGGCACAGACTTGGGGCTTGATCTCCCAAACCTGAGATCATGACCTGAGCCAAAATCAAGAATTGGATTCTTAACCTACTGAGCCACCCAGGTGCCCCAAGGTAATCTATTTTAACGATGCAAAGATATCTCATGGAACCTTAATCAGGATGCAGTGAGGCCTCAGGAATTGGGTAATATAGCACATTGGGAAAATTAGGAAGTTCTCTCTTTATCTTTTTTTCTTTGTGGATTGGCCTCAATCTCTTGGCTTTTTCTGCCTAGAAAATGGCTATGCCCAACAGTTCCTGAGTTTACATGGTTTCGTTTATTTCGTTTATTTATTTATTTATTTATTTATTTATTTCGTTTATTTATTTATTTTTTAAAGATTTTATTTATTTATTTGACAGAGAGAGAGAGATCACAAGTAGGCAGAGAGGCAGGCAGAGGGGGCAGGAAGCAGGCTCCCTGCTGAGCAGAGAGTCTGAGGCGGGGCTCGATCCCAGGACCCTGAGATCATGACCTGAGCCAAAGGCAGAGGCTTTAACCCACTGAGCCACCCAGGCGCCCCTGGTTTCCTTTTTTAAAAATTATTTTTAAGTAACCTCAAGCCCCAACCTGGGGCTTGAACTTACAACCCTGAGATCAAGAGTCACATGCTGTACCCACTGAGCCAGCCAGGTGCCACTACTACATGGCTTCCATTTTAGGAAGCAGCCAGACTGAAGCTAGGATATCTTAATTCCAATTCCAAATTGCCAGGAAGGGAACTGTGATTGGTCCATACTGGGTAGACTGCTGTGACTTCTGGCTAAAGCTAAGGAAGCAGGGTCGCATTGTAAGGATGGCTTTGGGAGCCTTGCCGCTATTCTCCGTGGTTAGAGGTGGTAGAGGTGGTCTGGGCTAGGTATTCATCACTTTTATGAAAGCATTTTACTAATTGAAAAGTCACAATGTTGTATTCTGCATAACACCCTTATAATAATTTCTCATGGAAAAAAAGTAGAAGTAGGGAGAGATGGCTAAAAGAAAACGTGGGTTTGCATTTTTATTCTTAATCATGCACCAGATGGGGTGGAGCCTTCAATATTCACTTCTGCTAGACTGTACTGTTTAATTTAATGAATTTAATTTAATGAATTTAATTTAATTTAATGAATTTTTAAGTTGCTTTTGGATATGGTTTCCTTCTTCTTTTTTTTTAAAGATTTGTTTATTTTAGAGGGAATGTGTGAGCAGAGTGAGGGGGGGCAAAGGGTGAGGGAGAGAGAAACTTAAGCAGACTCCCCACTGAGTTTGATCTCACAACCCTGAGATCATGACCTGAGCAGAAATCAAGAGCTGGTTGCTTAACCCACTGAGCTACCCAGGCGCCCTGGTTTTCTTCTTTTAAAATTATATAATTTGGGGGTGCCTGGGTGGCTCATTGAAGAGTCCAACTCTTGGTTTTGGCTCAGGTCATGATCTCACAGTTGTGGGATCAAGCCTCACATCTGGCTCTGTGCTCAGTGCACAGTCTGTTTCAGATTCTCTCTCCCTCTCCCTCCTACTCTCTCTCTAATAATAAATAAAAATAAAATCTTTAAATGAAATAAAAAATACAATTTTATGATATAAAATCTTCATCATTGTTTTATATATTTGGACTTAATTTTTCAAATGAAGACAAAATTACATAATGCAGGCTATGAAGGGCATTGCATATGCTTTTATTTAAAAAAAAATTTTTTTTTTTAGATTTTATTTATTTATTTGACAGAGAGAACACAAGTAGGGAAGTGGGAGAGGGAGAAGCAGGCTTTCTGTGGGGGCGGGGAGCCCGATGCGGGGCTTGATCCCAGGACTCTTGGATCATGACCTGAGCCGAAGGCAGACGCTTAACGACTGAGCCACCCAGGCATCCCTGAAAAAATTTTTAAAGATTTTGTTTATTTTAGAGAGAGAGAGAGAGCGAGCCTGCACACAAGCAGGGGGGAGGGCAGAGGGAGAAGGAAAAGCAGACTCCCAGGGAGTCTGATGAGGGACTCAATCCCAGGACCCTGGGATCATGACCTGAGCCAAGGGCGGATGCTTAACCAACTGAACCACCCAGGCCCTCCTTGAATATTTTTTTTTAATTTAAATTCAATCAGCCAACATATAGTACATCATTAGTTTCAATTGTAGTGTCCAGTAATTCATTAGTTGCAGGCTTTTTTTTTTTAAGGATTTATTTATTAGAGAGAAATCGAGAGAGAGTGCATGTCGGGAGTTGGTAGGGAGGAGGGGTAGGGGGAGAGGGCAAGTCTCAAGCCGACCCTGTGCTGAGCCCAGAGCTGGATGCAAGGCTCCTTCTCAGAACTCTGAGATCATGACCTGAGCTGAAACTGAGTCCCTTACTTAACCGCTTTTGTCACTCAGGCGCCCCTGAACATAGGCTTTTTTCTTTTTTTTTAAACATTTTATTTATTTATTTGACAGAGAGAGAGAGATCACAAGTAGGCAGAGAGGCAGGCAGAGAGAGAGGGGGAAGCAGGCTCCCCGCCGAGCAGAGAGCCCGATGCGCGGCTCGATCCCAGGACTCTGAGATCTTGACCTGAGCTAAAGGCAGAGGCTTTAACCCGCTGAGCCACCCAGGCGCCCCTGAACATAGGCTTTTGAATCAGAGAGTCTTGCTTTTTAATTTTATCTCTGCCATTTAATGGCCACTCTATGAAATGAACATAATTCTTATGTCATGGGTTATTTGAGAATGAAATGATGACATACATACACCTCTTATGCTATGTTTACCAGATAGTAGGAGCTCAAAAAATGAGAGATATTATCATTGTTATTTTTAATTTTTTTTAAGTTTTATTTATTTATTTTAAAAAAGTTTTTATTTTTATTTTTATTTATTTATTTATTTTTAAGATTTTATTTATTTATTTGACAGAGAGAGAGATCACAAGTAGGCAGACAGGCAGAGGGAGAGGGGGAAGCAGGCTCCCTGCCAAGCAGTGAGCCCGATGCGGGGCTCGATCCCAGTACCCCGAGATCATGACCTGAGCCGAAGGCAGAGGCTTAACCCACTGAGCCACTCAGGCGCCCCAAAAGTTTTTATTTTTTGACAGAGAGAGACAGAGACAGCAAGAGAGGGAACACAAGTGGGGGGAGAGAATGGGGGAGAAGCAGGCTTCCCACTGAGCATGGAGCTTCATGTGAGGCTTGATCCCAGGACCCTGGAATCATGACCCCAGCCGAAGGCAGACACTTAACGACTAAGCCACCCAGGCGCCCCTGTTATTTTGTTTTTTAGAATGTAATTGATAATCTTTATTATAGTCTACTCATATTAAAGACTGACTACGTCTTGGGCTTTAAATATGTAAGTATTTTTTGAAGATAAAGGTATAAAGTGTTTTTTTAATCTGAAATTCAAGAGCTGGAATGTGAAAGAGGAAATATTTTTACATTGATAATTCAGTGGTTTGCATGTATATAATCATTTGGTTTTAGTGAAATACCTTTCTGATCTCTTTCTTGTTTAGTGTCAAACCGGAAGAGAAGTAAAACTCAACAAAATTTTATTATGTGTGGAGTTCCTTCTTAAAAGAAGAAAAAAGCGATTGTTGAGACTATGGATCGGAGCAAACGGAATTCAATTGCAGGCTTTCCTCCACGTGTGGAGCGTCTCGAAGATTTTGAAGGAGGTGGTGGAGGAGATGGGAACGTGACCCAAGTGGGAAGAGTTTGGCCATCTTCATATCGAGCCCTTATAAGTGCCTTTTCTAGACTGACACGTTTAGATGACTTCACTTGTGAAAAAATAGGGTCTGGCTTCTTCTCTGAAGTGTTCAAGGTGAGTGATGCCTCTGCTTTTCTCATTTTGGCTTATTGATAATCACCTTTAGTGCCAACTTGATAATTGTGTATAATTAGAACATAGGCTTTACCTAATTGGGGTGAGGGTGCTATGGATCTTGATCAGTGTTCTAAACTGTCCTCCTCTGGCTTTGGGACTGCTGGTTGGTGCGGGCATGGCCAGTGCTGCACTCTTGCTGGTCCTTGTGTGATGCTGTGGCCCTGGCCAGGATACTGGGTCTTGCCTACCGGCGGGGACCCTGGAGTCATCAGTTCACGTGCTCCCAGATGCACTCAACAACAGGAGAATGCAGGAGGGTTCCAGGGATGGCCCAAGCCAGCCAACAGATTGGAATCACCCTGAAGATGGAGACTCTTATCTAATTTACATCATATCTGCTCCTTCCATTTATGCCTAGGAGGCCTGACCTGCCCCTTCTTCATCAGCGCCTATAGTCAGAACCTGGATATTTTTGTATTTACTTGGTAGTGCCTAATCTCTGCCTCAGACACTTTGGAGCTAGAGGGGGTGGGTGGGAGAATTTTACCATTGGGAGTTGTATATAATCGTTATTATATCCTATTTTTTCATCTCCCATATCTCCAGAGACATTTATAAAGGCTCTAATTTTAATTAAAAAAATTAAAAAAATAAACTGTTGGGGCATCTGGGTGGCTCAGTCGTTGAGCATCTGTCTTTGGCTCAGGTCATGGTCCCAGGATCCTGGGATCGAGTCCCGTATCTCACTGTATCTCTCTCATTGTATCTCTCTCTGTCAAATAAATGAAATCTTAAAAAAATATATATATATATATATTAACATCTATTTTATTTTAATTATAAAACTAATACATGCTGATCAAAACCTCAAATAATACAGGAGTCTCTTTTACTCTCCCACTCTCTCTCTCTCTCTTTCTCTCTCTCCAGTAATAAGCACTATTAATAATTTGATATATTTACTTCTGGACCCTTTTCTCTGCTTATACATATATTATATATACACATCTTATATACATATATGAAATTTTATATATACATGTAAGAAGATATATACCCACACATACAGTTTTATTTTTTTATTTTTTTTTTAAAGATTTTATTTATTTATTTAACAGAGAGAGAGATCACAAGTAGGCAGAGAGGCAGGCAGAGAGAGAGGGGGAAGCAGGATCCCTGCCGAGCAGAGAGCCCGATGCGGGGCTCGATCCCAGGACCCTGGGATCATGACCTGAGCTGAAGGCAGAGGCTTTAACCCACTGAGCCACCCAGGTGCCCCAACACATACAGTTTTTATTTCATTATTTTTAATAAAGCTGAGCACTTAGTGCTCCCAAATGTTCGTATTTTCCTGGTTCATTTATTCTTCCAGAACATCATTTCATACTTTTTCTTCTCTCATCTGACGTTCAGTATTTCTTCTCAGTGATGAACTTGCTTCCTAATTCACTGAGAAAACTGAAGCAAGCTGGAGAACTTCCACAACCTGCAGTCACCACAAATAGCTACTAACCCATATCTTCACCTACCTACTCAGCCTTTATATTTGTCACTATGGAGGAACTACCCATTTTACAATCTAAGCCATATTTCCATTTGTATTCTATATCATTTTTCTAGTTGCCTACTCAAACACATTAAGAAATTCTCCCCTCTCTTTCCTACATCATATTTCACTTTATATTAAATGATTCCCATCAACTTCTAAACCTTCTATTTATTTCTCTCACCTTAAAAAAAAAACTTTAAGCAGGGAAAACATATTTTGACCCTAATATCCCCTATGGCTATACTCCCTCATGTTCTCTCTCTCTCTGTCTTCTTTTTTTTAGAAAGAGAGAAAGAGCTTGTAGGGAGGGAGGCAGAGAGAGGGAGAATCTTAAGCGGATTCCACACACAGTGTGGAGCCTGATGCGGGGCTCAATCTCACGACTTGAGATTAGGACCTGAGCCAAAATCAAGAGTCTGAGGCTTAACCAACTGAGCACCCTGGTGCCACTCCCTCATGTTCTCTTTTTTGGACCCAAAACACCTCCATAGCATTGCTTCCACTCACCATTTCTTACACCTTTCCTTCTATTCTCTCTCTTTTTTTTATTGTGGTAAAATATATATAACATAAATTTACCATTTTAACCACATTAAGTATACAGTTCAGTAGCATTAAGTACATTTGTGATGCTATGTGCAACCATCACCATTATCTCTTTCCAGACCTTTTTCATCATCCCAAACAAGAACTTTGTACCTCATTGAATAATAACTCCCCACGTTCCCTTACCCCCAGTCCCTGTTAACTGTTCTATTTTCTTTCTCTATGAATTTGCCTTTTTTTTTTTTAAGATTTTATTTATTTATTTGACATAGAGAGAGATCACAAGTAGGCAGAGAGGCAGGCAGGGAGAGAGAGGGAAGCAAGCTCCCTGCTGAGCAGAGAGCCCGATGTGGGGCTCGATCCCAGAACCCTGAGATCATGACCTGAGCCGAAGGCAGAGGCTTTAACCCGCTGAGCCACCCAGGTGCCCCCGAATTTGCCTTTTGTAGGTACTTCATATTAATGGAATCACGCAATATTTGTCCTCTGTCTGGCTTATTTCACTTAGTGTAAATTTCATCCACATGGTAGCATATATCAGAATTTCATTCCTTTTTATAGCTGAATAATATCACATTGTCTGTGTCTACCACATTTTGTTTATCCATTCATCTGTTGGCAGACATTTGGGTTGTTTCCACCTTTTGGTTATTGTGAATAATGCTGCTATGAACATTGGTGTACAAGTATCTGAGTTCCTGCTCTCAATTATTTTGGGTATTTAACTGTAAGTGGAATTCCTGGGTCATATAGCCATTAGCTTTTTTAAAATTGTGGTGAAATACACATAACATAAAATTTACTATCAGCCAAAGTGTACAGTTAAGTAGTCTTAAGTAATTTACACTGTTGTGCAACCAATCTCTAGAACTTTTTCATCTTGTAAAATTTAAACTCTATACACATTAAACAACTCTCCCCTTCCTTTGTCTCCCAGCTCCTGGCAACAACCATTCTACTTTCTATTTCTGTGAGTTTGACTACTCTAGATACCTTATATAAGCAAAATCATGCAGTATTTGTCTTTTTGTAACTGCCTTATTTCACTTAGTCTATTTTTAACTTTCATCAAAGGAACCACCATACTATTTTCCACAGCAGCTGCACCATTTTACAGCCCTGCCAGCAATGCATAGAGTTCCAATTTCTTCAAAGTCTCACCAACACTCGTTATTTTTCATTTTTTTAAATGTAGCAAACTTAGTGGGTTTGAAGTGATATCTCATTGTGGCTTTGATTTGCATTTCCCTAGTGATTAATGATGTTCAGCATCTTTTCTTGTGCTTATTGGCCTTTTATGTATCTTCTTTAGAGAAATGTCTATTCAAATCTTTTGCCCGTTTTTAAATTTTTATTTATTATTTTAAAAAATATTTTATTTAGGGACGCCTGGGTGGCTCAGTTGGTTAAGTGGCTGCCTTCAGCTCAGGTCATGATCCCAGGGTCCTGGGATCGAATCCCACATCGGGCTCCTTGCTCGGCAGGGAGCCTGCTTCTCCCTCTGCCTCTGCCTGCCACTCTGCCTGTTTGTGCTCTCTCTCTCTCTCTGACAAATAAATAAATAAACTCTTAAAATAAAAAAAGAAAATAGTTTCTCTCTCAAAAAAATCTAAAAATATTAAAAAAAATTTTTTTTTATTTATTCATTTGTCAGAGAGAGAGAGAGAGAGAGCGAAAGCAGGGGGCACGGCAGGCAAAGCAGGCAGAGGGAGAAGTAGGCTCCCTGCCGAGCAAGGAGCCCGATGTGGAACTCGATCCCAGGACCCCGGGATCATGACCCGAGCCGAAGGCAGAGGCTTAACCAGCTGAGCCACCCAGGCGTCCCCTGCCCATTTTTTTAAAAAAGAAATATAATTTCACTATAGTTCACATACAGTGTTTCAGGTATACCATAGTGATTCAGCAGTTCTGTACATTACTCAGTGCTTATCGTGATAAATACTCTTCATTCCCTTCACCTATTTCATCCATCACCCAGCCGACCTCCCCTTTGGTAACTATCAGTTTGTTCTCTATAGTTAAGAATCTGCTTTCTGGCTTGTCTCTTTTTTTTTCTTGTTGGTTTGTTTTGTTTCTTAAATTCCACATATGATTGAAATCATATGGTATTTGTCTTTATCTAACTTACTTCATTTAGCATTATATCCTCTAGGTCCCAGGACTCTGGGATCATGACCCAAGCCGAATGCAGACACTTAACCGTCTGAGCCACTCAGGTGCCCCTGCCCATTTTTTTTTTTTTTTTTTTTAAGATTTTTATGTATTTATTTGACAGAGAGAGCAAGCACAAGGAGGGGGAGCTGCAGAGGAAGAGGGAAAAGCAGGCTCCCTACTGAGCAGGGAGCCTGAAGTGGGGTTCGATCTCAGGAGCCTGGGATCATGATCTGAGCTGAAGGCAGACTCTTAACCAACTGAGCCACCCAGGCATCCCTCCTTTGCCCATTTTTGAATTGGGTTCTATTTGTATGTATGTATATGATTTGAAAATGTTTTCTCCTATAGGTTGTCTTTTAATTCTCTTGATAGTGTCCTTCGACGAATACAAGTTTTAAATTCTGATTAAGTCCAGTTTATCTATTTTTTCTTGTGTTGCTTGTGCTTTTGGTGTGATATCCAAGAAATCATTGCCAAATCCAATATCATGAAGATTTTCCCCAATGTTTTCTTCTAAGAGTTCTATTTGCTTATTTTTTAAAGATTATTTATTATTTACTTGAGAGAGAGAGAGAGAATGAGTGAGAGAGAGAGAGAGAACACGAGCAGGGAGGAGGGGGGCAGAGGGAGAGGGAGAAGCAGACTCCTCGCTGAGTAGGGAGCCTAGAACCTAGAGCATGATTCCAGGATCATGACCCGAGCCAAAGGCAGAGGCTTAACTGACTCAGCCACCCAGGTACCCTCTTCTAAGAGTTTTATAGATTTCATTCTTTACATTTAGGTCTTTGGTCCATTTAAGTTAATTTTTTTTCCAGTGCAAAAATTTGGTTTTATTAAAGCATGGAGACAGGACCCATGGACAAAACGGCTGCTGCCCCATTTAAGTTAATTTTTATATGTGGTATAATGTAAATGGTAAATTTTTAAAAGATTTTATTTATTTATTTGAGAGAGAGAGAGAGCATAAGTGGGGGGAGCAGAATGAGAGGGAGAGGGACAAGCAGACTCCTAGCTGAGCGGGCAGCCCCATAGGGCACTCAATTCCAGGACCTAGAGATCATGACCTGAGCCGAAGTTAACACTTAACTGACTGAGCCACCCAGGCACCCCAGTGGTAATGTCTTTTTAATTTCAAATTCCAGTTGTTCATTACTGATATATCCTGTGAACAAAGACATTTTTATTTTTTCCTTCCCAACCTGTATATCTTTTATTTTCTTTTATTATCTTATTGCATTAGCTGAGACTTCCAGTATGATGTTGAAAAGCAGTAGTGAGAAGGTACATCTGTACCATTTTCCTAATCTTAACTGGAGAGCTTTGAATTTCTCACCATTAACCATGATGTTAGCTGTAGGTTTTTTGTAGATATTCTTTATCAGGTTGAGGAACTTCCCTTCTATTCCTACTTGCTGAGAGTTTTTAAATCATGAGTGGGTTTTGAATTTTGCCAAATGCCTTTTTTTGCATCTTTTAATATGATCATTTGATTTTGCTTCTTTAACCTGTAGAAGTGATGGATTACATTAATTGATTTCAAAACGTTGAACCAGTCTTGCAAGACTGGGATAAATCCCACTTGGATATGGTGGTATATTTTGTTTATGCATTTTTAGATTTGATTTGCTAGTATTTTGTTAAGGATTTTGCATCTCTGTTCATGAGAGATGTTCATTTGTGGTTTTCTTTTTGTGCAATGTCTTTGCCTGGTTTTGGTATTAGACTAATGTTGGTCTCATAGATAAGTTAAGAAGTGTTCCCTCTGCTTCTGTCTTCTGGATGGGATTGTGGAGAATTGGTATAATTTCTTTCTTAATGTTTGGTAGAATTCACCAGTGAACCTCTTTTGGCTTGGTGCTTTCTGTTTTGGAAGATTATTCATTATTTATTAAACTTCCTTAGTAGATAAAGTCCTATTCTGACTGTCTATTTCTTTTTGTATAAGTTTTGGCAGATTTTGTTTTTTTAAGGAATTGGTCTATTTATTATTTTATTTTATTTATTAATTTTTTAAAAGTAAGCTCCACTCACAGTGTGGAGCTTGAACTCAGGTCCCTGAGATCAAGAGTCACGTGCTCTACCAACTGAGCCAGTCAGTTGCCCCAGGAATTGGTCTATTTAACCGAGGTTATCAAATTTATGGGTATAGAGTTGTTTGTAATATTCCTTTATTATTATTATTTTTTAAATTTTTTTAGGGGTGCCTAGGTGACTCAGTCAGTTAAGCCTCTGCCTTTAGCTTAGGTCATGATCCCAGGGTCCTGGGATGGAGCACCACAGCAGGCTCCCTGCTCAGTAGGGAGTCTGCTTCTCCCTCTCCCTCTGCCCCTCCCCCGACTCATGCTTGTGCTGTCTCTTCTCTCTCTCAGATGAAATCTTTTTTTTTTTTTTTTTTAAGATTTGATTTATTTATTAGAGAGAGAGAACATGAGCTGGTGGGAAGTGGCAGAGGGCGAGGGCGAAGGAGAAGCAGGCACCCACAGAGCAGGGTTCCTGCCTCGGGGCTGGATCCCAGGACTTAATGATCATGACCCGAGCTGAAGGCAGAGGCTTAACCAACTGAGTCACCAAGGCACCCCTAAACAAAATCTTTAAAAAAAAGTTTTTTTTAAAGTTATCTCTACCTCCACCGTGGGACTCAAACTCATGATGCCAAGATCAGGAGTTGCACACTCTACTGACTGAGCCAGCCAGCAGGTGCCCCAATATTCCTTTTTTATTATTATTATTATTTTAAACATTGTATTTATTTATTTTAGAGAGTGAGCACACAAGCACAAGTGGGAAGGAAAAGCAGTAGGAGGGGACAGTGAGACTCCATGCTAAGTGCAGAGCCTGGTATGGGGCTTGATCCCACCACCGGGAGATCATGACCTGAGCCAAAATTAAGAGTTAGAAGCTTAACTGACTGAGCCAACCAGGCGCCTTTCCTTTATTATTTTTTAATGTCCATGGAATCTGTAGTGATGTTCCCTCTTTTATTTATGGTATTAGTAGTCTGTGTCCCCTCTTTTTTTTTCTTAGTTAGCCTGGCTGGAAGCTTATCAATTTTATTGATCTTTTCAAAGAATCAGCTTTTGGTTTTGTTGATTTTCTCTATTGAATTTGAGTTTTCAATTTCATTGATTTCTGCTCTATTTTTTTTTTCTTTACTTCTGATTACTTCATGTTTTTTTGTTTTTGTTTTTGTTTTGAGTGGGCTCCATGCCCAGTGTGGGGCTTAAATTTATGACCCTGAGATAAAGAGTTGCATCCTCCACTGACAGCCAGGGAGCCAGTCAGGTGCCCGTTCCCCTCTCCCTCCCGTCTTTTTAAGTAGACTTTTTGATTACTTTGGATTTAATTTGCTCTTTTTCCCCTAGTTTCCTAAAGTGCAAGCTTAGATTATTGATACGTTGTTTAGTTTTGGTGTTTAATTATGCTGCTTTCATAGAAGGGGTTAAGAAGTCTTTCAGTTTTTTTCCTTATATTGTGGAATAGTTCACATTGCGTGGGAATTTCATGAAGGCTTAGTAGAACTTTCCTGTAAAAGCATTTGGTTTGGGGAGCATGTAGGGGTAGATTTTTTAGTAACTTTTCAAAAATGTTTTAATTGATAGTCTTTTCAGATTTTTTCTCCTTCTTAAATAATTTTTGGTGATTTTATTTTCTTAGGATGTAACTAGTCTCATCTGGTTTTTCAAATTTATAGGCATAAAGACTGTACATAATTGATGCGGCAGAGATTTCTAGTTTTCCCAATAGCTATGGTTTTCCTTCTTCCATATTTTTTTTCTTCTTCTTCTTTTTTTTTAGAGATTTTTTTTAAAGATTTTATTTATTTATTTGACAAAGAGAGATCACAAGTAGAGAGGCAGGCAGAGAGAGAGGAAGCAGACTCCCCGCTGAGCAGAGAGCCCAATGCGGGGCTTGATCCCAGGACCCTGAGATCATGACCTGAGCTGAAGGCAGAGGCTTAACCCACTGAGCCACCCAGGCGCCCCTCCTTCTTCCATATTAATAGATCTTTTAGTCGAGCACATAGATACCGTTTCCTAGCTTTCCTTATAGCTAGATATAACTCTAGGATTAGTTCTGTCCAATAGGATGTGAGCAGAAGTATCATATGGCAGCTTTTGGGAATCTTCCTTTGCCCGTTTTTTGTCCCTTCTTCCTTCATATTATTTAGAATGTAGACATCTTGGGTTATAAAGGACCTTGGGAATGGAGGCCTTCTTTTTTTTTTTTTTAAGATTTTATAAAAAAAAAAAAAGATTTTATTTATTTATTTGTCAGAGAGGGAGAGAGGGCACAAGCAGGAGGAGAGGCAGGCAGAGGAAGAAGCAGGCTCCCTGCCGAGCAAGGAGCCCCACATGGAACTTGATCCTAGGATCTTGGGATCATGACCTAAGCCGAGGGCAGACACTTAGCCGGCTGAGCCACCCAGGTGTCCCAAGGGAATGGAGGCCTTCTGTGGCAGAATTAAGACAGAGCCTGGCTTTTACAGGCCTTATGGAGCAGGACTGCCTAGTCCTATATTGCCTCCTCTAGACTTTTATGTGAGAGAAAAATCTTGTTTAAGACAGGAAATTTGGGTCTCTGTTATTTGCTGCCAAACCTAATTATAACTAATGTAGTAATTGCCTACCTATCTGTATCTCTCTCCTTTCTCTAATGTGGTTTGTGTCCTTTTTCCATTTTTAAAATCAAACAACACAGATTTATTTTACTTTTCCTCTCAAAGAATTTGCCTTAAAAAAAAAAATGAACAAAGCTGTTGTTTTTTTTAAAGATTATTTATTTATTTATTTATTTGTCAGAGAGAGAGAGCACAAGCAGGCAGAGTGGCAGTCAGAGGGAGAAGCAGGCTCCCCGCCGAGCAAGGAGCCCAATGTGGGACTCGATCCCAGGATCCTGAGCCGAAGTCAGCCGCCCAACCAACTGAGCCACCCAGGCATCCCAACAAAGCTGTTGTTTATTGATAAACCAAAGGCTTAAGAAATGAAGGATTTGCAGGGCCGGGGAGATAGTTGTGAAGTTCATTGGTCCCGCCCCTCTTCCTGTCCTAGGGAAGTTTGACTCCATGTGTTTGCCAGATCTTCTGATAAGTCCATCCAGGGCAGAACCTGAAACAGTCAAATAATTACTTTTTTTTTTTTTTTTTTAAGATTTCTTATTTATTTATTTGTGAGAGAGAGAGCATAAGCAGGGGGAGCAGTAGGCAGAGGGACAAGCAGGCTCCCCACTGAGCAGGGAGCCTGATGTGGGACTCAATCCCAGGACCCCGGGATCATGACCTCAGCCGAAGGCAGTCGCCCAACCCACTGAACCACTCAGGCATCCCTCAAATAATTTCTTCTGATTCTATTGATTATTTTCTATTTGCGTGTGTTATGGTTCACTATTTTGTATTTCTATCTTCATTACTCTCTTTTGTTTATTACTAGATCTATTTTGTTCTTTCTCTAGCTTCTGGAATTTTATCCTTATATTGGTTTTTGCCACATTTCCTATTTTCTAATATATACATTTAAACTTTAAAGTTTCCTCTTGATTTGGCCATAGGTTTTTATGTATGTTTTTCTAAATATAATTTGGTTTGATTTTCTTTTTATTCTAAGGATTATATAAAATGAAGTTTTAAAATTTCCTTATGGTGAGTTGTTTTTTGGTAATTGTTTGATATTTAATTTCTAATATTAATGCATGATGATCAGAGAAAATGGCCTATATGATGTTTGCCTTTTACGGTATACTCAGATTTTGTTTTGACCTAATGTGTGGTTGTATTTTTTGAATGCTGCAAATATGTTTGAAATACTAATTCTCTGTTTTGTGTATTTGTTTGCATAAAGTTCTATATGTCTCTATTGGGTCAAGCTTTTTGTATTGTGTTATTCAGGTGTTCTATGGCCTTAGCTTATTTTGGTCTACTTGATCTATTTCTTAGAAAAAGCTCTATTAATATCACTTAATGTGTTTACAGATTTCTCAGTGTGTTACTATCAGTGTGTTACTTATTTCTAGGCCATTTGGTGAGTTAGTTATTAATAGAAGCTAAAGATTATTATTGGATTGTATGCTATAGATGGATTGTATTTTTTATAATTATCAGTTGACTATTTTTGTCCCATTTTATGCTTTTAGCTTTGATTTCTATTTTCTCTGATACCAATATTGCATGCCTTCTTCCTTTTTGTATGCATTTGCTTATTGTTTTGGTTATTATTATCTTAGTATATCTTTTTTCATCTCTCTTTTTTTAAGATTTTATTTTGTTTATTTGACAGAGAGAGAGAGAGCACAAGCAGGGGGAGATACAGGCAGAGGGAGAGGGAGAAGCAGA
>CM052900.1:134838313-134855935 GCA_028534135.1 Potos flavus
GATGTGGGGCTCGGTCCCAGGACTCTGGGATCATGACCTGAGCCGAAGGCAGTCACTTAACCAACTGAGCCACCCAGGCACCCAATATTTATACTTTCTTATGTATCTTTCCAGAGGTATTCTGTGCATAGATAACCAAATATATGTATGTCTGTATGTGTATGTTTGTGTAGGGCAGTGTTTGTGTGTGTGTTTCTATATCAATTATCCATTGTTTATTTACTTACCTACTCCAAGATAGAAGGCCACTAGAATGTAAATTCTTTGAGGGCAGGGATTTTTTTTTTTTTTCAGGTAAGTTCAGTACCCAATGTGAGGCTTGAACTCACAACCCTGAGATCAAGAATCACATGCTCTACTGACTGAACCAGCCAGGGGTCCTAAGGACAGGGATTTTTATCTCTTTTTATCTCTGTGCACTTCTATATCCTTACTGCCTAGAATTGTTACATATCACCCATTTTTCTACAAAGTTATCTTCCTTGGATCTTACTGTTTTGTGGGACTCCTTTTTTTTTTTTTTTTTTTTTAAGATTTTTTACTTACTTACTTGAGAGAGAGAGAGGGCATGTAAGCAGGGGGAGAGGTAGAAGCAGGCTCCCCAGTGAGCAGAGAGCCGCATGTGGGACTTGATCCCAGAACCCTGGGATCATGACCTGAGCCACCCAGGCACCCTGTAGGACTCCTTTGTCTGTGCTGTGAATTATAGATATTTTCCAAACTTACAGTGTTTTTTTAAACTAGCTTATAACAATTTTTACAATGTAGAAATAGTCATTTTGTTTTTAACTGTCTTAATCTTTTCATTTCTATCTTTTATTTTGAGAAACTGTACTTCTATGTTATAAATAATTTTTTCTAATCACTTTTATGATTTTACTACCTATATTTAAATATTTGATCCATTTGGTATTCATCATTCAGTTTTACCAGCAACGTTTATTATATATTTAATATTTTTCTCATTAATTGGAAATGTTGTCTTTATTCCATACTGAATTTTCCTAAGTATTTTTGTCTGTTTCTAAGCTTTAATCTGTTACTTTGATTTGTCTATTCATCTACTAGTATACACTGTTAAAATAATTTAATTATTGCAGCTTTATTTTAATATCTAGTTAGTTTAGTTCTCTATCATTAGTCTTCCTTTTAAGAATTGTTGTGGTGTTTATTTTTTATGTGAGTTTTAGAATCAGTTTGCCGGCTTCCAAAACTATGCTATTGTCATTTTTATTGAGATTAGAGTGAATTTATAGATTTAGGGAGAATTAATAACTTTATGATATTGAATCTTTTTATATAAGTACATGGCATACCTTTAAAATCTGTTCAAGTATTTTGTGTTACTTGGTAGACATTAAAAAATTTTAAAAATATATGTATTTTAGGGGCGCCTGGGTCGCTCAGTGGGTTAAAGCCTCTGCCTTCAGCGCAGGTCATGATCTTAGGGTCCTGGGATCGAACCCCGCATGGGGCTCTCTGCTCAGCGGGGAGCCTGCTTCCTCCTCTCTGCCTGCCTCTCTGCTTACTTGTGATCTTTTTCTCTCTGTCAAATAAATAAATAAAATCTTAAAAAAAAAAAAAAAATATATATGTATTTTGCACATTTCCTGCGATGTTTATTCTTGGTTTTTTCTCTTTTAAAAAAAAAATTTTTTTTTTAAGATTTATTTATTTGACAGAGAGAGAGAGAGAGAGAGAGATCACAAGCAGGCAGAGAGGCAGGCAGAGAGAGAGGGGAAAGCAGGCTCCCCGATGAGCAGAGAGCCCGATGGGGGCTCGATCCTAGGACTCCGAGATCATGACCTAAGCCAAAGGCAGAGGCCTTAACCCACTGAGCCACCCAGGCGCCCCAGTTTTTTCTCTTTTCTGTTGCTGTTAATTGGAACTCTCCTGCCTTTGTATCTTCTATTTGTTGTTTGCGTATGAAGACTACTAAGTTTTGCATATTGATTTTTGAAGCTGCTAACATACTGAATTTTTTTTTAAAGGTTTTATTTATTTATTTGACATAAAGAAATGAGAGAGAGTTCACAAGTAGGCAGAGAGGTAGGCAGAGAGAGAGGGGGAAGCATGCTCCCCGTTGAGCAGAGAGCGTGATGCGGGGCCGATCCCAGGACCCCGAGATCACCACCTGAGCCGAAGGCAGAGGCTCCAACCCACTGAGCCACCTAGGCGCCCCAACATACTGAATTTTTTTAGTGTTTGTGATAGATTTTCAGTCCAGGTATATACTCATATCAGCTGTGAATGATGGTACATTTATTTATTTCTTATTTTTATACCTCATCTTTTTCTCAACGAACTGCAATGACTAATACTTCCTAAAATATTAATAGTGATATTTGTCATCTTTGCCTTGTTCCTGACTCTAATGGGAATGCTTGTAATGTTTCCTCATTAATATGATTTAATTAATTAATTAATAATATAATTAATAGGATTTAATGATTTAAATCATTAATATGATTTGGAGGCTGAAATATCTTCTTTCTACTGGATCTTTAAAAATTTTTTTTTTTTAAAGATTTTATTTATTTATTTGACAGAGAGAGACAGTGAGAGAGGGAACACAAGCAGGGGGAGTAGGAGAGGGAGAAGCAGGCTCCCCACCAGGCAGGGAGCCCAATGCGGGGCTCCATCCCAGGACCCCGGGATCATGACCTGTGCCGAAGGCAGACGCTTAACAACCAAGCCACCCAGGCACCCCTGGATCTTTAAAATCTTAGCAAAAAATTGTCTATTTTCTTTTTTTTTAAAGATTTTATTTATTTATTTGAGAGAGAGAGAGAGCACAGAGGGAGAAGTAAACTCCCCGCTGAGCAGAGAGCCCCGATGTGGGACTCAATCCTAGGACTCTGAGATCATGACCTGAGCCGAAGGCAGACACTTAACCAATTGAGCCACCCAGGCACCCCAAAATTTTCTATTTCCTTAAGAGTTATTTTATGAAGAATGGATGTTGAATTTTACCAAATGTCTTTTCAGAATCTATGATATGATGGTTAATTTTATGTGTCAACTTGGTGGGCCACCAAGTGCCCAGATATTTGGTCAAACATTATTCTGAGTGTGTCTGTGAGAGTGTTTTTGGGTGAGATTAACATTTGAATCAGTAGATGTGAGTAAAGCAGGCTGCCTTCCCTAACGTGGGTGGCCCTCATCCAGGCGTTTGAAGGTCTGAATAGAATAAAAAGGCAGACCCTCCTATGATTAAGATGGAACCCCTCCTTGCCTGACTGCTTGGTTCGACATCTTTCTTTTTCTGCTTTTGGATTGGAATCAAAATATTCTTGGGCCTTGAGGGTGCCAGCTTTTGGACTGGAACTTACACCATTAGCTGTCCTGGATCTCAGTCCTTCGGACTTGGACTCAAACTACGCCATTGTCTCTCCTGGGTTTCCAGCTTGCTGACCGCAGATCTTGGGACTTCTCAGCCTCCATTATCATGTGAGCCGATTCCTTATATAAATCTCTTTCTCTCTTTATATATCCTATTGGTTCTGTTTCTCTGGAGAACTCTAATACATATGGTCATAAAAGTATTTTTCTCTTTTGATCTCTTAGTAAAGTGAGTTATATTAGTAGATGTTTTAATAGTGAGCTATCCTTGCATTCCTGATATATTATTCTTTCACATGCTGGCAACTTCTTTTTGGAGTGTTTTGGCCTTGATATTTGTGAGAATGGTCTGTGGTTTTCTCTTTCATACTTTTGTTATTACGTTTTGATAGCAGTGTTATTCTTGCCTCAAAAAATTATTTGGAATATTTTTTTCCCCTTGTGCTTTAGAAAAGTTGAAATGGTATTGGAATTATTCCTTAAATATTTGACAGAATTCCCCTGTGAAGTGCTTGGTCAAGTACTTTAATACTTTTCCTTTTCTTCTGAGGTAATTGGTCTATTTAGAATTTTTTTTTATTCAATTTTGACAAATTCTATTTTACTAGAAAATTATTATTTCTTATAGGTTTTCTAATATACTTTCATAGAGCTGAGTAAATTTTGACCATTTAAATGTTCTTTACGTCCCTTTCAGATTAGTTGCGGTTTTTAAGAGTGTGGACTGTATATAGCTGGCTCTTTTACATGGATTTTCATTTCTCTTGTGATTTATAATTTTTTACTTAAAGTCTGTTTCCAGTGGGAGATGATTTCCCTTGGGGTTCTTGTATTCTAGGTTGTGGATGTGCTTAATACAGTAGTCTCACATTTGCCTCTTCTGGAGTCCTATAGGTTCTAGATCTGAACCTAAAGGCTTTATTTTAATTTCTGTATAGTGTGTATAGTACAAATCTCAAACCTGAACTTGATCTTCATGGTTGGCTTCTATTCCTCATTTAAGGCAGTAAGATCTAGCTAGCATTATCCCACTACAAATGCCTAATATGAAATACGAGAAAGCTAGTTAATTTTATTTTGCGGTATTTTAGAAAGTAATTAGTTAATTTATGGTGAGAACATTATCATTGGGAAAGAGAGAAACAGGTCTGTTTTTTTATTCTCACATGTAATAGTCTGATAGAGGGTTTAATAAAATATAGCCTGCCACTTAAAAAATTTTTAAGTTTTTAAAGATTTTATTTATTTGACAGAGAGAGACACAGCAAGAGAGGGAACACAAGCAGGGGTAGTGGGAGAGGGAGAAGCTGGCTGCTCGCTGAGGAGGGAGGCTGATGTGGGGCTCGATCCCAGGACCCTGGGATCGTGACCTGAGCCAAAGGCATAGGCTTAACCACTGAGTCACCCAGGTGCCCTGCCACTTTTTTTTAAATAAAGTTCTATTGTAATATAGCCACACCCATTTGTTAATGTATGTTTTATGGTTGCCTTTGTGCTACAATGACAGAGTTGAATAGTTATAAGATATTTACTATCTGATCCTTTATAGAAAAAGTTTGCCAACCACTGATGTGATAACTGTAGTGCAGCTAGGATATGGTTAGTTTTTATCTTTGATTACAAAGTACAGATGACTACAGAGTTTTAAAGGTCATGTTAAATAAAAAGTGTATCGCTAGCAATAAAAGGAAATATTTGACTTATGGTGTGGGAGATACACATTATATAAGTAACTTAAGGACTTTCAGTTGCCTTAGATAGCAAAAGAAAGACTGATGGATGACTTCACATTGAGGAATGTGAATTTATGTGGCTTGCTTGTATTCCTTTAAAATAATTCAGTTTTAGAATTTAGGACCTTCTGGTCATTCATCCTTAAAAATAGATCTTAGTTATGTTATCTGTTCAATTGATACTATTATTCATTTAGTTCTGAAGCCTGGCTTTAGATAAGTAACAAAGACTATTGGGTTATATTTTATGAAGGATGAAAAACCATGACTAGCAAAGTCCTCATGATCTTTATTGTATACTGTATGGGTCAGTAGCCCCATGAATTACAATTAGAATAGTTTGTTGTTTTCTTTACTAAAAATTATTTTTAAAAATTATCTTGTCATAAGCAATCTTATTTCATTGTATAGGTATAAAAATATCTGAGCAGTTGATTTGGAAGGAACTTAGGCTCTTTAGATTGTGACTGTCAGAGGTATAGCACATTTCTTCAATTAACCAACCTGATAATTTCATTGGTTAAACTTGGACTGTCTTTACGAATTGTAAGTCTCTTAGGACCTCAAAAAAAGGTTAAACTGTTTTTGGGTAACATGTATTTTAGGTTATAAATGTGTCATTGTTCTACAGATTACCATGATAGAACTAGAAGGCTTTGAATATAGAGTTCCCTTTCAATATCTATATAATTATTGATTATGAGGAGAGAAGAGGGAGAGAAGCTGGTACTTTTTGTATTCTGGGAATGGTATGTGTAGAAGAAAATCTAAGTTCATTAGAAGTCAAGCTTAGTTGTTTTTTCTGTTTGTTTCTCATACTATATGTTTGAGAATATATATAAATACTTTAAAAATGCACATAAATGATTGGTTTTATAATAATTTCAGAAATTGATTTATTCAAACCCAAAAAACAAAGAAACCTTCTCTTTTAGGTATATTCAGCTTCTGTATTTCACAGAAATATGTTTGTTTTTTAAGGCTAATGATGAGTTTAGCTAATTTGCTGTTAGGAAATAATTAAGGCAGATGGACTAGGGCAGTGGTTTTCAACTGGGGGCAGTTTTGCCCCTAAAGTGATATTTGACAGTGTCTGGAGTTATTTTTGGTTATCACAATTAGGCAGGGGGTGCTACTGGTATCTAGTGGGTAGGGGCCAGGGATGTTAAAAAATATTCTGTAAAGCATGGGACAGTGCTCTGCAACAAAGAATTATCTGGCCTTAAATGTCAGGAGTGCTGAGGTTGTAAATCCGTGGCCTAAAAGTGTTAGAGAAGATGAAAGCGTTTTTTAACTTCTATTCTGAATTCAGTGAAAATATACTTTTAGAAACAAAATAAGTTGGATTTTCATTTATAATCATTTGTGAGCTTCAAATATTTACTTTTGGTTATTAAGCTTTACTTTTTCTTTAAAAAAAAAACCATGAAATACAGATTAGGGTAATTTCATTGTTTCTAGAAAAATGACAGAATATTTTGGATGTTACTGAAATCTATTTAGGGAAGGACTGAAACATGTGTAAGTGGAAATGACATTAGTGTTTGTATGTTCATTTGTAAAGTAAAAGAGAAAAATGTAAAACCAAATGGCACAGTGGTCCCAGTCTGTCATCCTCTGATCAGTGGAAAATCTGTCCAGCTCCATTATAGCAGTGATTGACAACCTGTTTAATGTTTCCAATTAAGAAGTGCTTCTATTGAGATACAGTAGAAAGTTCTTACTTTCTTTATGTCCTTGTTTGGGAATATGATTGGAAGGAGACTTTCTAGGAAGATGATTCTTCCAGTGTCTTGAGATAACTCACTGTTTATTACCCCATGATATAACTCTGTATTTTGGTATGTATTGTGAAAACTGTAAAACCTGGAATCCTATTCCAGGACAAAGTATCAATGTGACTTTTTTTCTTTTTAATAATAGCTTTACTGAGAAATAATTTACATACTATAAAATTTTCCTTTTAAAAATATACAATTCAGTGTTTTTTAGTATATTTACAAGGTTGTGCAGCCATCACCACTGTCTAATTTAAAATTTCTTTTATGATCCTAAAAAGAAAACCTGTACTCATTATTAGTTCCCCATTCCTCCCTTCCTCCAGCTCCTGGCAACCACTATTATACTTTCTACCTCTATGGACTTGCCTATTCTGGACATTTCATAGAAATAGAATCATACAATATATAGCCTTTATGACTGATTTCTTTTACTTAGCATAATGTTTTCAACATCGATCCATGTTATGGTGTGTATCAGCACTTCATTCCTTTTTATGGCTCAGTAATATTCCAGTATATAGATAATACCACATTTGTCTTGTATCCTGTAACCTTGCCGAACTCTCTTATTATTTTTTAAAGATTTATTTATTTATTTGTCAAAGAGAGAGGGCGGGGGGGGGGGTGGAGAGAGAGAGCACAAACAGGGGAGTGGCAGGCAGAGAGAGAAGCAGGCTCTCCGCTGAGCAAGGAGCCTGATGCAGAACTTGATCCCAGGACCGTGGGATAATGACCTGAGCCGAAGACATATGCTCAACTGACTGAGTCACCCAGGCGTCCCTATTTTTTAGAATTTTAGAATTTTCTGTATGTAAAATCATGTCACCTGCTCAACATAAATCTTGACTGTATAAGATTTACCCATACTTGGGCCCTTGCAGTCTGAGTTACATATCCATTGTCTTCACAGAAACCTCTGTTACGTTTATCATGTTCTGTTGAAATTATCTGTTTAAAGTGTCTGTCTTCCCATGTAACTTTAAGCTCCATGAGGACAGGAACCATGTCTTATTTATTTTTGTTTCTCTAGGATATAGCACTGTGCTCAGCATAGAGTAGGCATCCATCCATCCAATTACTATATTGTAGTTCTTTTATATGCTAGGCATCATGCTGAGTGCAGAGATATGGTAATGATTAAGACTTATTATTCTTGCCCTTATGGAATTTATAATTTAATGGTAAATATTTATATTAAATAATTACAAGGCTAATTGCAGCACAAAGGGAAGCATATCATATTAGTTACCTCTTACTGCATAGCAATATTACCATGAATGCAGTAGTTTAAAAGAACATATACTTACTACATCTGTTTCTGTGGTTCAGGAGTCCAGGCATGACTTAGCTGCATCCGCTGCTTCATGGTCTCATAAAGCTGCAGTCAAGGTGTCAGCTTGGGCGGGGTTACTAGCTGGCTCGGTTGGAAGAGTGTGTGACTCTTGATCTCAGGGTTATGAGTTCAAGTCCTTTGTTGGATATAGAGATTACTTAAATAAATAAAAGGAAACTTAAAAAGATATAAAAGTGTCAGCTGGGGCTGGCATCTTATCTGAGGCTCAAGTGGGGTAGGATCTGCTCTGTGATTGATGGCAGCATCCAAATCCTTGCGGTCTGTTGAATTGAGGGCTTCAGCTTGATATGCTTCACATGGCAGCTTGAGTCTTCGAAGCCAGCAAGTGAGGCTCAGTCTTCGAAGCCAGCAAGTGAGGCTCCTAGTGAGATGAGTTACAATCTTTTGTTTTTTCTTTTTTGAGTGAGAGAGTGTGCACACCTGGGGAGGGGGCAGAGGGAGAGAGAGAGAGAATTTTTAGAAAGATTTTATTTATTTATTTTAGGTGAGGAGGGGCAAAGGGGGAGGTAGAGAGAATCTCTAGCAGACTTCACGCTGAGCGCCAAGCAGACACGGGACTCGATCTCATAACCCAGAGACCATGACCTGAGCTGAAATCAAGAGTCTGACACTTAACTCATGGAGCCACCCAGATGTCTCTATGTGAATTCATTTTCGATGATTTCATTTTCGTTTTCATTTCAATTTCATTGCAGATGCCTTCTAATCATTATTATATTTTTCATAGCATGATTGTTCCCTCCTTTGTGTCTCCTGTATACCCTGTACAGTTTTATCAGAGCAATGATTTTATGACTTCTTTTTTTCACATGTTTGCCTTTCTCTGTTAGATCAAACCTCCCTTTGTTTTTCATCTCTGCGTCTTTAGTACTTAGCATAGAGTCTGCCATGTAGAGGGTACTTACTAAATATTTGTTGCATGAGAGAAAAAACCTCATATATATGTTTAAAAATGTATAGAATTTGCTAATATGTTGTACACCTGAAACTTACATAACATTGTATATCAATTATATTTCAGTATAAAAAAAGAATTTAAAAAATGCACTGAGAGGCAACATAAGAGAGAGAGACAGACTCTGGAGCTAGACTGCCTCTGTTTGAATTTTGACTCTACCACTTACAAGCTTTCTGACCTTGGGCAAGTTACTTGACTTCTGTACTTCAGTTTCCTCATCTGCAAAATGGAGATAATGATAGTACCTACCTTATGGCGTTGTTGAGAGGATGTAATGAGCTAGTATATATAAAATACTAGAATAATGTCTAGCCCATAATATATCCGATATAAGGGCTAGTTATTATTATTTCTGTCACATATGCAGTTAAGATTTTGAGTTCTTTGTGCTAAGTACTGTGTTAAGAACTTGTATATATAGTCTTTTTAAATTACCACAATTTTATAAGTGGTTACACTTCTATAAATGAGGAAACTGCTTCTGCTGTGGGATTGATTAAGAAGCAGCAGCCATGGCTCAGTGCTACCCTGTGAACTTGGGCCTCAGCAAGGGCCACAAGGTGACTAAGAACATGAGCAGGCCGAGGCACAGCCACCCCTGCGGGCACCTCCCTAAGCACACCAAGTTCCTGCGGGACATGATCCAAGAGGTGCGTGGCTTCACCTCATACGAGTGTTGTGGCATGGAGCTTCTCAGAGTCTCCAAGGACAAGCGTGCCCTCTAGTTCATCAAGAAAAGGGTGGGGACACACATCTGTGCCAAGAGGAAGAGAGGGGAGCTGAGCAACCTCCTGGGAGCCATGAGGAAAGTGGCAGCTAAGAAAGATTGAACCCAACCCCTAGAGGGGTAATAGAGCTTTTGGAACTTGAAAAACAAAGAAAGGAAAGAAAGGGAAGAAAGGGAAGAAAGGGGAGAAAGGAGAGAAAGAAAGAAAAGAAAGAAAAGAAAGAAAAGGAAAGAAAGAAAAGAAAGAGAGAAAGAAACTGAGGTCCAGAAATATTTAGTGTCTTGCCAATAGGTAAATGGTACAGCTAGAATTTGAATTCCTAGCTGTGTAATTGATGAATGGAATATTATACCTACTTTTGATCCAGTATACAAGAAAAAATTTTAAAGAATTTATTTATTTATTTTAGAGAGAGAGAGTGAGCGGGGGAGAGGCAGAGGAAGAGGGAAAAAATCTCAAGCAGACTCCCTGTTGAGCTCAGAGCCCTACAGAGGACTCAATCCCATGGTCCTGAGATCGAGACTCCAGCCAAAACCAAGATTGGGACACTCAACTGACTGAGCCACCCCGGCGCCTGAAAGATTATTTTTATTAATTTTTACATATTTATACTAATTTATACTATATTTCTAGAATACGATTATGTGTGTGTATGTGTATATGTATGTGTGTGTATGTATACACACACTCTGCGTGCGAACACACACACACACACACTGTCTTATAGAGTTCAACCTGATTCAGTTTGTGTGGTAAGTATACAACTAGTTATGTAAGATAGAGGCTTAAGTTCCTACTTTCTCCCCTGGTATATATTTCCTAAATTGACAGCACCATGTCTGGAAGTGCTAAGCTATAAGAAACAGTAAACTTATAAACTAAAAGACCCAGATATCTGCCATCTGCTTGGGTACTGAAAAATTGATTTATTCACATTCATGGTTATCCATTTATTATTTAGTGCACATGGAGTTGTCATGCAAACTCTATATCTGTAGCAGTATTAACAGTTGTGTATGAAAGAAAGTAAAGGGTAACTATAGGAAACAAACGAGGGTTGCTGGAGGGGAGGTGGTTGTGGAGGGATGGGGTAACTGGGTAATAATGGGCATTAAAGAGGGCTCTTAATGTAATGAGCACTGGGTGTTATGTGCAACTGATGAATCATTAAACTCTACCTCTGAAACTAATAATACACTATATGTTACTTAATTGATTTTTTAAAAAGATTTTGTCTATTTATTAGAGAGAGAGCACATCCACAAGTAGGGGGAGGTGGGGGGGAAAGGGAGAAGCAGACTCCCTGCTGAACAGGGAGTCCAGTACGGGGTTCAGTCCCAGGACCCCGGGATCATGACCTGAGCCGAAGGCAGATGCTAAACTGACTGAGTGACCCAGGTGCCCCTGGTTAATTGATTTTAAATAATAATAAAAAAAAGTAAGGGGAATATTTTAGTATGTGAATGCTATTTTGTTGTAATATGTTTTATTTTTGTGCTTGGTACTCTGGTAATTTTGTCTCCTTTATCTGAGAAAGAAGATACTGGGTCTTAAAATGCTGGTGTTGCTTCAGTGGTCTTATTGCCCTAACTGCCTATAATTTTTTAGCTTCTCAAACTACAACTTGTGACATTTGCAAGACAGTGAATCATTTTTCTTTTAAATGCAATCATTGTCACAGCCTGAATCTACAAATACTCCAGGATTTTTTTCAAATTCTCTATTTTTTATTTCATGGTTCTGCTTGTGCTTTTCTATCTACCTCTCTGCGACCTCACTGTAAAAAGTGTTTTCATCAACACTGCATTTGATCCTGTTCTAACAAGGTGTAATGGCTGTATGTTTTAATAGTCACTGTATCAGAGAAGAGTTAAATCTACAGTCTTGGAGGTATATAAGGCAGCTTTTGCAAGATGACTAGAGCAAGGCAGTGAGGATGATGTGAGGTAGCGCATGTTCTACCTGAGAGTGAAGGTTACGAGAAAGCCCATTAGGCATTTCTGAAGTACCAGTTTTTAGTGTTACAGCTCTGACTGAGATGTCAGTTTATACCAAGGCTATTTGGAGGAACAAAGTAATGAGTTCTGGGAGTGAGCTGAACTACCCCTAACTTTAAAACACCAATGAACAAGATGTGTGTTTATGTGCGTGTCTGGCTGTCCGTGTTTGTCTCCTTGTCTCAGACCAGCCATTTCAGAATTAAATCGCTCCACAGAGTCAAAGAATTGAGGGATCCTTCAATATCAAGAATAAGATTGGGGTGGGGCACCTGGGTGGCTCAATCCATTAAGTGTCTGCCTTCGGCTCAAGTCATAATCCTGGAGTCCTGGGATAGAGTCCTGCATCAGGCTGCCTGCTCAGTGGAGAGTCTGTGTCTCCCCCTGCCCCTCCCCCTGCTCATGCTTGTTCTCTCTCTCTCTCTCTCTCAAAAATAAATAAATATATAAATACATCTTTTTTAAAAAGAATAAAGTTGGGGTGCCTGTGTGGCTTAGTCAGTTAAGTGTCCAACTCTTGATTTCAGCTCAGGTCTTGATCTCAGGGTCATGAGTTCAAGCCCCAACTCCTAAAAAAAAATGAGATCAAGGAAGATCAAATATAGAGAAAACCCTTCATTGTACAGTATTACTCTGGCATGAAAGCAGTGTTATATAGGAATTGAGCACATTTTTAACCATCAAGATGTTTTCAGTGTCAGAAATAATCAAGGAAAAGAGTATGGATAGTGACACTAAAGCAGCAAAGCTTGAACCTTAAGTACCTTTGTTTGCAGAGGGTGTGAAGAAGGAAGAGAGACAAGTAGCAGGCAGGGATAGGTTCCTAAAGATCAGAGAATGTGCCAGATCTACCAAACATAAATTCCAAGGGGCGGACACCATATTACAGAGATTTACAAAAGAGAATATAAAGAGGAAAACAAACTTCCCTCCCCACCCTCCACCACCCTTTTTAAAGAAGTTTAGCATTGAATAGTATGGGAGGAAGAGGATGATAGCAGTCCAGTGCTGCTTTGGGCTTTGCACCTTGATAATGGTCTTTATTGCATATCCTTATTGTCTGTCAAAATTACTTCTTGCTAAATTTCCTATTGTTTTCCTTGTTGCATTTATCTGGTTCTGCAACCTCTTTGAGGTACAGGGGATTTCAGAGAGGGAGCTCTTCTGGGGAGGTTCAGTGCTTGGTGTGTGTGGAAATGATGTGTTTTAAAGGAGACACTGTAGTTCTATAATGTGATACTGAAGGTTCACATACTGCAGTGTATGATTGTAACCTTTGGCCATATTCAGTACATTTAATATTTCTTCTAGAGCTGGTGTGGAAAGTTGGGCTAATTAGTAAAGAATTTTGTAGATGTCTCAGTGGGCTGGTGACATCAAATAATAATTTATGAGGTAGCAAATTTTACTGTGTTCACATTGCTGTGCAGAAATGCCTGCTAAGATTCTTGACCTTAATTGATAATTCAGCTGGGAAAACAAAAGCTAGAAGCACACAAGTTGCATGTACAACTTCCATTCACTCAGCTTATAGAAGTATTTCTGTAAACATATGATATATATGAAGGCATGTGAAAGATACTACAAAAAGTTGATTCTAGAGTGTATCATTTTGTAGGAAGGAGAGTGAGAGGGTTGGTTGCTTTCCTTTTGTGATTGCATATAGCACTCTGCGGATACTTCTATTCCAGCATATGATAAACATGCTAATCATTTTCTATCTTAGTCATTCATTTATTTATTCAGCAGATATTTAGTTAATACTCATTAGGTATATGACATTAAGCTAGGTGCTAGGGACAGAGGAATAAAATCCTTCCCTAAAAGAGCTCTTTGCTTAGGGTAGAAGACAGGAAATATATTTAAAACACAGTATTTGGTAAAATGAGCTTTAGCAAGAGCCTGAAATTGCTTAATACATATTTGCTAATTGTGTGAAAGTATGCATAGGGTGCTAAGGGATATAATACTGGGCACCAGTGAAGGGTTAGAGGCTTCCTAGAGGAGGTCACCCTTGAGTTTTCCTGGAGAAGAAAATAGAGCTTGTCTGGTGCACAAGTAAGGGAAAGGACATTTCAAGCAGTAGGAAAAGCATGTGTGGAGGCACAGAGGAATATTTTAGGAATGGTGAGAAATTTGCTTTGGTTCAAGTCTGGTGGATGCATGTAAAGGAATGACAAGACTCTGATGAGTCTAGAGGGATAGGCAGGGGCCAGAAAATAAAAAAAATTTTTTTGATCCAGAGTCACTGAAGATATGTTTCTTCTTCTTTTTTTTTTAAAGATTTTATTTATTTATTTGACAGAGAGAGAGAGAGATCACAAGTAGGCAGAGAGGCAGGCAGAGGGAGAGGGGGAAGCAGGCTCCCCGTCTAGCAGAGAGCCCGATGCGGGCCTCGATCCCAGGACCCTGAGATCATGACCTGAGCCGAAGGCAGAGGCTTTAACCCACTGAGCCACCCAGGCGCCTGATATGTTTCTTTATTAGTTTTTTTTATTCCCAAATCAGCTTTTGGTTTGTTGAAACTCTCAGTTGGTTCTTTGTTTTCTCTTTCATTATACTTTCTTTATTCTGGCATTTTTTTGGTTGAACTCTAACTCATTTAATTAGAATCTTTTGCAAATCATTTAGGATTGTCTTTGGCAGTATATTACAGAAACCTGAACACAGTGGCTTATTCAAATAAGAGATTAATTTTTTTTCAAGCCATCTTGAGAAAGGCACCTGCTTAAGGAAGTCGTCAACAAACCAGGCTGCTTCTAGCTTCCTCCTTCTTTAGCGTGGGACTTCTGGCCTTTTGGTAACAAAGTAACTGCTCCTGATACAAGCACTGCATCTTTGCTCTCCGCTATAAAAGGGATAAAGGACAATTTCATCAGGAAAACAGTAGCATTTCCAGAATCCCTACCTAGCAATTCCCACTTATATCTCCTTACTTAGTAGTATGTTACCTGGCTACTCTAGCTGAAAGGAAAACTGCCGGATTAAATGTTTCAATTATCTAAGCAGATTGCCACCTATTTGGGGTCCTTTTAGTCAAGAAAAGGGGGAAAATAGACGTTAAGTAAACACTATTTTCTGCTATGCTTGTTTTTAATTATCTTTTTATTGTTCACTTCTCATTTTATTTCATAATGGTTTCGGAATGTGGTTTTGGAACCACATTTTTTTTTTTAAGTTTTTATTTTTATTTTTTTAAGATTTTATTTATTCATTTGAGACAGAGATACACAGAGAGAGAGAGCGTGCATGAGCAGGGGGAGCAGCAGAGGCAGAGGGAGAAGCAGATTCCTCACTGAGTAGGGAGCCTGAAATGGGGCTCGATCCCAGAACCCCAGGATCATGACCTGAGCTGAAGGTAGATGCTTAACCGTCTGAGCCATGAGCCACCCAGGCGCCCCCTTTTTAAGTTTCTTTAAAAATATTTATTTAAGGGGCGCCTGGGTGTGATCTCTTTCTCTCTGTCAAATAAATAAACAAATAAAATATTTTTTAAAATATTTATTTATTTATTTATTTATTTATAGAGCATGAGCGGGGTGGGGTGGGGGGCGCTGGGTGGCTCAGTCGGTTAGGCTGGGATCCAGCCCTGCATTGGGCTCCTTGCTCAGTGGGGAGCCTGCTTCTCCCCCGCCCACCGTTCCTCCTGCTTGTGCTTGCTCTGTCTCTCTCTCTCCCTTGCTGTCTCTGTGTCAAATAAATAAGTAGAATCTTAAAAAAAAAAGAGAGAGAGAGAGAGAATGAGTGGGAGAGGGAGAGAGAAACCCAAGCCAACTCTGTACCACGCACAGAGCCTGATGCGGGGCTCGATCCCATGATCCCGAGATCAGACCTGAGTCAAAACCAAGAGCTGGACACTCAACCAACTGAGCCACTCAGGTGCCCCAGAACTACATTCTTTGAAATTTTTTGAGAATTCCTTTATGATGTAGCATCCATGCATTTTGGTAAATATTTTCATATGGACTTGAAAAATAAATAAAACCTACCTTTATTCGACAAGATTAGATCAAGCATGTCAATTTTGTTATTAAAATGTACCATATCCATACTCATTTCTTATCTTCTAGAACTTTCAGTTTCTGAGAAGTATGTTAAAATATCCCATGAAGATTGTGACCGTGTCAAATTTGCCTTGTATTTTGTCAGTTTTTGTTTTAGACATTACAGTTCTGTGTTGTTAGGTACATACAAGATCATGATTATTATTTCTTGGCAGAATGATTGATAGGTAGTGTGCATGCAAGGCTTTTTTCCTTAGATTAGTGATTAGTTCTCAAGCATTTCAGGCCCAATGTTTGCATTATCTGGGTTCAAATTCTGGCTCTGTCATTTACTAGATGTATGATCTTGAGAAAGTCCTTTAATCTCTCGGTGCCCAGTTTCCATAGCTATAAAATGGGGGACATTAATAATACCTACTTCCCAGAATTATTTTGAGGATTGTGTGTGTGTGTGTGTGTGTGTGTGTGTGTGTATGGCATAGCAGAACCTACTATGTAGCAAGTGCTATGAATAATAGTTATACTATTGCTATTATAAGTTTTTACTGTAACAATTTTTCAATGAAGTTCCCTGAATTGAAATTGATAGATGATTAAGTTACTTTTCTTCATAATTATAAGGCATCAACATGATACCGTAACTCTATGATAAATGAAGAGTAAAAGAAAACTAAGGTAGTAAAAATGATAGATTTCAATATGCAAAATTATTGTAGAAAACTTGATGAGGTAGTCAGAAGCTTTTACCCTCTTATAAATGACTAGTTTTAAGAGAAGACAATCAGAAGCCACTCCATGCAAGAAGAAAAATTAAAGAGCAGAGATGCTGGTGGATATTAGAATAAAAGTATAATAACAGACCAAAAAAAAGCACAACAAAACAAGACAAAACAGATCAGACTTATTTGTATGTGATAAGGGGAAGAGGGAGGTGACCTCAAATGAAATAGAGATAGCTTGCCAAGACAAATTACAGATTGATGAAGGAGAGAAAAGGAGTGTGATATATCTTTGCCAACTTTATTGGTGTTTCTTTGTAAAATGTTCATTTAATCTTGAATGTTTCATTGGGGAAGAAAGTTGGCAGAGTAGGCACATTAATGACTTTATTTGTGGGCAAGGCTAAAATATGCATTTTATTATAGTGTGTATATATATATATTTTTTTCTTTATTAACATATATTATTTGCCCCAGGGGTACGTGTCTGTGAATCATCAGGCTTACTTATTTCACAGAACTTACCATAGCACATACCCTCCCCAATGTCCATAACCCAGCCACCCTATCCCTACCCCCATACGCCTGAGCAACCCTCAGTTTGTTTCCTGAGTTTAAGAGTCTCTTATGGTTTGTCTCCCGCCTAATCCCATCTTGTTTCATTTCCCCCCCAGCCCCCATGACACCTTACCCTGCCTCTCAAATTCTTCATATCAGAGAGATCATATGATAATTGTCTTTCTCTGACTTATTTCGCTTAGCATAATACCCACTAGTTCCATCCATGTTGTTGCAAATGGCAAGATTTCATTTCTCTTGATGGCTGCATAGTATTCCATTGTATATATATATATATGACATCTTCTTTATCCATTCATCTCTTGATGGACATCTAGGTTCTTTCCATAGTTTGGCTATTGTAGACATTGCTGCTATAAACATTCGGGTACACGTGCCCCTTTGGATCACTACATTTGTATCTTTAGGGTAAATACCCAGTAGTGCA
>CM052900.1:134856435-134907186 GCA_028534135.1 Potos flavus
ATGGTCTGGAATAAATGGGAGGCATTTAAAAATGCTGGATTGAAATGGATCTTTCTGATTTTATCATTGCAATTCTAGTGAGTAACTAGGGGGAAGAGTCTCACTGTAGCCCTCAAAGCGAATTTTATAATACTAGCATGTTGGTAAAAAGGTCGTAACATTTTTTCCTCTTCTCTCTGCCAAGGTAGAAGGTCTAATTACTTAGGACTGTGTCTAAGTTCTGATTTCATATAACTAGAAAAATTTTGTAAAATAAAATATGGAATAAGCTTCAATAATATTTATGTCATTGTCTGTGGGTAGTGAAGTAGTACAACCCCAGAAAGATGATTTTTTTAAATTTATTTTTTATTGAGATAAAATTAAGATAGAAGAGAAGATGGTTTTTAATGTAAACAATGGCTACCATTTATTGAGCATCTATTATGGACCACTATTGATTATTTTTCTACCCCACCCCCATGTTTTCCTCTCTAGACCTCTCCAATCTCACCAAATGGAATTGCCGTTACTGCTATTATTCTGAGGCTAAAAACCTAGAAATCATCCTTAATATCTTTCCCTTACGCTCTTTCAAATCATCAAGTGGATGTATGCCTGAAACTAATGTAACACTGTATGTTAACTATACCGGAATTAAAATTAAAAACTTAAAAAAGACAATCTTAGGTAAAATTAATACTCAGGAGAAAGAAATCGAGGCTCGGCATTTATATTATTATGACTGGTTATACTGACCACGAGGCCAAATAATGTATTATAATTACATTTTATTTCTTGCACAATTTTTTGTGTTTTGCCTAATTTTTCATTTGCTTAGTTATTATATGCCTACCACTAATTCTTTGCAAAGCTTCAGACAGAATTGCAAAATTCTTCTGAATATGAATTTCCACTGTGCCAAACACATCTGGTTCTTTCCTCAAACATCCTTCCCCCAACATCTCTCCTGGAGCTCTTGATCCTTCTACTCCAGTTTGGACTGCTTATTCTCTAGACTGTTGCCCAGGAGTCACCCTGGGACTTGCTATCATCTTTTTTTTTTTTTTTTTTAAGATTTTTTAAATCTATTTAAGAGTTTGAGAGAGAGAGAATGCGTGCAAGAGCACATGTGTGGGGAGGGGCAAAGAGAGGGAGGTAGAAGGGGAGGGGCACAGGGGTAGGGAGAGAGACAAGCAGACACCCCCCCCCACCACCACCAACACACACTGAGCACTGAGCCTGTCTCTGGGCTCCTTCTCATAACCCTGAGATCACGACCTGAGCTGAATTGCACTCAATCAAATGAACCACCCAGGCACCTCACTATCATCTTTCTACCTATTTCTTTCTAGATCTTATGCATTCCTTTTTCTTTTTTCTCTTTTTAAAAAATGTCATTAGTGGGGCACCTGGGTGCCTCAGTGGGTTAAAGCCTCTGCCTTCGGCTCAGGTCATGATCTCAGGGTCCTGGGATTGAGCCCCGCATCGGGCTCTCTGCTCAGCAGGGAGCCTGCTTCCCCCTCTCTCTCTGCCTGCCTACTTGTCATCTCTGTCAAATAAATAAATAAAATTTTTTAAAAAGTCATCGATGTTTATTGTAATATCTTTTAAAATCTTTTTTAACTGAACTATCTGAACTGTCTGTGGTAGTCATATTTTCTTTTCTTTTTTTAAAGTTCCAGTATAATTAATGTACAGTGTTACATTAGTTTCAGGTGTACAATACAGTGATTCAGCAATTCTATGCATTTTTCAGTGCTCATCATGATAAGTGTACTCTTTAATCCCTATCACCTATTTTACCCATCCCCCCACCCTTCTCCCCTCTGGAAACCATCATTTTGTTGTCTATAGTTGAGAGTCTGTTTTTTGGCTTGTCCCTTTTTTCTTTGTTCTTTGTTTCTTAAATTCCACATATGAGTGAAATCATATGGTATTTGTCTTTCTCTGACTTATTTTACTTAGGATTATACCTTCTAAGGAAGATGTAGTATATAGACACAATGTAATATTATCCAGCCATTAAAAAGAATGAAATCTTGCCATTTGCAATGACATGGATGGAGCTAGAGAGTATTATGCCAAGTGAGTTAAGTCAGTCAAAGAAAGACAAATACCATATGATTTCACACATATGTACACTTTAAGAAACAGAACAGATGAGCAGAGGGGAGAAAAAAGAGAGAGGGGCAATCTAAGAAACAGACTCTTAATTATAGAGAAAAACTGATGGTTACCAGAAGGGAAGTGGGTGGAAGGATGGGTGAAATAGATGATGGGGATTAAGGAATGCACTGTGATGAGCACTGGGTATTGTATGGAAGTGTTGAATTGCTGTATTGTACATCTGAAATTAATATTACATTATACTGTATGTTAATGAAATTAATATTACATTATACAGTATAAATTCATTATACTGAATTTAAATTAAAAAAAAAAAGAAAAATGTTGCTATAGCCAATGTCAGAGATTTTACGGTTTCAGGCCTCACTTGTAGGTCCTAATCCATTTTGGGGTTTTTTTTGCATATGGTATAAGAAAGTGGTCTGGTTTCATTATTCTGTGAGTAGCTATCCAGTTTTCCCAACACTGCTTGTTGAAGAGACCGTCTTTTTCCTATTGCATATATTTGCCTCCTTTGTCAAAGATTAATTGACCGTGTAATTATAGATTTATTTCTGGGCTTTCTATTCTGTTCCATTGATCTATGTGTCTGTTTCTGTGCCAGTACCATACTGTTTTGATTATTATGGCTTTGTAGTATAACTTGAAATCAGGAATTGTGGTACCTCCAGCTTTTTTCTTTTTCAAGATTGTTTTGGCTATTTGGGTCTTTTGTGGTTCCATACAAATTTAGGATTATTTGTTCTTGTTCTGTGAAAAATGCTATAAGTATTTTGATAGGAATTGCACTATATCTATAGATTGCTTTGGAGCCCCAAGATTGTCTTACACAAATATTAGAAAGGAAATAATTTAAGAGGGCTGAATCCTTAGCCTCCACACTGGAAAGTCAGTAGAAGGTGAAAAATAGCAGTATAATCAGTAGATAGCTAGAGCTATGATGGTAAATAGAAGAAACAACTAAAAATATTTAGAGTGGTTCCCTCAGGGGAATAGAATTCAGTGATGGTATGGGCAGGCCAAGGGACTGTTATTTTTCATTATATACTTATTTGAAGCTATGTAAATGTTTAACTGATGAAAATTAAGTTAGGACACTTGCAGTAATCTAGAGAGAGTTGATGACGGCTTGTTCTGTGTAGTAGCAATGAAGATAGTGAGAAATAGTTGGATTCTGGATATCTCTGGATATTTTTTTAGTAGAGGCAATGGGATTTCCTAATGGACTGGGTATGGGATATTAGCACAAGGGAAGGAGTCAAGGATAACTCTTTCTTAGACTTTTACTTGAACAACTGGGAGAATTGAATTGCCAGTAACTACGTTGTTGAAGACTGCATGGGGAACAGGTTTTGGGGATGAGACATCAGGAGTTATCAAATTGGCAGTTGGATAAACAGGTCTGGAATTCAGAGGAGAGGTTCAGGATAGTTGTGTCTTTTAGTAGTTAGGGGACCTTTGGCAAATTATGTAACTTCCATGACCTCAGTTTTCTCATCTATGAAGTAAAAAGTAATGATAGTACTACTTTACCAGGTTGATGGGAAAATTAAGTGAGATAAAGAACTTATCATAGTGCAAGGCACTAAAGGTTAACTATTATTATTTTATTATTGTTATTACTATAGTCATAATCATCTAAGTGTCATATTGAGACTATAGAGCATAAAGCTTAAGAGTTAAGAATCTAGTCCTGCCATTTGCAAGTTGTGTGACATTGGGCAAGCCACTTAATCTCTCCTCAGTTTTCTTATCTGTAAAATGGAGGTAATAATAGTACCTATAACATAATGTTTTCATAAGAATTAAATGAGGTAATACCTGTAAAGTACTTAGAATAATGTCAGATATATCGTGAGTGCTTAATAAATGTAATCCACCATTATCATTATTTGTCTGTGAACTCCTTGAAGAAGGGACTATCATGTTTATTTCTCTAGCACCCACTGAGTCTCCTTTCCCTATCACGGTGCTTAGTTTATATGTGACAGGGAGTAAAAAAGATTTTTTAAGTGTTCTGTTTATCTATAGAGAGCACAAACCTTGAACATACTCATTTTCTTGACACATGCTTCTTATATTGAATTGTTCTCTCTCCTCTATAAGTTTCTTCTACTTTGGGAGAAGAGGAAGAAATAAATCATGTGAGAGTGTTGTTTCAGAAGTGTGCTCACATAAATTGAAGTTTGTGTTTATATTTTGCTATTTGGGTGTGAGTTTATGAGTCATCTTAGAATAAAGGATAAATTTGGGAAGGAGGAAGAAGCATTTTCAGTGCCTGGGGAGATAATCTGGATACTTGGATTTGTGGATATTAGTCTTCTGAACTTCCTGGATTAAAAAAAAAACCATTTTGGGAACATTTAAAGTCATATTTCTGTATTGATAGTTCAGCCTTTGCCAGGAGATTTGGTATTTTGCTGCTTCCATGGCAATTTTAAGCAATACGGTTTAAAATTTTCTGTGAAATAAAATACAAAATGAGTTTAACTCTCAGTCTCAGTTTACTTTCAGTTGTTATTCAAGATAGAGAATATTTTTCTCTCAGAAATCTAGGATTTTTTTAATTTATTACACTGGTTTAATATTTATAAGCAAGCAGTTCTTTTTTTTTTTTTGCAAGCAGTTCTTTTTTTAACTTTTTAACTTTTTATATTGTTTCATTAGAAGAAAACAAAATTAGACCATAAACTTCATTGGTCCTCTTGTTATTATATGTAGTGCTATCTACATGATCTAGTGATTGTGAGCAATGTTTACTTGCCTTTAGCTATCTTAAAATAGGACTATAAAAACTGTGGACAGAAAAGAGAAAGCCAGACTGAACTAGCTCTGTTTGGTGTCACCTGACGTGAGGCTTTGGTGGTTAATGTCTGTTCAGCTGAGTTTTCTTCGCGTTCTCATAGCTAGGACCTAACACAACCAATTTTCCATGATGTAATACCTCTAAAACACGTTTAAAGTGCCACAAGCCTTACCAAAAGATATTACTGCTTTTTTATGGGTCTAGATTCATAGCTCTTTTGGGACTTGAGATCTGAGGCATTGCCCTTTCTTCTCCTTTTTGGTTATTGGTAATTTTTTTTGGTCCAAGAGAGTGATGGTAACTTTGCTTTATTTGGGAGTAGAATGCAAAGCAGTTCATTTTAGTGCCACATATTAAAGCTTAGCAGAATCTGGTGGAGTATGTTGCAGGGCCTTTCCTTCAATTATGGGAGGAAATCAGATGAAAATATATCAAAACTTCTGGAAAAACATTTTTTTTTTGGAAAAACTTTTTTAAAGAAAAGTAAACCAGTATAAGTAGATTTCAGATGTAGGGCTTTTAGAAAGCATATTAATATAAAAATCCTGCTCACATTTTAACATTCTATTACAGGTTTATTTCAGACCTCTTAATTGTTTTTGCCATAACTTTGGAACCGGACATTTTTCTGGAAAGGCCAGTACAGGTCAGAAGAACCCCTACAACATGGATGCTGCTTATTGCTCAAAGTTGGCAGTAGAAAGGCTCGTAAAGCAAACCAGTTAGATTTTCATTGATTTACAGATAGACGTTTATTTTTTATGAATAAAAAATGAAGTTGTTATTTTTAAAGATTTATTTATTTATTTTAGAGAGAGACAGTGCACAGGGAGGAGGGGCAGAGGGAGAAAGAGTCTCAAGCAGACTGTGCCAAGTGTGGAGCACCACACAGGGCTCAATCCCATGACCCTGAGATCACGACCTGAGCCAAAACCAAGAGTCAGTCACTCAACTGCCTGCGCCACCCACACACCCCAAAAATGAAGTTATTATTGAACCGTTGGCCTTTTTACTTTCATACCCATTGTCATAGAACAAAGCATAGGTTTTTGTTGTTTTTTTTCAAAGATTTTATTTATTTATTTGACAGAGAGAGATCACAAGTAGGCAGAGAGTCAGGCAGAGAGAGAGGAGGGAGCAGGGTCTCTGCTGAGCAGAGAGCCCGATGCGGGCCTCAACCCCAGGACCCTGAGATCATGACCTGAGCCGAAGGCAGAGGCTTAACCCACTGAGCCACTCAGGCACCACAAAGCATAGGTTTTGGAGCGAAACAGATTCAGATCCCGGTACTTCAGCCTTTGTCAAGTCACTTAAATGCTCTGAACCTCATTTTCCTAGATGATAAAATGAGGGTAATTTAATCTCAGGTCATATACATATAAAACACTTGGCACAGTTTCTAGGTATATTGTAGGTTCGCAACAAATAGTAATTTTTTGGACAGCTTTGATATAATGACCACAGAACTCTTACTAGGTTGTGTTATGTAGTATTGAGTAGGGCCAAAACTAATAGTAGTGTTAGTGTTTTTTGTGTGTGTGTGTGTTTTTTTCCAGAGTGAGAACAGCTACGTATGTTTTAGACTGCTGTCACACCTCTCCTTCTTCTGTTTAGGTAATAAACTTTTGAGGAGGGACAGTATTTAAATCTTAATGTTTAACCCTGAGAGCAGAACTGTGAGCTCAACAAATATTTGAGTGGAGGTGAATGCTACCAAGGAACATAATAATGTTATTTTCCTTGTGCTTGTTTGTTTTTTATTTTTTATTTATTTTTTTAAATTTTATTTATTTATTTGACAGAGAGAGAGATCACAAATAGGCAGAGAGAGAGAGAGGGAAGCAGGCCCCCCGCTGAGCAGAGAGCCTGATGCAGGGCTCGATCCCAGGACCCTGAGATCATGACCTGAGCCGCTGAAGGCAGAGGCTTTAACCCACTGAGCCACCCAGGCACCCCTGTGTTTTATTTTTTAAAAGATTTTTCTTTCTTTCTTTCTTTCTTTATTTAGAGAGAGAGAGCGCGCAAGAGAGCGGGGGGGAGGGGCAGAGGGAGATGCAGAGAGAGAATGTCAAGGACTCTGCACTAAACACAGAGCCTGACATGCGGCTTGATCTCATGACCTGAGACCATGACTTAAGCTGAGCCACCCAGGCGCCCCTCCTTGTGCATGTTTAGAAAGAGTCAAAGCCCAAAGTCTATCCTAGATCTGTAAACATTATAAAATAAGATAGTAACCTATAATTTTTTTTTATTATATATCATTAGTTTTCTATGGCTGCCATAACAAATTACCTAGTGGTTTAAGACAACACAATTCATTATCTTATAATTCTGTAGGTCAGAAGTCTGATGTGATTCTTACTGGGCTAAAATCAAGGTACTGAGAGGTCTGTGTTTCTTTCTCGGGGCTCTAGGGGACATTCTGTTTCCTTACTGTTTTCAGTTTCTAGTGGCTTGCATTCTTTGGCTTGTAGCTCCTTTCATCTTCAAAGCCAACAGTAACCGGCTGATTCTTTTTCATATTGTATCCCTCTAATACTAACTTTTTGGCCTCCCTCTTCTACATTTGGGGACCATTGTGACAACACTACAAGTGTGGGGTAACACTTGATAATCCAGGGTAATCTCCCTATTTTAAAGTCAACTGATTAGCAACCTTAATTCCATCTGCAACTTTAATAAATTCCTTTGCCATATAATATAACATAGTTACAGGTCTTGGGGGTTAGAACATGGATATCTTTGGACATCTTTTGCCTATCATAGTTTCCCATTAGGAAAACATTTTGAGCACATCTCCAAGTCCTACTGTTAACCCATATTAAATATTACTAAAACTCATCTTCTCTTTTTTATATAAAAATAATATAGATAAAAATTCTAATTTTCTTCCCATACTTCAGTGGATAATCATGCTCATTCCTTATTTTGGAGACTGCTGGATAATAGTAGGACTTAGGAAAGATCCCACCTTGGAATTAAGAAGTTTAGCTTTTAATTGAATTCAGTAAATATTTACTAAGTCCAAACTATGAACGAGGAAGTGTTTTAGGTATATATAGAGACACAAAACTACATGGTATATTTATTCCAGGAGGGCTAACTACTGTAGTAAACAACATAAAATCTTATTTATTTAAGGGCTTGGTTTCGTTTCTTTTCTTTTCTTTCTTTCTTTTTTTTTTTTAAGTTTTTAAGTAATCTCTCTACACCTAATATGGGGCTTGAACTCATAACCCCGAGATCAAGAGTCGCATGCTCCACTAACCAATCCAGGCAGGTGCCCCTTAAAGGCTTGATTCTTACTTATGTCCTAATTCAAGGCATGTTGGGTAAAGGTAGAAGGGGAGTTTGGTTTTTTTTTTTTTTTTACCTAAGATGGGGCCTCAGATTCCTTCACTGGATCTTCTGCATCTGCTGACAGATGAAGAAGGAAAGTATGGAGGATAGGGTTGAGGTTTTTATGGGACAGGCCTAGAAATGACATAATCATTTCTGTCCCATACCACTGTCCAGAACTCAGTATTATGGTGTCAACCAACTGTTATAGACACTGGGAAATGTCGTTTACTTAAGGAGGAAAAGAGAAGCAATTTAGTGAATAAGTAGCCATTCTCTTCCACATATAAGATCCCTGCCCTCAAGAACCCTCTAATTTAGTGGAAGAAGCATAGATAAAACCTGATGTAGAAGGCAGGCCTGATAAGTGTTATAATAGAGTTTAAATAGAGTGATATAAATATGTAGGGAAGAGAAAGATTACTTTGGGTTAGAAAGATTCGGGAAATATTTGAAATTATATCTCTGAGATAGGAATTATTATAACCATTCTCAAAGTGTGGTTTTAACAATCAAATGACTTGATACATGGCAGTGCCTGGCACACTAAATGGTATATAAATATTGGGTGCTATTGTTGTTACTGTTATTCTTTGGAGATGTTCTTGCACTGAGTTTTTAAGGATTGGTAGAGCTTTGAAAAGTGGATTCCAGATGGACTCATTCTAGCAACAGTATGGAGGTGGGAGAATTTAGGACATTTTTAGGAGTAGCAGCTTATATAACTAAAACAGAGAATGTAGGTGGATGTAATAAGAGATAAGGGAAGAGAGGTGTGGGTCAGATCATTCACACTCTTGAATAACATGCGAAGGAATTTGGACTTTGATCAGGACCTGTGTGCTGCTGCCACAAAAACTTTGAATAGCCAATAACTTCTTAATGAAAGGTATTGTATCTTACTCATTTTTTTATCCCTTTTATAACTATATGAAGAGATAATATAACATTGTGATTAAGAGCACAGAACTCACTTTTGGGTTTGATGCCTGGCTCTTCCATGTATTACCTGTATGACTTTGGGCAGATTACTTTATTTCTCAGACCCTAAGTTTCTTTATCAATATGACTGGGAGAAAAAATATTATTTCATTGAATTATTGTGAGGATTAAATGAATATAATATAAAAACAATGCGTATATAGTAAGTGCTCTTTAAGAATCAGTTGCTATCATAATCATATAATCTTTACCAGTGCTTGGCACATAGTAGGCATTCAATAAGTTTTTTTTTGTTTGTTTAAGATTTTATTTATTTATTTGACAGAGAGAGACACAGCGAGAGAGGGAACACAAGCAGGGGGAGTGGGAGAGGGAGAAGCAGGCTTCCTGCTGAGCAGGGAGCCCTATGAGGGGCTCGATCCCCTGACCCTGGGATCATGACCTGAGCCAAAGCAGACGCTTAAGGACTGAGCCACCCAGGCGCCCCGGCATTCAATAATTTTTTGTTTTAAATTTACCCAGCAAGTATTTATATACTGTCATATGACAGGCAAGAGAATTCATTTCATTTTATAAAACATAGTTAAAGGTAGGAAATGATGATGCCATAGGAGAGTGGTGTAGATGGAGAGCCTTGGCAGTTAGTTCAGAAGCGTGCTAGTTCAGAAATACTTCTCCTTAGAGGGAGCCAGATTTGTTTTGTGGGAAAGGAAGTATTTGAACTGGGCTTTGAGGGTGGGTAGAATCTAACTATGTAGAAATGAGGGGAGGGGCATTCTATGCAGTGGAAACAGTCTGAGAAAAGTCAAAGGGTGTATAAAAGCATGGTAATAACACTTTATGGAAAACAGTAAATCATGCTACAGGAAAGATTATCGCAAATTAAGTCTCTGGCCAAAGTCTAGTATCAGAGTTGGGAGTTTCCTCTTATGGTCTTACTAACTTTAGAGTGGGTGATCATTTGTCTTTTGTCTAGACTGAGCCTTGGTACTCAATATGTGGTTCAGGGATCTAGCAGCATCAGCATTAGCTGGGAGTTAGAAGTTCAGACTTGGGATGCCTGGGTGGCTCAGTTGGTTAAGCATCTGCCTTCGGCTTAGGTCATGATCCTCAGGCTCCTGGGATGGAGTCCCACATCAGGCTCTCTGCTCAGCGGGGAGTCTGCTTCTCCCTCTCACTCTCCCTTTGTGCTCTCCTCTCTCTCAAATAAATAAATAAAATCTTAAAAAGAAAGAAAGAAAGAAATTCAGACTCTCAGCTTCTCCCTGCCCTGACCTATTGAATTGGAGCCTGCAATTTACATAATTCCCAGGTGATTTGTTTGTATATTAAAATTTAGGAAGCACTGGCCTAACAAACAACAACTCTTCCTACTTCTTCTTCTTCTTTTTTTTTTTAAAGATTATTTATTCGACAGAGAGAAAGAGATCACAAGTAGGCAGAGAGGCAGGCAGAGGGAGAGGGGGAAGCAGGCTCCCCGCAGAGCAGAAAGCCTGATGCGGGGCTCGATCCCAGGACCCTGAGACCATGACCTGAACTGAAGGCAGAGGCTTCACCCACTGAACCACCCAGGTGCCCCCTCTTCCTACTTCTTAACAAGTGTATGTATAGTATAAAACTAAGCACAGGCATTAACAAAGAGCTCTCTTCCTGAGCTAAGTAATTCTGGCTGGCATGATTTTGGGTGGTGGTAGTGGGGAGTAAGAATCATTCAGAATGTATTTTTTTTAGGTCTGATCTCATACCAAAAAAGATTTGAGGCTTCATCCACAACTTAGATTTTAATATAATTAACAATAACAATTAAAGTGAAAACTTACTGTTGACATTAAATACTTTTCTAGGGGTGCCTGGGTGGTTCAGTTGTTGGGCGTCTGCCTTCCGCTCAGGTCATGAGGATCAAGCCCTGCGTCGGGCTCCCTGCTCCGTGGGAAGCCTGCTTCTCCCTCTCTCATTCCTCCTGCTTGTGTTCCCTCTCTCGCTGTGTCTCTCTGTCAAATAAATAAATAAAATCTTTAGAATAAACAAATATTTTTCTAGACATATATCACTTCCCTTTTAAGGATGAGTAATATTTCCCTTTTAAAGTATATGCTTTTTATAGCAACTGGAATGATGAACTCTGCTCAAGCTCTTCTTCCAATATAAAGCTAATGCCTGTCTTAGCTTGTGAGCTCTGTGACACTGTTTTGAATGTGGTGGGTGATGGAAAGGAAATGAGGTTGAGGAGGTCAGGCAGAACAGTTTCACATAGAAGTAGAGTTGTGCTATACCACTGTGATGTGGTGATGTGAGTTGGGGGGAGGAAGGTAGGCAGAAAACTGTCACATGAAGCCAGTGCCTGCCTGAATGTACTGGCTGTGACATCTCTGTGGATGATGTGGTCATAGCGAATGGTGGGTCGGTGGGGGTGTATCACGCCCAAACCAGGTCTTTTCAGCTTCTAGGAGGTCCATGACTTTAAAATGTAGCCATTGTTTTGCTAGTAGAGTCCTATTGCCTAGCTTCTATATAAATATTTGATTAAATAAAATAATACCTCTTGTCTTTCCAGCCTTGTATCTACCTCTAAATGTTCTTTCTTAGAAAATGAATTTATATTGTCAAGCTAATTTGGTGATTATTGCTTTTGCATTCAAGAAGTGTTTGTTTAGTATCTTATGTGCAAAGCATTGTGTATCAGGCACTGTGTATAGAAACAAATGAGAAGAGATCTGTATTCTTGAAAACCTTTCTTATATTCCGGACTGGAGAAGGAGTTAGAAATGTTAAAAGAAGAAGAATAGTTAACATATTCTAGTGCTTATTATGTTCCAGGAGCCCAAGTTATGTCATTTCATCTTCACAATAACCATTTGAGTTAGGTAATAGTAATACTTTAATTTTGCATGTGAAGAAACTAAATTACGGAGAGGTTAACATGAAGTGGCAGAGCCAGGATTCAAATATAAGAAGTCTTACTCCAGACCCTGGACCACCTCAGTTATGCTTATGAGCAGTCTTTCAAAGCAGGGTGAAAAGGGCATAGCAGTACTCTTAGGGGGAGGAGGGGGAGGAGAGAGGAATAATGCTAGCTGAAGATATCTAGGAGATCAACATAGAAAAGATGAAATTTTAGCTGTTCCTGGAAGGATGATTTTCAGTAAAATGAAATAAAATAGTCTTCCAACTCAGAGAAGAGCTTGAACTTAAGATTGTAGGTCATAAAAATCATTCATGCCATTCAACAAATCTTTACTGAGAGCTTGCTTACTACATGTCAGATACTATACTAGGTGCCAAAAATTCAGAAATAAATAAAACTCTGAATCCTTCATAGTATGGAAGTTACAAAATAGTGATATGGGCAGAAGGCCAATTATAATGAATTTAAGAATGAGTGAAGGTTAAAGAAATTAGATAGTGAATGTAACCTATTAAAGTTTGATTACAAATGAAAAGAGTAAATTAGTATCCTATTTTAGGGAAGGAGCAAGAGAAGCATTTTTTGAGATGGGGGACATTTAAGTATATTTGTATATTTGTATGTTATAGAGTATATTTGTAGGATAGAACCAGAGGAGATGAAGAGATGGGCAAAGAATAAGGCTATGGGAAAATATGAGGATCCAAAGATACATTGGAGCAGATCAAGTTTTAAATACTGTGGTAAGGAATTTTCAACATTATTCTATAGGCAGAAGGGAGCCATTGAAGCATTATGAAGAGGGTAATGACGTATTTTGTGTTTTGAAGGTGATCCTAATAGCCATGTAAGGGATGGCATAATTTAGGATCATTAATAATGATAAATTAAAAGCCACTAAGTTTTATTTGAGCATGGGCTAGACATTGCTAAATACTATACCTGAACTATTCCATTTAATCCTCGTAAGTAGCCTCTAAGATGGTGTTATTTTGGGGTCCCATTTTTGCAGATGAAGATATTGTAAGTTTCCCTAGATGGGAATGGTTAGAGCTCTATGCTCTAGTGCAAGGGTCAGCAAACTTTTTCTGTGAAGGACTAGACAGTATATATTCTAGTCTTTGCAAGTCTTATGGTCTCTATCGCAGCTAGACTGCCATAGACAATACCATGATTGTGTTCCAATAAAAAATTTTAAAAACTGGGCACCTGGGTGGCTCAGTTGGTTAGGTGTCTGCTTTCTGCTCAGGTCATTGTCCCAGGGTCCTGGGATGGAGTCCCTCATTGGGCTCCCTGCTTGGCAGGGAGCGTACTTCTCCCTCTGCCCTCCCCCCCCAACTCATGCATTCCCTCTCCCTCCCTCCCTCCCTCTCATGCACACAAAAATAAATAAATAAAATCTTTTAAAAAATTATAAAAACAAATAATAAGCCATAGTTAGCCCACCCCTGGTAGGGCCTGTTGTAGTTTGGAAAGCGATAATGAAGAAAGAAATGTAGCTTATCAATTTTACTTTTTTTTAAATTTTATTTTACATATTTTACTCTCTTTTTGCTATGGTGGGGTAATAGGAATAGAATTATTCTTTTTTTAAAGATTTTATTTATTTATTTGAGAGAGAGACAGACAGAGATAGTGAGAGAGAGCATGAGTGGGGAGGGGGGGGGGAGCAGACTCCCCGCTGAGCAGGGAGCCTGACATGGGGCTTGATCCCAGAACCCTGGGATCAGGACCTGAGCTGGAGGCAAACGCTTAACTGACTGAGCTACCTAGGAGCCCTGGGAATAGATTTATTCTTACGTAGGGATACCATTTAATCTCAAGAGAAGCATCCTTTCTGTAAGAGGCCTACTAGAAACAGCTATTTATGCATACAGTTTAGCTACATTCTGCAAAATATCCACTTAACTTTTTATTATAATTGCCTTACAACAGAATGAACCCTAGAATGAAAGTTCTGTGAGAGCAGGGATTTTGTTTTATTCACTGTCCTGTCCCTAAAGCCTTGCACATAGTAGCCACTCACTCAATAAAGAATCGTTTATTTACAATGATGTGGATGGAACTAGAGGGTATTTATTATGTTAAACGAAATAAGTCAGTCAGAGAAAGGCAAATATATGATTTCACTCATATGTGGAATTTAAGAAGCAAAACAGATGAACATAGGGGAAAGGAAGGAAAAATAAAATAAGATAAAAACAGAGAAGGAAACAAACCATAGAGAACAAACTGAAGGTTGCTGGAAGGGAGGTAGGCTAAATGAATGATGGGCCTTAAGGAGGGCTTTTGTTGGGATGAACACTGGATTTATATGTAGGTGATGAATCACTAAATTCTACTTCTGAAACCAAAACTACGCTATATGTTAACTTAAATTTAAATAAAAAACAAAAAGTAAATTAAAGAAGTAATCGTTTAGTAAGTGAATGGCATGCTGATTCTTGTAATTCAAAAGACTAGGGAGTTGCACAGATATTTAGAGAAGAGTGACCTATTTTAAAGATACTGTAACAACTGTAACCCCCTCAGATTAATTGTTTTCTCATTCATCTTGTCCATATTTCCTCTGTCCCACTACAGCCTCCTCTTTTTTTTTTTTTAAAGATTGTATTTGTTTATTTGACAGAGAGACAGAGAGAGCACACAAGCAGAGGAGCAGCAGAGGGAGAGGGAGAAGCAGGCTCCCCACTGAGCAGGGAGCCCAATGTGGGGCTTGATCCCAGCACCCAAGGATCATGACCTGAGCTAAAGGCAGAGGCTTAACATCCTGAGCCACCCAGGTGCCCCAGCCTCCTCTTTTTTACCCAACTAGTTTCTGACAGTAACTGCCACTCTCAGATGCTCTTTCTGCATAGGTTATAGACATTGTGCCATGCTGGCCAGAAACAGCATTCCAGATTCAGTCTTCTGTATGGCTTATGTTCATTATTTGTTAGACTTTAATCTGCCCCACGTTCCTCCCACTCACCCTCTTCCATATTAGGTAATGATTTTCATAGTAAAGAAACTGACAGATGAATGAAGTTAAATGTCCCACTTTTCCAAACCAGGAAGTGGAGGTAGGGGCAAGGGTTAGGGGATGAAGAGGAGAGTGGGCACATAAAAACCAGCTTTTCGGGGTGCCTGGCTGGCTCAGTTGATGGAGCATGCGACTCTTGAGCTAGGGGTCATGAGTTCGAGCCCCATTTGGGTATAGAGATTATTTAAAAATAAAATCTTTAAAAGAAAAGAAGCTTTTCTGCCCAGTCACCTAGTGACTGAATTTGATTCTCACCTGGTCCATGTTTAAGTTCTAATTATGATAATTACTTTTTTTTTTTGAACTCTTACTGTATACCTGTCACTGTGCTATGAACTTTGTATTCGTTATTTCATTTAATCTCTTCCAACAACCTTATGTTGTGGACAGTGTTATCCTATTTTACAGAGAGGGAAACTAATGCTTGCGTAATAGAGTGGAGGTGGGATTTGAGCCCACACCCTCTAACTTCAGAGCCTTTTAACTCCTTTACCAGTTCACTTCCCATTTATTCCGAAGCACGAGGTAAGTTTCAACTGATCATTGGCGCCTGCATCCTATTTTCAGTACTGCCTTGATCTTTCCTTGGGTTCTTTCCTTTCTCAAGTTCCCACCAAGTATCTGGATGCAGTTGGAGAAAACTAGTGGTCCAGAAACCACCTCTTGGAGAAACTCTGAAATTTCCACATTTGTAATTTTGGTCGAAGTGGCATGTCTTTAAAACTCTACTGTGATATTACAGCCAACCACACATTCTCCCTTACTCAGTTCCTTTTCACTCAACAATCGTTTACTGCATGTGCATCCTGTTTGCTGGGCACTGCTCAGTGCTATGAACACAAGGAAGAATATGACCTGGACTCTGCCTTCATGGAACTTTGTGGTCCTTTCCAGCCTTGTCACTACTTTGCTTTTACTCCCACTTGTAGTCAGTCTACCCTTTTCTTTGCCCTTCTAAACTAGAGCTTACTTGAGACTTGAGGGCATTTTTTTTTAAAGATTTATTTATTTATTTATTTATTTAAGAGAGAGAGCATGCGCAGGGGGAGGGAGAGAGTGAGACACAGAGAAAGAATCTCAAGCAGACTCCTCACTGAGTCAGAGCCCAATAGGGGCTGCATCTCACAACCCTGAAATCATGACCTGAGCTGAAATCAAGAGTCAGATGCTTAACCGACTGAGCCACCCAGGTGCCCCTTGAGGCATTGTTAATGAGACTTCCTTCTTGGCCCGATTGTCACTGGTTTTGTGACATTTATCTTTTCCTCCCACGCTAATGATCATCATCAGTAATAATCATTTATTTATAGTTTTTATTTTTAATTTAAATTTTAAATTTGAAATTATGTTTACATATAAATATAACCTGTTGGTTAAAAAGACTTAAAATAGGGGCGCCTGGGTGACTCAGTGGGTTAGGCCTCTGCCTTCAGCTCAGGTCATGATCTCAGGGTCCTGGGATCGAGCCCCACATCTGGCTCTCTGCTCAGCGGGGAGCCTGCTTCCCCCTCTCTCTCTGCCTGCCTCTCTGCCTACTTGTGATCTCTCCGTCTGTGTCAAATAAATAAATAAAATCTAAAAAAAAAAAAGATTTAAAATATAATGTAAGTTTGTACACTAAAAAATAAAAATTACCTCTTACCTTGTCAGTACCACTTACGGTTTTTCTTCTTCTTTGTTTTATAGCTTTCTTGAGATTTAAATGATATACAATAAACTGCACACATTTAAAGTGTGCACTGTGATAAGTTTTGACATATGTATATACACCCATGAAACCATCAACATGAGGGAGTGTCCTTCCCTTTGCACCCCCATAAACTCCACCCCTCTCAGGCAACTTTTTTTTTTTTTTAAGATTTGTATTTATTTGGCAGAGAGAGAGAGACATAGCAAGAGAGGGAACACAAGCAGGGGGAGCAGGAGAGGGAGAAGTAGGATCCCCGCTCAGCAGGGACCCCGATGCAGGGCTTGATCCCAGGACTCTGGGATCATGACCCGAGCCAAAGGCAGACGCTTAATGACTGAGCCACACAGGCACCCCCCCACCTCAGGCAACTATTAATCTGCTTTTGTCACTATAGATTCATTTTACTTTATAGACTTTTATATAAATGGAATGATATAGTATGTACTTTATTGGGTCCAGATTTTTCAGTCAGCATAATTATTTTGAGATTTATCCACTGTTGCATATATCCTTTTTGTAGCTGAGTAATAGTCTATTGTATGAATACCGTAATGTGTTTTATCCCTTCAACTGCTAAGGGGTATTTGTATACAAGTTTTGTGTTGACATATGCTTTCACTTCTTTTGTTTTAAATACCTAGGAGTGGAATAGCTGGATCATATGATAGGTACATGTTTATTTAAGAAACTACCTCAGTGTCTTCCACAGTGGTTGTACCGTTTCATGTTCCACCAGCACTGCATGGGTATTCCAGTTGCTCTTCATTTTTACCATCATTTGGTACTGAAAGTCTTTAATTTTAGACATTCTAATAGACGTATATCTTATCGTTTTGATTCGCATTTCCCTAACGATTTTGAGCATCTTTTTATGTACTTATTTTCCATCTGTATATCTTCTTTAGTGAACTGAGTCTTTCTCTATTTTTTAAATTGGGTTATTATTGTATTTTGAGAGATTAAAAAAAAATCTAAACATGGGGTGGGTGGCTCAGTCAGTTAGCATCAGACTCTTGATTTTGGCTGGGGCCGTGAACTCCAGGTTGTGGGATCAAGCCCTGTGTTGGGCTCTGCAGTCAGTGTGGAGTCTGCTCAGCATTCTCTCCCTCTCCCTTTGCCCCTCCCCCCCAAGGTAAGTAAATAAATCTTAAAAAAAATCTAAACACAAGTCCTTTCTTAGATATATGCACTGCAGTCTATGACTTGTCTTTTCATTCTCTTAACAGTGTCTTAGGAAGAGCTCAAGATGGGGCACCCGGGTGGCTCAGTTGGTTGGGCATCTGCCTTCAGCTCAGGTCATGGTCCCAGGGTCCTGGGATCGAGCCTCGAATTGGGCTCCCTGCTTAGTGGGGAGTCTGCTCCCTCTCCCTCTGTGCCCCCCACTCGTGTTCTTGCATATTCTGTTCTCTCTCAAATAAATAAATAAAAAATCTTTAAAAAAAAAAAGAGCACAAGATTTTGATTTCAAGAAGTCTAATTAATTGGGGAGCCTGGGTGGCTTAGTGGTTAAACGTCTGCCTTTGGCTCAGGTCATTATCCCAGAGTCCTGGGATCAAGCCCCGTATCAGTCTCCCTGTTCAGTGGGGAGCCTTTTTCTCCCTCTCCCTCTGCCCTTGCTTTTGTTCTATCTTTCACTCACTCTCTCTCAAATAAATAAATAAAATATTAAAAAAATAGAAGTCTAATCAATTTTTAATTTTCTAGATTATGCTTTGGTGTCATGTCTAAGAAACCCTTACTTAATAGAAGGTCACAAAGATTTTCTTCTATGAATTCTTCCAGATATTTTATAGATTTGTTGTTTTTTTTTTTAAGATTTTATTTATTTATTTGAGAGAGAAAGAGAATGAGAGAGAGCATGAGACGGGAGAAGTCAGAGGGAGAAGCAGCTTCTCCACTGAGCAGGGAGCCCAATGTGGGACTCAATCCTGGGACTCCAGGATCATGACCTGAGGCGAAGGCAGTTGCTTAACCAACTGAGACACCCAGGCACCCTATAGATTTGGTTTTACATTTGGTTTATGATCCATTTTAAGTCAATTTTATATATGCTAAAAGATATTAATCCAAATTAATTTGTATATATGTATCCAGTTGTTTAAGCTCCCTTTGTTGAAAACACTATTTTTGCTTTACTGAATTGCCTTTGCACCTATCTTTGTAGAAAATCAGTCATGCGTTGTATTCTGGGACTGCCTAACAAAGTACTATAAACTTGTGGCTTTAAACCATCTAAATTTATTCTGTCACAGTTCTGAAATCTGAAATCAAGGTGTTGATAGGCAACATTTCCTTCAGAGGCTGTAGGGGAGAATCCTTTCTTGTTTCTTCTGGCTTTTGGTGACTCCAGGCATTCTTTGGTTTATGGCAGCATAACTCCTATCTTTGCCTCTATGTTTACCTGGCCTTCTCCCCAGCTATCTCTCAAGTATCTTCGCCTCTTTTTTTTTTTCTTTTTTTTAAATTGAAGTATAGTTGAAGGTTGCCTGGGCGGCTCATTCAGTTAAGCGTCTGTCTTCGGCTCAGGTCATGATCCCAGGGTCCTGGGATCGAGTCCTGCATTGGGCTCCCTGCTCGGTGGGATCCTGCTTCTCCTTCTGCCTGCCGTTTCCCCTGCTTGAGCTTTCTCTCTCTCTCTCTCTGTCAAATGAATAAATAAAATCTTTAAAAAAATTGAAGTATAGTTGATATACAATGTATCAGTTTCAGGTGTCAGGTGTACAGCATAGTGATTCAACATTTATATATATATTGTGAAATGCTTACCGTAAATGTAGTTATCATTTGTCACTATGCAAAATTATTTCAATGTTATTGACCATATTCTCTATGTTGTACTTTACATCCCCATGGCTTATTTGTAACTGAAAGTTTGTACCTCTTAATACCCTTCAGCTGTTTCTCCCATCTCTGCCCTCCTCCTCCCACAACCACCACCAATTTGTTCTCTGTATTTATGAGTCTATTTTAGTTTTATTTGTAGACTCCACGTATAAATTACATCATATATTATTATTAGTGCTTCCTAGACATTTTTTATTAATATACAAACTTTTAAAAATATAAATGGGATTTGTAGCTCACTGTTTTTATTTAACAGTGTATTTAGGATATCTTCCCATATCAGTGGATAAAGATCTACTCCATTCCTTTTAAATGGCTATATAGTATTCCAGTCTGTGAATATACCATAAATATTTAACTAGTCTTTTATTGGTGGGTATTTGATACATATGGTGAAGTAGATGTCCTTTTATATGTACCCAAATTGAGTATACTTGTAACATAAATTCTGAGAAGTGGAATTGTTGGAGCAATTAAAATGTTTGCTAGATATAATCAATTACCCTTTGAAAAAGTTGTGCCAAGAACTTAACAGTGTTTCTTCTTCCTGTTTTCTTATCTTCTGGACAACTCTGAGCATGATGAATCTTAATCTTTGTTCATTTGATAGATTTTAAAAAGCAATATCTTCTTCTTCTAATGTATATTTCTTTAATTATGAGTGAACTAGAGCATTTTGATGTTTTACTAGACATTTTACTTTTTTTCTTTCTTTCTTTTTTAAAGATTTTATTTATTTATTTGACAGAGAGAGATCACAAGTAGGCAGAGAGGCAGGCAGAGAGAGAGTGGGAAGCAGGCTCCCTGCCGAGCAGAGAGCCGGATGCGGGGCTCGATCCCAGGACCCTGAGATCATGACCTGAGCCGAAGGCAGAGGCTTTAACCCACTGAGCCACCCAGGCGCCTGACATTTTCTGTGAATTATATACATTTTTTTGCTTCCGTTTCTTTTTCAAGATTTTATTTGAGAGAGAGATTGAGCATGAGCAGGCGGGGGGAGGGCAAAGGAAGAGGGACAAGCATGCTCCCCGCTGAGCAGGGAGCCCTACTTGGGGCTCGATCCCAGGACCCTGGGATCCTGACCTGAGCCAAAGGCCAGATGCTTAACTGAGCCAACGAGGCACCCCTTGCTTATTTTTCTACTGGGTTCTTGTCTTTTTTTTTTTTTTTTTTTTTTACATATTTGGAAGAGTTCTTTTAATGTTAAGGAAGTTAGTCTTTTGTCTTCCAGCAGATGTATGTTTTTTTTCCCTCTCTCTCTCCTTGTAAATTACAGACTTTCAGCTTGGGTAGGCCAACCTACTTACTTTCTAGAAGAGGAAACTGAACTTCAAATAGGGTTAGTGTCTCTCTTTCTCTTTTTCTTTTCTTTTCTTTTCTTTTTTTTTAATTTTATTTTGGTGAGCATGCAGTTAGATGGTAGTGGAGCTGAAACCAGCATCAAGTTTCCTTACTTCCAGTTTGGTGCTTTGGGGCCTTTTCTAATATACCATGCTATTTTTAAGGCTTACTCCTTTCTCTCTTCCATAGTTGTTTTTTACCACTAGATCTTACCACAACCAGATGTTTCATGGTAAACTTAGAATTTTACCAGCATGGTATCAAAGTTAGAGAGGCTACAGGGTTGTGCAGGAACCCAGGAGACTTCACAGGTATTGGATTGTTTCTAATGCATGAGTAACTAAACTAGTTTCTCAATATGACAGTTGTGGTGCTTTCATTTGTTTAAAAAAATGTGTTTTGTTTCATAGGTTCATGGGTGTGTGTGTACATCAAGGACAATTGCATGCACTTACAGAGGTAAGACTTAAGTAAGCCTATCGAAGTGGCTTCTTTGCCTTAGTTTCAGCATTTTGGGTTCCATAGTGATTGTTATTTGTATATGCATTTATATATGCAAAAATAGCAGTGTTACCAATGCTTTCTTTTCTTGCCTGGGGACAATGGCCATATCTCTTAATATTCTTGGATTCCCTCATAATACTTCGTGAGTACTCTGAGAATATGAGTGCTCAAATATTATATTGATTCTTGCTGCGTGGGTGACCTCTTCCTAAGCCAAGGAATGGCATCACTTGGCTGTAGACTCTTTCATGGCAACAAACATAAACATTTGGTGTCCTGATCTAGAATTCCACTGTCACTGCTGTAGTGTCCTGATTGGTCTTATTACTAATTGGAATTAGTTTACCTCTCCAGTCTCATTTCATTTTCAGTCTCTTCTACACAGATAATATATGATAGTCACTACTTAGCTTCTGAGGACCAGAGAATCCTCTCTAGAACAAAGGCTTCCTAAATTCAGGTACTGAGCTGTCAGCTTCAGAATTTGCTTGGGTGCTTCTTAGAAACACAGGTTCCTGAAATCTCCTAGGTTTAGTAGATCTTCACAGGGCCCATATGCATTTTTAAAAGCTCCTCAGATTATTCAAATGAGCATCTAGATTTGAGAATCTATGTGCTAGAAAGTGTTCACAATTTTCCTTGGGAAGTAAGTACCAAAATACTAAGTGAAGAAACTTAGGAAGGAAAACTTTTACAGAATTTGTGAATATTTGTTTCCTGCTGGCTTGGTGCCTAGTATTAGTCCTTAATATCTGATGATGGAAGGTCCCATATGCCTCACTCTTTGTCTCTTTTCTCAGTTACTGAGGGCACTGGAATATGGAATGTGTGTAGCTCTGTCCTGCCTCTTTTTTTTTTTTTTAAGAATTTATTTATTTATTTGTCAGAGAGAGAGTGAGAGAGAGATCACAAGTAGGCAGAGAGGCAGGCGGAGGGAGAGGGAGAAGCAGGCTCCCTGCTGAGCAAGGAGCCCGATGTGGGACTCGATCCCAGGACCCTGGGATCATGACCTGAGCCGAAGGCAGCCACTTAACCAACTGAGCCACCCAGGCCTGTCCTGCCTCTTTTATGGAAGGCTAAGGAGGCAAAATAATGAGGTAGTTAAGAGCTTGGCCTCTGACGTCTTGATTGCCTAGATTTGAATTTCTCTGTGTTTCAGTGTTGTCATCTGTAAAATGGGAATAATAATAATAGTATCTGCCCCAGGGAGTCTAGATAGAGAAGAGGACCAGTGTCTGAACCCTAGAATACTTCAATTTTATTTTATTTTATTTTTTTATTTATTTATTAACAGAGAGAGAGAGATCACAAGTAGGCAGAGAGGCAGGCAGAGAGGGGGGGGGAAGCAGGCTCCCTGCTGAGCAGAGAGCCCGATGCGGGGCTCGATCCCAGGACCTTGAGATCATGACCTGAGCCGAAGGCAGAGGCTTAACCCACTGAGCCACCCAGGCGCCCTAGAATATTTCAATTTTAAAAGCCAGAGGAGAAGGGCATTTTGAGAGGGAGCAGCTAGTGAGTTAGGAAGAAAACCAGGAGAGTGTATTGGCCTAGAATGGAAAGGAAGGAGTTTCAAGGAGGAGGGAGTAAGTAATTATGGCAGATCTTGCTGATAAAATGATGATCTCACAGGGATTTTGTAAAATGTTTATTTAGCACAGTGCCTGGCATATAGTAATTGGTTAATACATTTTAACTCTTACAGCTTTTGTTATTAATATTGACTCATCCTTCCTGAATTCCTTGAATTGCCAGTATTTTTCATTTGGTATTTAATACTACTGTTCAGTACTGCTGTTAATGTTATTAAAAAATTTTTAAACTTTTTATTGAAGTATGACATAACAAAAAAAAAGCACACATATGAAATGTGTATAGCTCACTAAATTTTTACAAATGAACACACCCATAACCAGCATTCCAGATCAAAAAACATTTTCTGTGTATTTCTTTTCTCAGAAGTAAGTCTGTAAATTCTTCAAAGACAAAACTCTCTCCTTCTCTCAAGCCTTCTATCTGCCAGAGCTCTGACACTAATAATTTTTAAAATATTTGTTGTACTCCCTTATTATATCATTGTTCTCTGAAATGTAAGTTTATTGGAAGGGCTTGTATGTTTGGTTTTGCTGACAAAGAAGAAAATGCTTTAAAATCTGTGATCGAGGGGTGCCTGGCTGGCTCAGCCATTAGGCAGCTGCCTTCGGCTCAGGTCATGATCCTGGGGTCCTGGGATCAAGCCCGCATCGGGCTCATTGCTCAGCGGGAAGCCTGTTTCTCCCTCTTCCATTCCCTCTGCTTGTGTTTCCTCTCTCACTGTGTCTCGCTCTGTCAAATAAATAAATAAAATCTTTAAAAAAAAAATCTGTGATCGTGTTGTAAATTCAGACGTGGGGTGTAATGGAAGTGGCAGAATTGAATGATCTTAATGCAGTATTCTTTTGGCCATGTTGCACTTAAATAATATTTTCTGTTGTTTGTTATCTTATTCATAGCCATATATAAAATATTGTGCCCACTTTGTGAAAGAGTGTGTATTTCCAGTATCATTGATGGATATTGGCATAGCTTATAACATAAATAATTTTTATTACGATGTTAATAGACGGTCATGCAGCCCAAATATCCAGATGCTCTTGGTTATTTTCAGAAGGGGAGCAACAAAGGCCATCATGGCATAGATCTCTGGGGAATCCTATGTTTATCCTATAATTTGACTTGGCAGCACAGCTATTGGTTTCACTAAGGATTATAAAAATAAATTACTAATAACATCTAGCACAGCACTGGGAACTTAGATGACATTTAGTAGATTTTTCTTGAATGGTGGAATACTGCTCTTTATAATAATGTGAACACCATTCCTTATTTCTCTTAAAATACTTTGTCAATAATTACAGCAGACAAACATAGCTCTTGTTAGTGCCTCTAAAGTATTGATAGTATTAGGAATAGTATTTCTCATGTACAGTAGTGATCTGGACTTTTCCAGGCTTGAACCATTTCCATGAGTCTTCTTTAAAATTAGAGACACTGGGGGCACCTGGGTGGCTCAGTCGGTTAAGTGTCTGCTTTTAGCTCAGGTCATGATCCCAGTGTCCTGGGATTGAGCCCCATGTCAGGCTCCCTGCTCAGTGGGGAGCTTGCTTCTCCCTCTCCCTCTGCCACCCGGCTCGTGCTCTCTCTCTCTCTTACTCTCTCTTTATCTCAAATAAATAAATAAAATCTTTAAAAAAAAAAAAATTATAGACTTTAGGGCGCCTGGGTAGCTCAGTCAGTTAAGTGTCTGCCTTCAGCTCAGGTTGTGATCCCGGAGTTGTGGGATCAAGCCCCGGGTCGGTCTCCCTGCTTAGCTAGGAGTCTTTTTCTCCCTCTACCCCTACCCACTGCTTGTGTGCATACTCTCTCTCTCATAAATAAATAAGTAAATAAAATCTTTAAAAAAAATAGTAAAATTGTAGACATTAATTGAACTTGGAACAGTGAGTTAGGTACTACTAGCTACTGCAGATAGTTTTACCTGTAGTTAAGTATAGACAAATAACAAATGACTTATTTGTTAAAGAGAAAACAGTTTGATAAAAAATCAAATAAAACCTTTTAAGTTTATAAGTTGAATTAAGAATCCATATTGTATCGAGTAGAAATGCTCCATAAGTATGTCTTTGACTCAGGAAGCCCTAACGTTGTCTTTCATTTGGTCATGAGTATCAGGGAAGTGAAAATCTTCAGTTTTTAAAGACAGAAAATATAACCCTATAGTTTGCTGTTGCTATGTAATATCCAACCACAAAACCTCAAAAGCATACAATAATAAACATTTATTTATTTTATACTTACAGGGCTGAGCTGAGCTGAGCTGAGCCCAGTTGGGCAGTTCTGCTAGTCTCACTTGGTCTCACTCATGCATCTGGCAGGTCAGCTGGTAGTCTGATCTAGGTTGGACTTTGCTGGGACAGCCTTGCTTCAGCTGCTTCTGCCCCTTCTTCTGGGATTAGCAGACTAGCCTGGATGTGATGATCCCAGAACAGCAAGAGTAGGTCAGCCATTTGCACAAGTGCTTTTCATGATTCTGCTTATATTCAAATTTGCTTGCCTAGCATCTCCATTGGACAAAACAAGTCACACTCCTGAGTCCACATTGGGAGCATACTACAAAGTTCTATGTCAAAGGGCATGAATTCCATAAGGGGTGAAGAATTGGAACTACTGTTACAATCTCCCATATCCTATAAATATCCCAATTAAAAAATCATAATTATTTGTCTTTTCTACCCTACTTGAGTACAAAGACTTTCTCCCATTATAAAAATCATAGCTACCAGTTAGTTATTAAATACATACTGTGGGCTAAGTGCTATGCTTGGTGCTTTATATATTAGCTATGATTCTCACAATTCTGTAATCGTATTTTCTTCATTTTATAGATGAGAAAACTGGGCTTAGAGAAATTAAGGGAATTTCCAAAGTAGGATTTGGATCCAGATTCATTTGACTTCAAAGCCTATACCCTTTCCATTGTAACATACTGTCCTTAATTGACTTCTGTATTCCCCACAGTGCTAAGTGCTTATATATATTCCCCACAGATTCTTATATGTATAGCATGTGTAGTATTTGCAGAATTTGATTTTGACTATTTTTATATTTTGGGTTACTTAGAAAAGATATTTCCTGGTTTTTGGATATATGAGAATGTGTTCAGTTGCAAGTAACAGAAAATAGTCAAAAGACCTTAAACAACAAAATGACTAATATAACTGGAATTCTGGTAGCTGATTAGGGTAAGGTTGGTTTAATTCAGCAGCTAAATAGATGTTATTCAGAGACCCCATGTCCTGCCATCTCTTTGCTCTGTCTTTACCTTGTCAACTTCATCCTAAGGTGGCTGTCATTCTACTCAAAAAGTAGCTGCCACCAACTTACATGCTATATGTTTTCTCTTCCATATCCAGGATGGAGGTGTGGAGTGTTGTCAAAGACAAGAGAGAGATCCTTTGAGACAGATTATGTGTCATCTCATAATGTCTTCTTTTTAAGCTTGTTAAGAAAGGCACAAAGAGGGGCGCCTGGGTGGCTCAGTGGGTTAAAGCCTCTGCCTTCGGCTCAGGTCATGATCTCAGGGTCCTGGGATCGAGCCCCGCATCGGGCTCTCTGCTCAGAGGGGAGCCTGCTTCCTCTGCTCTCTCTGCCTGCCTCTCTGCCTACTTGTGATCTCTCTCTGTCAAATAAATAAATAAAATCTTTAAAAAAAAAAAAAAGAAAGGCACAAAGAGGGAAATATCCTCATAATCAAATAGTTCAGGGATCCTCTTTGTGCAGAACCTTTCAGTGCCTAGAAGATTGGAAATTAGGGAAATGAGTGGGGTATAAGGTTGTTGGGTAGGGATCTCAAGAAACAATACTCTTTGGTCAAAAGAGTCAGCAAAAGAATTGCTTGGAAGATGTTTTGAGGACTCTCTTGCCTTCTCTACCATGGAGAAACTATGCTTTTTTCCCCACCATTCCAGTAAGAATCACTCAGCTATAGACACAGCAGTTGCTTGGCCTAGTGAGGTCATTCATTCTGTTTACAGCAAAGTCACTTCAGTCAGGCAGGTACTTGGTACTACAAGAAACACTCAGCTCATGAGGGAATGGATCAGCCCTGCAGGTGGCTGAAAAGAACTTTTTATTCACATAGCCTTCATCCTTTTCTTACTCACCATTTCTACCCCCACTATACATCTTCTTTGTTTTTTAAGGAATAGTTGCTTTGGAAATTCCTTGTTTATGTGGGTTGATATGTGTTGTTTTTGAGTTGTTTTTTGTCAGACTTATAAGAAGCCTTATATAATCAGAGAGCTTATAATGAAAGGAAACTCTTGTCGGTTCAGTGACCAGACTCATGCATTATTTATAAAAATGAGCAGCCAGACCCTGATTCTAGTTACTTGGTGTGCTGTGATATTACTATTAGTTGTGCCTGCTTCTTTTTTTGTTTCTGTGTGGCCCAGTACAGAGTATTCTCTTGGCCTTATTTACCTTGAGCCAGAGGCAGTATTGTCTGGTGCCTGCCTTGGGTTAACGTTTGCAGCATAGCCATATCTATCTTTCAAGCATGGGGGGGCTTTGAGGAGACTAGTTCTATCATGTGATAGTGAAAAGGACACTCCAGATGTACCAACAATGATTGCCCCTGTGACTCAAGATTTCTAAAGAAATGGTGAGGGTAGGAGAAGTGACAGGCTGTGAATTAGCATCTGCAAGGGAAGAAAGAGATTCACTTTACACAGACCACTTTGAGTGAATCTGCTGTAGGCTAGGCAGTCTGCTAGGCTCTGGGCTTATCAGGATAAAAAAGAAGCCTATTCCCCTATTTATTGCTATATAACAAACTACCCTGGACTTTAGTGATTTAAAACAACCATTTTATTTTGCTTGTGATTTTGTAGGTCAGGAATTTGGAAGGGCTTTGCTGGGTCTCTGATTCACATGGGTCAGCTAGAGGACCCACTTGCAGCATGGCTGCCGTATTCGCATGCCTGGTGCCATAGTGAATGAAGGTGGCTTGGCCCCTCTCTTTCACTGCATGGTGTCTCATTCGCTAGGTCATCTCCATATGGCTTGAGCTTCCCATAGCGTGGTGATCTCAGGATAGTTGCACTTTGTATATGGTGACTGGAGAGAGGTATAGGCTACCCAAGTGGGAGCCGAAAAACTTATTACCTACCTTTGAAGTTCCAGAACGTCACTTATGCTCATTCTCTTGGTCAGGTCTGATTCACAGGGAGGAGAATTATTAGACTCTACCACTGACCATTTTTACTCCACTGCAATGTCTTTCATGAACTCAGTATTTAGTGACTGGGGTAGTAAGAAATTTCTTACAATGTCCTTCCTTAAAAGCTATTTTTAAATATCCAGCCATCACTCCATGATATTAACTCTTACATCTCCATATGTATTAATAGTTGTTACTCATTGTAGTTCATATTCTTTTTTTCTGTCATCTCCTGTTTTCCACTCAGCTATTTTACTATAATTTCAAATACAACATAGCTTAGTTAGGTCGCTCTTTTCAATCTTAACCATTTTCTGTTGTTAAAATACTTATTCTTCCAAATAAAAACTACAGAATTGGTTTTTACATTTTCTCATCTCTTGAATTTAATCAGTTCCCAATCCTTCTATTTTCTTTGTGATATCTTTCTGATTCTTCTTTCTCTGCATTCTTGCCATGATGTTATTGATTCCTACAAAGACTTCGGCTGGTTTTCCTGTCTCTAATAGTTCTTTGCTTTAGTTTGGTATATCACTACTCAAATAATCTACTAGGCATATTTGATAATGTGATGCTTCTGTTTAAAAACTTCTGTTTAGGGGCTCCTGGATGGCTTATTTGGTTGGGCATCTGACTCTTAGCTTTTTTTTTTTTTTTTTAAGATTTTATTTATTTATTTATTTGACAGAGAGAAAGAGATCACAAGTAGGCAGAGAGGCAGGCAGAGAGAGAGGGGGAAGCAGGCTCTCTGCTGAGCAGAGAGCCCAATGCAGGGCTCAATCTCAGGACCCTGAAATCATGACCTGAGCCAAAGGCAGAGGCTTAACCCACTGAGCCCCCCAGACGCTCCCTGACTCTTGGTTTTACTCAGGTTGTGATCTCAAGGTTGTGAGATTGAGCCCTGTGTGGCACTCTGTGTTTAATGCTGAGTTGGCTTGAATTTATTTTACCCTTTGCCCCCCTCCACCCCTGCCTGCGCCTACTTCTCTTTCTCTTCCCCCCTCTCAAAAGTGAATAAATAAATCTTTAAAAAAATTCTTAAAAACTTCTGTTTAGCATTCTAAACTCTATTTGATTTTAGAATATACATCCCTCCCTTTAGTTAGGTGGGTCTTTCTTTGGTCTTCTACACATGCTGGCCTTAGACGTGTCTTCCAGGACCTGGGATGCCCTTATCTCTCTTCTCCCTCCCACTTTCCAAGTATGTCAAATCCCAGGCTATCTAATGGAGCTGTCTCCTAAATAAGGCCAATAATAATAAGGCTTTGTGTGGTTGGGCCCATAGTATATGTTCATGATGTTTATGAAAACCACTAAACCACATTGGTGGTTTAGTGTAGACCCAGCTCTCAGAAAGCTGAATTAGCCCTAGTGGAAAGAGCTCGAGTCAGAAATAGTGTGAAATGTCACATCTCAAGTCCTTTCACAATTAGAAGTTTATTTCATTTATACTTATAAAAAGAGCTAAAAACATTCCTATAAATACCTGGTGGTGTCTTTACTTTTGAAAAAAGTAGCTTTTATTTAATTTTTTGGTTTGGTCATTTAGTAATAAAAACGTTTCTAAATAAATTGTGGTACATGTTTTCTGCCTTTATTTTTAGTAACTCCCTATGACATTTGAGAAACAAGAATTTGAGGTTGGCACTCTAACCCACAAATAATAGAAGAGTTCATTTAGTTTACCTTATTCTTAAAGCAGTTTTCCCCTGACTTGCTAGCTCGCTTCTGGCTCATTTACTCATTCAAAAAATATTTATTGGGCTTCTACTATGTATCTAGCACTATTCTAGGCACTGGGAATATAATAACGAACAAACAATAATCTCTGCTCTCTGAAACATATATTGTGATCAGCAGAGGGGTGGGTAGGAGAGTTAGACTACACAGGAACCAAATTGTAATATATGTGGTTTAAGTGCTGTGGGATTTGCAATTTCAGTATGTGGACAGGGAAGTTCTCACAGAAGAAGCAAAAATTAAGGAGGTAAGGGAACTCACTATATGAATATCTGGGGAAAGAGTGTTCTAGGAAGTGGGAACAGCAAGTGCGAAAACACGGAGGCGGAAATGTTCCTGGTGTGGTTGAAGAACTCCAAGGAGGTGATGTGGCTGCAGCAATGAGAGTAAAAAAGATAGTAGATGGGTGTCAGAGAGGAAATGTGGGCCAGATCACACAGTCTTGTAGACTGTTGTAAGAGCTTCAGCTTTTACTCAGGCTGAATTGTGAAGTCTTTGGGGGTTTTTAAGTAGAGCTATGACATGATGTGACTTATCTTTTAAAAAGATAACTCTGGCTACTGCGAGGTGAATAGACTGAAAAGGAGGCAAGGGTGAAAGCAGGAAGACTGGTTAAGAGACGATTGTAGTCGAGTCTGTGCCATAAATAAAGACTGTGCAAAAAGGGTGAGAGATGATGGTAACTTGGGGCAGAGTGCTGCTGGTGATTCTGGATCTATTTTGAGAGTAAACTAGGCTTTCCTGATGCATTAAGTGTGGGGTGTGAGAAGATAAAAGGAGTCAAGGATAACTCTGAGGGTTTTGGTCAGAACACCTGAAGGACAAAGTTGCTATTAATAGAGATGGGGAAGACTACAGGATGTACAAGATAGGAGAGGATCGAGAGGTCAGTTTTGAACAGGTTGAGTTTGAAATATTTATTGGACATCCAAGTGGAGATAACTTCATAGATCATGGGGATTCCAAGGAGTACTCTGAGTGATGATACCTTACTTGTTCAGATCCTGTTTATCAGTTTTTTCTTTTTTTTTAAAAGATTTTATTTATTTATTTATTTGTCAGAGAGAGAGAGTGAGAGAGAGAGCACAAGCAGGCAGAGTGGCAGGCAGAAGCAGGCTCCCCACCAAGCAAGGAGCCCGATGCGGGACTCGATCCCAGGACCCCGGGAACATGACCTGAGCCAAAGGCAGCTGCTTAACCAACTGAGCCACCCAGGCATCCCTTATCAGTTTTTTCATTGGAAAACATTTCACTGATTTGGAAGGAGGCATTTTTCAACTGCTGTATTACTTTCAGAGTAATAATAGTGAAAAAATCATTAATTAAGTTCATTTCTTCCTCCTTATCTCCTTCCCTCCCTCCCTCCCTCCCTTCTCTCCATCCTTCCTTCCTTCTTTCCATCTCTACACCCAACATGGGGCTCAAATTCATGACCCTGAGATCAAAAGTTACATATGCTACCAACTGAGCCAGCCAGGCACCACTTGTTTTTTTAACTAAATGTTTTCTATGTGCCAGGCCTTGCTAATTTTTCCCCCCTTTCTCTCTCTCTCTCTCTCTCTCATCTGATTATCACAAAATACCACGTTTCCCCCATTTTACAGATGAAGAATCTGGAGGCTGAGAAAGAAATTAATTTAAGGTCTTTTTAGCTAAGTAATGAAGCTAGAATTTGAGTCAAGTTTTGGCTGACTATAATCCTGTGTTTACTGGACTTTAAGCTCCTTAGGCTTAGTTATTTTGTTCACTAATGAGTCTTCAGCAACTGGCACATAAAGGCATGCAATAAATACTATTTGGGTGAATGGGTAAATGGATGAATGAATGACTACTGCTTCCCACACTTGAACTTACAGCAGTTAATCTGTTTGCCACAAAGACATTTGCCTCTTTCAAGGTGGTTTTGGCCATCCATCTGATGCATCTTTCTCAGTGTTGGTAGTGATAGCACAGCAGGAGGATTTAGAAAAAGGCTTTAGGGGATTTCTAGCTAATCTTTGTCCTAATCCTCTCTATGACTGTGAGACTAGTGTGGCAACTGAATTCATAGAGCTCTTTATTTATTTATTTATATTTATTTTTTTTTTTTTTCTGGGGGGTACCTCTCTTATTATACACTCTGCCATGTATTAAAGCTTTTTTTGTTTGGTTTCCCTATATAACTGTGAGCTTCCAAAGTAGAAGAAACCCAGGCTTTGGGGTCAAAAAGCTTGGGTAAAAATCCAGGCTCCACTGTTATTAGTTGAATGACCATAGGCAAATTATTTAAATTCTCTAGGCTTGATTTCCTCCTTATAAAAATTTTTTTTTAAAAGGATAGCAAGAATGTTTCAGGATGTTGCAAGGTTCAAATGAGATAACTATGAAAGTGGCTTATAAAACCAATTAGTTGCTGGTTATTATAGGGATAGTATTTTACTCAGCTGTATATTCCTGATCTCCCAGCAGTACTTTATAGTTAGAAGACACTTTATAGATATTGACTGAATGATTGAATTGGGGGAAAAGGAAGCACATTTTATGCTATCTTAGAAAGCAAAGTGGAGGTAAATTTTCTTTTAAAATTTTCTTTTAAAAGTACATTTAAAAATGTATTTTAGAGCCTGTATGAATGGCTAGAACTCTCGTCTCATGAATGGAATAATTTCTGAATGGCTTTTGCGTTGTTTAATTATAACTTTGACTCTGTAACTAATTTGCTCAACAACTTATTTTCCATCCAGATTAGCTAGTCAGTCAAACATGTATTTCTGGTACACCCAGAAGAAACAGAACTGAGCACCGGACTTTTGAAAATACAGATAAAACAATAGACATGTTACTTACCTGATAAGTCAACTAAAGTTTTGGATAAGAAAATATTTCATTTTTTTAAACCAATAATTTATTGTAATTGGCAGTACCAGGGACACTTAAAAAAAACTTTTTTTTTGAAGATTTATTTGAGAGAGAGAGAGAGAAAGAGCAAGCGAGGGGGGAGGGGCAGAGGGAGAGGGAAAGGGAGAGAATACTCAAGCAGACTTCATGCTTAGCATGGAGCCCAACTTGGGGGGCTCAATCCCAGGACCCTTAGATCATGACCTGAGCCAAAATCAAGAGTCTCAACCGACTAAGCCACCCAGGTGCCCCCCAAAACTTTTTTTTTTAATTATAAAATCAGACATACTCATTAAAGAAATAGCTGTTATTTCTGGAATGTTAAGAGTTATATGTATTTTCTTTTTACATCCTTATGACAACCCTCTGAGATATAGTCATTATTACTGCTGTTTTATGTAAGAAGAAACCCAAGAATTAGATAAAATTTGGAGAGTGATTCTCCCCCTTTTTACCTACTTAACTCCTCAATTTTTAAGCCTTAGTTTAAATTTTTACTTCATTGGAGAGGCTTTTCCTAATGGCCTCCCCACATCCAAATTGTGAGTTGGCTTCTGATTCTCTTTTTTAGCACTCTTTTCTTTTTCATTGTAGCACATCTTATAACATATAGTTCTTCATTTATATGAATGTTTATTGTCTCTCTCTCTGTCACGTATTTCCATGAGGACTGGGGCCATTTTCTGTTTTGTTTACCACTAGCAAGAAATAGGTAGCAGGTCATTGAAGGGACAGATGTTGGATTAGAAGAATTAGTTGGGCTTCTTCAGGCACTGCCTTTCTATCAAGCTAGGAAAGCTAAAGACAATGTCTTTAGATGTTGGGAGGCTGGACTATTAACCAAGGGCACCACAGTTAAGGAGAACAGTTGTGTTTAGTGTGGTTCTTATTCTCTTCACTACCTGTTTCTCTTGATGAAGCTAGTATGGATTGCTTTGGCTACTTGCAAGGATGTTATAGAAGGAAAATGTCTGATATGGGGCTTAGAATGGATTGCCTTTCGGATCTATTCTGTCATATTATATTGTTATTCTGTAGACTTGGGCATTGTTTTCCCTATGAATATGTACTTTATACTTCTGAAAATTTTTTTTATCCATCATGGCAAGTGATTTGGACAGTGTAATGTATATATGCTGATACTAACTTACCTTTTTTTTTTTTTAAGATTTTATTTAGTTGTTTTGAGAGAGAGCAAGCAGGGGGAGGGGCAGAAGCAGAGGGAGAGAGAGATTCTAAACCAGACTCCATGCTGAGCAGGGAGCCTAATGTGGGGTGGGATCTTATGATCCTGAGATCATGACCTGAGCTGAAATCAAGAGTCTGACGCTAACCAGCTAAGCCACCCAGACTAACCCTGCCCCCTGACTAACTTATCTTGTACATAAGGTCATCAAATACTTTTCTGAGAATACGTAAGAGATAAGGAGGCATTCATGAAGATCAGATAGAAGAACGCTAAAATTTGGGGAAAAACACAGAGGCTAGATCATGCAGGATCTTACAGGCCATGGTAAGGATTTTGAAATTTATTTTAAATACACAGGAAGCCCGAAGGGTTTTCAATAGGAGAGAATATGATACAATTTGCATTTGAAACATAGCAGCTTGGCTGCTCTGGGGAGAATAGATTGTTGAGGGGCAAAAGTGGGAGCATGGAGACCAACCATAGGAGAAACTTATATTAGAGATTATATGAGAGATGTGGGTGGTTTGGACTGGGATAGTGTCTATGTAAAGATCTGTCTTGGAAAGAGAAGCACGAGGTCTTGATTGTGACTTTGATAAGAAGAATGAGAAATCAGATGGTGCCCCGTTTTTAGGTAGGTGGTGGTGCCATTTACTGAGATGTGGAAAACTTGGAGAGTATAGCTGGAATATTTCTCCTTCCTCTGCTATGTGTGTATTACCTGGGAACCTTGTTTTTTTTTTTTTTTTTAATATAATGCTGTAATTGTCATGGTTTCTTCACTATTGAAGACGAGGCTCAGTCTTTGTCTTAGCCCAGCTTAAGGCTTTTCCTTGGGCAAGATCTTCCTGGTCTAAGCTCTGAAGACTGAGGTAGCTGGTAAGAGCTGACTTATGGAGAGTGGAGAAGGAATCTCTATATGTAGATAGATGGTTAGGGACACTTCATTCCTAAGTTCATTCAACAAGTATTTATGGAGGCCTACTTTACCAGACACGATATTGAACCTGTTTTCAGTGAACTCATGATATTAAGTTAATTATGTGTCAGGTCTTCTGAGTTTATTTGGAAAGGGTTTCAGAATTGAGTGATACGCTCATTCTCTGCTTCTAGTCATTTGGAAAAAGATTTTTTTTCAGTTTAGAATCCCCCAAATCCTTCCGAATGGCATCATAACCAGATCTGCTGCTTTACTTAAATTGAGAGCTGGCATTGGACTAGCATTAGCTGCTTCCCTGGGAGTCCCAGTGGCTGACAGAGGAAAGATAATTTTGAATAAGTTGGTAAAAATAAATCTTAAAATAAATCTTAAAAATAAAAATTACACTCAACATCAACCGCCTGATTTTTCTCATTCTCCTTAAAGAGGGCACATCATTCTGACATCTGAGATGGTTTGAAACCAAGGAAAAGAAAAGGCTCTCCTTTTTTGTTTGAGGATGTAGATACTTATATATACACGAGACTTCAAATCTGTTTTGTCTGCAGTAGAACTGGCTGGGTCCTCTGTCTCCACCCCTTCCTTTGATGACTCAGTAGTCTTCGTGAATTTCAGTGAACGTGACAGTAATTAGTTACCTATTTGACCCTTAGCCTTTGGAAGATATTTCTGCCTGCACTTGGAGTGACTATTGGGCTAGGAAGCTATCTTCCACGTAGTAAGTTGGAAACCTTTCCTCCCTTTCTACCCCTCCACCTACCATTTGCCACTAGAAGATACCATTTAAGCTTGTAGTTTGCTTCTTTTTTCCGAGGAATATTCCTTATTCCGAGGCCAACTGGTGTGCTAATATAGGCAGAGTAGGTAGAAGAAATGATTGGTTCATTTGAAGATGCCGTTCCTTTGATATAAATCACCTTAATTAGAAACTTAACTTCTTTTGGTTTCTATTTTCATTTTTTTTGAGATTTTATTTATTTATGACAGAGAGATAGCGAGAGAGAGAACACAAGCGTGGGGGAGCTGGAGAGGGAGAAGCAGGCTTCCTGCTGAGCAGGGAGCCTGATTTGGGGCTCAGTCCCAGGACGCTGTGATCATGACCTGAGCCGAAGGCAGACACCCAACAACTGAGCCACCCAGGAGTCCTCTATTTTCATTTAGTCCACTGTCAAGCCCCTATCCCTCAGATCTGGTAGAGACGCAGGGTGTGTTTTTCGTCCTTAATGGATTGCTTTGTTCACTTTGAGCGCAATCACCAGGTGAATGTCATAGATTCCTATGCGGGTCTGCTCAGTGCAGATTTGTAGTAGATGTGGGGTAGCAAACTGGAGGGAAGAATAATTTTAAGCGTGAACCCAATAACCGTGTGGATTTAGGGATATAAAAACAGACTGGATGGAGTGGTTAGAAGCCCTGGGCTGTATGGGAAGTGTGAATGAAGAGGGAGAGATATCTTTATGGCTTCTTTTAGTTACTGATAAAAGCAGTATCTCCTGTAGTTTCCAAAAGCAGATCGCAGTTATATTTTTTAAGTCCATGTGATTTTGACCACTTTAAGGAGTTGGCCATTAGGGTGATAAAAGTTTCCTCAGAATTTTATATCACTGAGTGGCCAAATGCACTGTTCTGTATTTCATTTTATTTCCAGTGCTGCCTAATATCTGTCATATAGTAGGCATTATCATCATCATTATTATTATTTAAAAGATGTTATTTTTAAGTAATCTCCACACCCAGCATGGGGCTCTAACTCACCACCCTGAGATCAAGAGTCATACACCCTACCAACTGAGCCAGCCAGGTGCCCCCAATTATAGGCATTATTAAATATTTGTTTTGGATGGTATTTATCAGAAAAATTCTCTAAAGGCACACTTCCCTTTTGATCTTAAATTACATTAATGGCTGAATCGGGATGACTTCTAATAAGAGAGAACTTAAAACCTTCCTGCATTTATTTAAATATACTTATTCATTTGTTCATTCAACAATTTATTGTTCAGTGGATACTGGGCTCACAAAGTTGAGAAAGACCTGGTCCCTACCATCCAGGTTATAGTACAATGCGATAAGCAATAGTAGAAATACATACAGGGGGCTAATGTGGCACAAAGTGTAGAATGGAGTGTTAGGAAATACTTTACAAAATAAAAGACTTGAGCTAGGTTTAGGAGGATGAATAAGAGCTGTGAAGGGGAAGAAGAATATTCTGGGCAGTTGATAAGCGTATATGAAGGGAGTGAGAGTGAAACATTAAAATATGCCGAAACACATTTTGGGTTCCCTTTCTCTTTGAGTCAGTTCATTACTACTGACTGTTTCAGTCAGGCAAGCCCTGGTGGACCTCCTGAACAGTGGCAAACTCGGGTTTTGGCAGATGGAGGGATATATGCTTGTAGTGGCTGCAGAACCTCGAGCTGAGAACAGGAGGCTCCTTTGGAGCACAAGCCTCCCACAGGGCGCTCTTGGGATGCCTGTCCTGAAATTACCCAGGGCAGTAACAAAGCTTTCTTTTCTTCTTCAAACCAAGCCAGCAGGATGGGATGTCTGCTAGCCTTTGTGTTTGGAGCCGACCAAAAAACATACAGTGGCTAACACAATGGCATTGTTGGGCTTCAGTGAAAACTAGGTCGGGCCGGGCCGTTGTCTGTAGAGGGCTCATCCAAAGAACAGAGGTTTGACAAATCACTGATTTGGCTATTTGACATTGATGCTGGTTTCTGATGTGTTTCTGACTTACTGATGGCGCGTAGGATGATAGGATCTCTTCCTATTGCTTCTCTGAACACCTGAATCTGGAATCTCTGAATTTCCTTTCCTTCAGTTCTCATATTTACCACCCAGTTGCTATATCCTTTAGATTCTATCTCTGTGTATTCTAACTGGAGCCCACCTTTTCATGCCTATAATATAATAGCACTCTAAGTCAGGAATTTGGTCACCTCTCATCTGGACTGTTGCAGTACCCTCCAAAACCTTCCTGTAGTCCCTCCTCTATCCTGCTACCAGCATGATCTTTCTAAAATGTAGTTTGGGGGGCGCCTGGGTGGCTCAGTGGGTTAAAGCCTCTCCCTTCGGCTCAGGTCATGATCTCAGGGTCCTGGGATCGAGCCCCACATCGGGCTCTCTGCTCAGCAGGGAGCCTGCTTCCCCCCCTCTCTCTGCCTGCCTCTCTGCCTACTCGTGATCTCTCTCTCTGTGTCAAATAAATAAATAAAATCTTTAAGGATCTTCTCCTCTGATTCTGGTGCGTAAAGAAAAATATTTAAATAATTTAAAAAAATGTAGTTTGGGGCATGTATTAGTTTCCTAGGGCTGCCATGACAAAGTGTCACAGTAGGGTGGCTTATAACAACAGAAATTGATTCTTTTACAGTTCTGAAGGTTGGAAGTCCAAAATCAAACTGTTGACAGAGCCATGCTCTCTCTCTCTCTGAAAGCTTTAGGGGAAGATCTTTCCTTGCCTCTTCCTAGCCTCTGGTGGTGTTTCTTGGCTTATGTATGTGTCACTCACATCTCTGCCTCCCTTATTATATAACATTACCCTGTGTGTCTGTGTCTCTTCTCTTTTTATAAAGATACCAATCCTGTTGGATTAAGGGTCTACCCTACTCCAGTATGACCCCCATATTTATTTGATTTTCCATTTGCAAAGACTCTATTTCCCAAAAAGGTCACATTTACAATTACCAGCGGTTAGGACTGGAGCATATCTTTTGGGGGAACATGACTCAACACACAACGGATCATAGTATACTTCACCTATAAATCTTTAGTGCTCCTGTGGTCTGACAAATTAACTATAGATGTTTCATCTTGGTGTTCCAGAACTTCTCTAAAAAATTACATATTTATAATAATAAATATAATAACAGCAATAGATAACAACTGACATATGTTGAGAACTTTCTTTGATATCGTTCTAAGCATTTTACACATCAACTGATTGACTGTTCCTAACTCTATAGATTACATACTAATCTTTTTTGGGGGAGTAGATACTATTCTTATTCCCATTTTATAGATGAGTATTAAAGGAATTGAATGACCAACCTAGGGTCACACAGCTAGTCACAGGTGAGATTCAGTCCTAGGCAGTCTCACTCCATAGTATGTGGGCTTTTCCACTATACTCTACTGTCCATCTTTACTTTTTAGCTTCATCCCTTCTCCCTGCTTATACCTTACTCAGGAAAAAGTAAAGGAATAACTATTAATCTCTGCACTTTATCTTTGTGTTCCTTTTGCACAGAATGTCTTTCTTATTTCCAGTCCTGCATATAGGCTTCCAAAAAATGGAACTGAATCCTCAATAATGAGTGATTAGCCAGGCCTGGGTGAGGAAAGGGTATTCCAGGTAAAAGGACCAGCAATGTGTGCAAATGTGCAAGTAAGCAGGGGTCAGACCTTTATAAGCAGGAGTGAAAGGCTTTATATTCTATGCTAAGCAAAGATTGTGGGTTTTATTTTAACGGTAATAGGGCGTCATTGAATAATTTTAACAGGGGATTGACTCTAGGTTGGCATTTCAGAAGGAGTATTTTGGCTGTATTATGGAAAATGGATTGGAATGAGGGCTATGTCTTTTCAAGAAAGGGACAAGAACACTAGTTAGAAAGCCAATGGAATAACCCTGGGAGGGGTTATGAAGATAAGATATTGAGAGTGGGCAGAATGAGTCATATACTGTGAGTTAAGCACTATAATAGACATACTTTGTATGCCTTATTTCTTTTAATTACTCCCTACCTTTAATTAAACACCAAATCCTGTTGCTTCTACCTCTAAGATGTCTCTAGATATTAACCTCCTTTCCATTTTTGCGGTCATTGTCTTATTCACCCCTTCCCACCTGGATGAGTCAGAAGCCTCCTAACTATTCTCTTGGGTTCAGTTCCTGATTTTTCCATACAGTTTGCACATTACTGTTAGAATGATATTCTCTGTATAGTATATACGTTACTGTCCTGTGTGAAAAGAAAATTGTAGTTGATTATCACCTCGACTGGACAGTAAAGTAGACTAGACTGTGAATTAAGGGCAGAGACTGGCCCCACTTAGCTTTGTGTTTTCACAAATAGGCTTTCAGTGTTTGTGTAGGTGGATGGTTAGAGAGCTGGACAGATCTTCCTCAGGACAGCCCTGCTAATTAAGTGGTAGCAAATGATCTCTGTTAGTTGGATGGCAGCACATTTATCTGCCTTGGGTGAATGCCCTAGTTCCAGGCCAGTTGGGTAGATTTTTCAAAAAGGAGTAAAAATTCTTACAGTTGATATTTCCTTCACAGCCTCTGAATATGCCTTTGAGCCACTGTTCAGAGATAAGCTTGTTGGTGGCAGGTATCAGTACGTTGATAATTCAAAGTTTAAAAAAAAAAAGGCAACCATTTTGTCTTAGTCTTCTGACTGATTGTGACTGGGTGCGGCTACTATAGCTGACTAAAATCAGCTGGGAACGGGAGCCCTGGGTGTAGTGAGTGTTACCTCATTGAGAGGTAAGTGTTGCCTAGTGCTGCTCCAGAATATTCTGTGTGGGCATGTTTATGTGTCTCTCTGTGTCTGAGTTGGTACCATCAGAGCCTATGGGGATGTGTGGGAAGAACTATATTCTCAGCCTACACAACTCTGGGCCATCTTTTAGGATCCAGCTCAGATGTTATCTCCTCTTTGAAATTTTCCAAACTCAGGGAGAGTCCGTTTCTTCTTTTATACCTCAAGTATTTACCTCTACTAAAGGGTTATTGGTATTATTTACTTATATCTGTGTCTTTCACTGGACTTCTTTCAGGTATAAACTGTTACCCATCTTTATATACCTACATTTACTATGTGTAATGCACTCTTCTCATCACAGAAGGAAAATACTGTTGATGTAAACTGACAGGTTCTTACTGTCATATGGGTGTGACAGGAAGTGGAGAAGTGCTCACTGAATGCTTGTAGAAATAACTTTAATTGATATTCCTGAGTGGAAAACTGAGTGTCCACTAATCTGACCCTTGATGATTTTTTTTTTATGGTGTTGACATATGATATCTTGCATACATAATATTGTTTCGTCTCCAGCACACATTTATTTATTGACTGCCTTTTAGGAAAAGAGGGTTTAATGAAATCAAGTATCAAACACAAATGAAATGGTAGGAACTCTGTTACAATATTTTATTAGACCATGAGTTGGAAAGGCAGGTTTTGGTGTAGATAAAGTTGGGGAACAGTCACTAAGAGGTACTGAAGTTCCTGTAACTCTTGGTTGGCTGATATTATAGTTTTCTGAACTGGAAAGTTTAAAAGGACAACAAGAGAAAATGTAAAAACTTCTCTCTCTAGTAGGTTATTTAAATGCATTGCCAATGCCTTAGGCCTTAGGTGGTTTTGTAGAGCTGCTGAAGGGAGTGGTCTGGAAGAAAACAAAGCGAAGCAGCTGTTACCCTCATCCTGGGAAGCCCAGCTGTTACCCTCATCCTGGGAAGCCGAATGTGCTGGTGTGGTTGTTCTTGCGTCTGCTTCCCGCAGAGGGATTTGCTCAGGGGACACACCAGCTGAGCTTGCACTGGGAGTTGCTTATGGGGAAGTGAACGTCCCAACTAATGGGCACACAGAGTGTGTAGCAAACTTAGAAATCTTCCTTGTTGGCAGATCTCAAACTGCCTTTCTTCATACATGCAAAGGTCTTGAGACACTCAGAAGTTGTGGTTTCTGAAGGCCCAGAGGCTTATCAGCCCCCTCTAAAAATATTCGCCAAAGACAGGCAAGAGAAACGGGTTGTAACAAGAAACTCCATTTAGTTTCCCTCTCTCTTCCTGGTTTGTGCTCCGTCCATCTTGCCTGGAAGAACCAGAGCCTACTAATGGTGCGATGCCTCACCTCGCCTCACCTTTCTCCTCTGCTCTACACCTTCTGCCTTCATCTATGGATTTCTCAGGTCTTCGGAGACATGCTGAAAAGAGTAAATATGTGTTTTTCTGAACCAGAATCAAGAGTCCTGGCTTATCCCGGCCCAGAGAGAATGCAGATATGGCCTTTTCATCGTAGTCTTTTCTGCCTGGCCCTCAGTTGGGAAACCTCAGTGGCTCCTGAAGTCAGGCCTTCCATGTCACATTGTCAACCTATCAAAGAAGTGAACCACCACCTTTTCAGTTCTTTCTGACTCTCAGAACTAAAGAAATTTGTCTGCACGATGAGGTGTCCACTATATTGCTCCCAAGTAGTTAGGAGTTTGCAAGTTCAGTTTCTTTTTAGCAAATGGGCTCCTCAAATGTGAACTGTGGACAGATTCAGCTAGAGTGAAGAGATGAAAGGTGCTGTATTAATGCCATCAGTATGCCTCATTTCGAGATTTCCAAGATGGATTATCAAGCAGAACGAAGCAGATTGACAGGTTTCCCTTTTGAGAAATTAGGTATATTTTTAGCCACTCTATCTGTGGTGCCAAGCCTGAGCCGCCTCGTCCAAGGATATGAAGTGCTGCATTGTGCTGCCCCCAACTGGTTCTTTCTGGTACTTATGTTACCACATCATGACATCTCAGATTGTATGGCACTTAAATTTTTTTCTAAGCACTTTCATATGCTTGTATTAGATTCTTATTATTATATTGTGAGTTATATGGATCAGGAATTATCATATCTATTTTATAGATAGGAAAACTGAAGGATAGCCTCATTAGTTGATTTGTCCAAAGGTAATTGGTTATTAAGAGGCAGAATTGGACTCAAATTCAGATCTCTTGACTGCTATCCCTTTAGGTTCCCTGGTTGTTTGAAAATTCAGTATCACCCTCAAAAATAGGTATTTAAGAGCGTAATTTTAGGCTTAGGGGAATTTTCCCCTTGAGAAGGAAGATAATATATCATGTAAAGCTGAATAAATTCATGATCTCATTGGCAAAAATTTTTGAGCTCCTGTTCTGTATGAGGCTCTTTGACTCAGATGCTGTGGCTTGTAAGTCTAATGTAATGTAGTGGTAAAGAACATGGACTCTGGGCCAAACTGCCTGGGTTTGAACCCTGGCTCTTAACTTCTAAATGCCTTTTACAAAATGAGAATAATAGTACACTTAATTCATGGGGTTATGTGCAGATTAAATGAGATAATTAATGTTAAATTCATAGATTAGTGCCTGGCACAAAGTAAGCACTATGTAAATAAACATTAGCTGTTGCTATTGTTGTTTTGTTGCTATTGTTATTATTATTACTCTTACTCTCATCATCTCTATATCAATACATTTAGTTGTTCTTTTTTTTTTTTTTCAAAGCAAAGCAGCCCTTCATGAGTATGTAGAAGTGATGAACAGCCAAATTTATTGAAAGAGTACATCTTCACATAGTTTCTCCTTATCTTCTACTCACTCCTCAGTTCACTTTGCTCTTAACTCTGGTCTTAACCAACTGCTCTCTCATAGTTGCCAATGACTTCTTAGTTGCAAGTTCAGTGGACAATTTTCCTGCTCACCTTACTCTATCTGCATAGCATTTGATACTTTTGGTCATTTCCACTTTGAAATGTTCTCCTTCTTTGGCTTCTATGGTAACATTGTTGTTTGGTTCTTCCTCTACCTGCTCCTTTAAATGTTGGTATTCCTTAGGATTCTGTTAATTTCTCACCTTATATGTTAACCCCTGGACAACTTCATACATCCCTTGGCATCAGAGACTACTTCAGCTCATTGTTACTGCCTCCTAAATGTTGGTCTCTAGCTCAGACTTTGTCCCTAAACTTTAAGCTCTTTTTAGGACATCACCTTGGCTGTCCCACAAGCGCTTACACTCAACATGTCCTAGCTGATCTATTTTTAACCTTGCTGCTGCTTCTAAAAACCTGTCTTTCTATTTTGTGGATTTTAATAATGGCATCCAGGGACCAATAGCCCAGGGTCAACCTAGAGAGTTTCATTGCTCTCGTCCCCCCATCCGGACCATCATCAAGTTGTGTGTGTGTGTGTGTATGTGTTTGTTTTTAACTCTGCCATCTAAGTATACCTTGAATCTTGCTCTGTTCCAGTGTCTCCTCTATTGCCTTAACCGATGCACCCTTCTTTCACCAGGATTATCTCAATAATTGCCTATTTACCCTTCTCCATAATCTCCATCTAATCCATTGATCATACCATTGCTTAAAAAATCTTTTCTTTGAAAAGCAAAGACGAGCATTTCACTCTTATTTTGGGCTTATTTTGTTCTGATAGACAGGATAAAGTCTGTATATCTTAGCAAACTATATTGGCCTCACCTATTTCTACTATTCATGCACTCTGGCCATATTGAGTAAATTATTTCCTGAATGCATCTAGCACTTAATCTATAACTTGGCATATACTGCTCCCTCTGTATGTATTGTCTTTCTTTCCTGTTCCCCCAGGTCATCCTTTTGATTTCTTATTTCCTCCATACAGCTTCCTCTGACATGCCCAGATTGACTTTGTAACTTTATCCTCTGCACTCATAGTGCTGTTATACCTGTACAAAGCTATATTTTAGCATTTACCACATGACACTGTTTGTATCCCTTAATAGACTGTCATCTTTGCAAAGGAAGGGACCTTTGTGTGCAGCACCTACCATAGTGCCTGGATGCCGAATAAGTGCCTCAGTAACTTAAAAAAAATTAAAAATCGTAGAATTTCTGTCCTCTAGGTGTTTATTCTCTAATGGTTTCACCACTAGCCTAAACGTTCCTGACAAATGGTGGCTGGGTTTTTCCTTTTGTTTTGCAGTATATCAACTCTGGAAACCTGGAGCAGTTGCTAGACAGTAACCTGCATTTGCCGTGGACTGTGAGGGTGAAACTGGCCTATGACATAGCAGTGGGCCTCAGCTACCTTCACTTCAAAGGCATTTTCCATCGGGACCTCACATCTAAGGTATGAAGGGTTTACTTGCACAACTCTTTGAGACACTGTCTTCCATTACCAAAAACCTATGTTAAGAAACCAGTCATTAATGAGCAATGAAATGATGAAGATCTCGTATAGATTTAACATTTAGTCACAGAGAATATAACTTACTACTGTGTATAGCTAGTCCTTAGAAAGCCAATATTGGCTCACAGCAGGTACCTTTTAGTGTTGAGCCAGGCAACACATATATCTTAAGAATCTTAATCCTTGACCCAGTCTGAATGAGTGTTGCAGGAGCAGGTGACATGGGAGGGTTAAGAGATTCCTGTCCTATAGGAGCAACAGCAGTCATTGCAAATTGGGGGCCTGTGTCTTAGGGTTCCCTTTCATGGCCTCCGGGAGGAGGCTCTTAACCGAGAGCAGGAGTTCACTGGTTTTGTCATTTGAGTGCAGGTTTTGAGGGCTATAATGTACTGACCCATTTTCTATCTGTGTGATTGAGTTTCTGCCCTTCTGCCAGTTCTTCTTTGGCATCAGCTAGTCTCTTGCTGTCCAAATTGCTGTGTGACCAGGTTAGAAAAGAGTTGCTTTTAGAGGAAGTTGGCCATGCTACAAGGCAGGCACTTCAGGGCCAAGTGGCCCAGGACAAAACCATGACCAGGCTTATATAAATGGTATTGTTTGATCATTGATGTGGGAACCATAAGCCATCTAATACGACTTCTGTGCAAGAGCTGATTTAAAGTCTTCTGGAGAGGTATAGAGGAGTTTTGTACTTGCCTAAGAATAGCTGTCATTTCATTCTCCACCCTCAACACCTACGCATGCATACATATAGACATGCAACCAGACTCCTGCACGCCTTCTGTCATGAAGGAGGGGCGAGGAGCTTGTTATAAGACAAAGTTTGCAAAGGGGACACAAGCAAGCTGTACTCTCAGAGCCAATAAGGCCTAGAACAGTAAGTCCTTGGCTACCTCACACGACAGTGGTTCTCGTGTTCCAAACAGCAGTACTGCCCCTGAGGGACCCTGGCCATTGGTTTTTAAACTACTACAGAGAAAATAGCTTTGGGGAGGTGGATGGGGGGCCCCTGGGTGTGGCAGGGCCATTTGTAGTCAGCTGCACTGTTACTGAAGCAGCATTAAGATGGCAAGTGGAGGGGCGCCTGGGTGGCTCAGTCAGTTGGCCATCTGACTCTTGGTTTCGGCTCAGGTTATGATCTCATAAGTCATGAGATGAAGCCCCCCATCAGGCTCCCTGCTCAGTGAAGAGTGTGCTTGAAGATTCTCTCCCTCTTCTCCTCCCCCTACTCACTCTCTCTGAAATAAATAAATAAATCCAAAAAAAAAAAAAAAGCTGGCAAGTGGAATCTGATGACCAGTTGAGGCCTAGCTATGAGGAGTCCTTTACCTTTATTGGGACCTGTAAGGGTTGGGACCTGAAAGGTAGTATCTTATCCCCTTATTAGTCTTTTCTCCTTCCTTAGAATGTTTTAGACAATCAGGACTAACTTGCACTTGTTCTAGGCAAATGGGTAGGGTTGTATCAAAACACTGCCTTGGGTTGATAGCCTTCTCTCACCTTGAGCATGCAGTCAAAATCTAATCTTTGCCTCCTATTGAGAGAGCATCATTTCTTCCAAGGTGGAGGGAGATTCTGATGAGTTATCTATCAGTCACATATATATTTCCCTCACACTTACACGAATGTCTCCTATGCCTGGCACCATGGATGAAGGAATATTAGAAAAGGACAATTTCTGATTTCTAGTGGTACTTACAGTCTTGTTGGAAAATAATTAAAGAACAGCCCACAGCACTTAATAATTGAGTGTTCAACTTCAGACTAAGTTTTCAGGGAAAAGAAAGATCACTAAGTTAGGGTGGCTAGGCTTACTGGAGCAAAGCTCCCCCAACGAGTTCCTAAGAGCTGATGTATTCCCTTCTGTGCTTCCAAAGCACTTTGTCCCATCGTGCTAGTGTCCAAGTGTAGCTCTGTCTGGGCTTGTCATGTTGTATTGTAAAAACGACTAACCTCTTTGGACCTATAGGGTAAGACCACTATCCTTTGGTTTTCCTAATAGGGAGTGGGCATTCCCTTGAGATGAGAAATTAAGAATTTAGGAGAAAGAACCCCCTGCGTCTCTGGGCTGTGATTTTTTGGGTCTGAACTGTAAGGACGTCCTGAGGATACTTCCAGGTGGTAAGAACAAATGACTTTGCAACCTGAAGACAGGTTGGGAGGTGCACATAGGGAATCTCAAGTTCAAGAAAAACAAGTAGATTTTATAAGCCAGACCATCCAATTCAAGAGACTGTCTGTGTTCATTGCCCTTTAATCATCTCTGAACTTTGGGTAGAGTTTTGTCTAAATGTTTCAGCCTCATTGTAACTGTGTCGCAGGGATTAGGGAAAGGGTTGTGTGGCCACGCAGAGCAGCCCCACTCAGGAGACCTGTGTGGTGGTGACAGTGACTGTAAGAATGAGAAATCCCTAAGGGATAAATAAAGCTAAAGGGACAGAATAGGGCTTTAAGGTTTCCAAATGGTCTCATTGCCAACCTTGAATCTGAGTTTGATTTCTTTAAGGACAGAAAAAGGGTTACTTCTATCTTAGTGGTGTATGCATCATATTATGTGATTGTTCTATTGTGTTGTATCTCCCACCAGTATACAAGTTTCTCAAATGCTCCTCTTCCTCACCTTTTTGTTCCTAGCACCTAGGATAGAGGAGGGGCTTCCTGGCCTTCTTTCAGAGAATGCAGTTGATAGCACAGAGGCCAAACATCTGCTTGAGAACTCGGATCTTGAATCCTAGACCCAGTTTGTCCCCCTTCTCCAAATGACTTAAGTGCTCTTGGGACCTTAGTGTGCCCAATCTATAAAGCACATTCTGTCCTTGACCTCCTTGACCTGATGTCCAAGAGCCATCAACCTGGGTTGCTCAGACCAGAGATGACAGGAGGGACTTAGAGAAGTGGAAGCATGTTCCGGGTGGGTAAACCAGGGCAGAGAGAAGCAGATGCTTTTTTCCAAGTAATAATGAGCCTATAGTAGAGGCAAAAAGGATCCCTAATTTCCTCAGAGCGACTCCTGAAAATAGTCACTGCAACACTGCTTTCAAGAGTGAAAGGTCTTGGGGCACCTGGGTGGCTTGGTTGGTTAAGGGTCTGCCTTCTGCTCAGGTCATGACCCGAGGGACCTGGAATCTAGCCCTGCTGGCAGGGGTGTGTGTGGGAGAGGGGTGGGGGGGGGGGGTCCCTGCTCAGCGGGGAGTCTGCTTCTCTCTCCCTTTGCCCCTCCCCCTACTTGTGCTCTCTCTTTCTCTTTCTCGAATGAATAAAATCTTTAAAAAAAAAAAGTGAAAAGTCTGTTGGATAGAGGTGTTCAGTCTAATTCTGAATTCTAAAAAGTAGCCTGATACAGATTTGTGCAGTGATGACACTGATAATTTACTTAGTAAGAAGTGGGATGTAGGGCGGTTTTAAAAATATTCATTCAATTCATGAGCTCCACGGAGAAGTGGCAATCAGCACACACTGGCTTTTTTTTTTTTTAAAGATTTTATTAATTTACTTGACAGAGAGAGACACAGCGAGAGAGGGAACACAAGCAGGAGGAGTGGGAGAGGGAGAAGCAGGCTTCCCGCTGACCAGGGAAGCCCAAGGGAGGGTTCAATCCCAGGACCCTGGGATCAGGGCCTGAGCCAAAGGCAGATGCTTAAAGACTGAGCCACCCAGGCGCCCCCCACACAGGCTTTTAGCAGTAGCTTAGCAGTAACTAGTACAACTCTATGTGAGGTTTGGCTTCTAGGAACAGTCAAGAAATCAGTTTGTTTCTGCTTAGTACCATGACTACCCAGGATCAGGCAAGCACCACGAATCTTCTTTAGTTACCCCTAGGAGTATGGGTTATGAATTGTATCTCTATTCCTGGTTGTTGGGTTTTGGTTTTGGTTTTTCATTGACTTCAAAGAGGCCATTCTGGTGATTCTACCAGAGTGAAAAGCCTATTCAGCTATGGTCTTAGGCTACACCACACAACTAGGAGCAGAAAAAAATGCCAATTTTCAGAGACCAAAGAGAGCATGAATTAGGAACAAAGTTGAATGCTGGAGAGATAGAGAGTGTCTGTTAGGGCACCCTGTAGTTGGTTTTTGGTCTTTTTGTTTGTTTGTTTTGTTTTAAATAATGAAAACTATCAACAGCTTTTGGGAACCATTCATACTGGGCTATTGGAAGACATAGTATTGGAGACATAGAAATTACTGGAACCCAGTCTGTACCATCAATGGTCTCTTAGTCTGGTTGGGAGACAGCTATGGGAAGAATATTACATAAGAGCTGTGCTAAAGATATGGGATCACAGGGTGGGATAGAAAGCAAGGGTTGGGACATGTTACAGCAAACCAGATAATCTTCTAAGAGACTTGGACCACAGCAGCATCTGGGGCATGTAGGAGGGCATTTCAGTCTCTGATCTCCCTGTGCTGTGAAAAGAACCTCTTAGCCTTTCTGGAGATGTGGAATCAGTACTTTCCTCTCTTACCCTAACTGGGTTTATGGAGTGGATTTGTTGGGGGTGAGGGGAAAGAGGTAATGGCACATCGAAAGCCATTTTGTTATTGCAGATATAGCTTTAGCTTGGAACTGCCATTAACAAATGGACTTGGCATTTCTCCAATCAGGTGGTTTTATTCAGTGCTCGTACTGACTGTGCCACTGTTCCAAGAGACCTCAGGAACTGCTCTCAGGTGTCTCCTCCGGCCCAGTTCTGAAGGATCTGTGTTGGCTTCCAGAAATGGATTCATGGCCACCCCTTTGAGTTCCTTGCAGCTCAGTCCCCACAGTGGAGAGCTGAATGTATGATTCGTGTATGCCTTTGACACATGTGAAAAGAAGCCCAGTTGTTTCAATTATCTGCCCAAACTTTCATATCAGAAACTTTTGCGAAGCCCTTTCGGTGTGTCTGTGCTAGGTTTGAGACACAGAGATGAATGGGATCATTTTGTCACTGAAGAAGCAAACATAGAAGTCTCTCTGCTCTAGTGTGATGAATTCTAATAGGGGAGAGGACAAGAGGAACGGGAGCCAGGCAGCTGTAGTGCCTACGCTCCTTTTTGAACCTGAAAATCAGGAACCTTTCCCCTCAGGGAAGTCTGTCTGAGCTTCCCTTATGTCTGCTGCTTACTTTAGGCAAGGATACTTTTTTTCCCCCAGAGGGAGTGAGGAGGGGCCGAGGGAGAGGGAATCTTTTTATTTTTTAATTTTTTAAATTAACATATAATGTATTATTTGCTTCAGGGGTACAGGTCTGTGATTCATCAGTCTTACACAATTCACAGCACTCACCATAGCACATACCCTCCCCAGTGTCCATCACCCAGCCACCCCATCCCTCCCACCCCCCTCCTCTCCAGTGACCCTCAGTTTGTTTCCTGAGATTAAGAGTCTCTTATGGTTTGGGGAGAGAGAATCTTAAGCAGGCTCCACGCCCAGCATGGTGCCTGACGTGGGGCTCAATCTCACAACCCTGAGATTATGACCCTGAAATCTAGTTGGACACTTAACCAACTTAGCCACCCAGGCGCCCCAAAGACACTTTTGAATAAAGCATTCTTCATCCTGTATGTAATGAACCTTGTATTCCACACAGCCTGAAAATTGGTCTGGCTTCTTCAGAACCCCACAGTGGTCTAAGCTTCATATTTTGTACTCTGTAGCCACATAGTTATAATTGGGCCATGTCCAAGTTGGATGAGAAATGCAAGCATTGTATGAGATGCCTTTGGACATTGGAGATAGTGGCTGGAGTCCCAAATGAAGGGGTCTCATGGTATTGCACACAGTGTTGCCTTCTCCATGGGCCCTGGCCCCTGCTGCTCTCTTAAGACTACATTGCTCCT
>CM052900.1:134907686-134939065 GCA_028534135.1 Potos flavus
AAGGCAGGCAGAGAGAGAGGGGGAAGCAGGCTCCCTGCTGAGCAGAGAGCCCGATGTGGGGCTCGATCCCAGGACCCCAAGATCATGACCTGAGCCAAAGGCAGAGGCTTTAACCCACTGAGCCACCCAGGCACCCCAATGTTTTGTAATTCTTAGGGTACCATATAGACAGAAGGAAGAAATCTTTCCCTTACCCAAGGGGCTAGGAAATATTCTCTGGGCCATTGCCCTCTTAAGACATCACTACTTTCCTAAAGCTTATAGTCTCTAGCCATAGGAAGGGACTATACAGACCTTCATTATAATATGGTAGATGCAAAGGTTACAGAGAGGACAATGCATAGGATGCTTTGAAAAAAGGGTATTTAACCCAACCTGAGGGTACAGAGCAGACTTCTCAGAGAAGATGTTGGCTAAGCTGAATCTTGAAAATTGAATTCTACTTATTAGTTTAATCATTATTAGTACACATGCTGGGGGTCAAATTCTAGACCAGAGCAGACACGGGGAATTGCTCAAATGAAGGCATAGTGGCATGAACTCTATGATGTGCAGACTGGGAGGGAGAAGCGGTAGGGAATAAGAGTTGAAAAGAGAGGACCCTGATCATATATTGTGTGACTTTGATTTAATCTTGTAGATAGAAAATGGAGAAAGCCACTCAGCTTTTTTGAGATATACTTCACATAAAACAAAATTTACCCTTTCAAAGTATGTATTTCGGTGGCTTTTAGTATATTCAGCCATCACATTATCTAATTTTGGAACTTTTTCCAAAATGAAAGCCCCACATTCTATTCCCTTCTCCCTTCAGCCCTAGGCAACCACTAATCCATTTTCACTTTCTATGGCTTTGCTTATTCTGGACATTTCATGTAAATGGAATCATACAGTATGTCATTGATGGCTTTTAAATAGGGGAGTAACACAGATTTACATTTTACTAAGGTCATGCTGGCAGGAATGAGGAAGGTGGATAATGGAGATCAAGCCTGGATCAAGCCAGAGAGACCAGTTAGAAGAGTGTTGCAATATTCAGGGGAGGAATGAGGAGGACCTAATGCAAGAGTAGTGGGGATGAAGAAGGAGGGACTGATTTGAAAAATACTTATTATTATTATTTTTAAAAGATTTTATTTATTTATTTGTTAGAGAGACAGAGGCAGAGAGAGCACAAGCATGGGGAGCAGCAGAGGGAGAGGGGGAAGCAGGCTCTCTGCCGAGCAGGGAGCCCAATGTGGGACTTGATTCCAGGACCCTGGGATCATGACCTGAGCCGAAGGCAAGACGCTTAACTGACTGAGCAATCCTGGCGTCCCTGCACGCCCAGTATTAATATGATTCCTGAATCACATAAAAAGATGTTGAAAGAAGTAAGCAGCAATGTCAATAGCACAAAGATCAAGTATATAAGAACTAATTTTGTCTATTGAAATTAATGCCATAGAAGTCATTGGTATCATCTGTGAGAACTCACAGCAGAAACCTATGAGGAATGAGTGGGAGAAAAGAAAGTAAAAACAATAAATGTGGCCAGCCATACCTCACTAGCCTAGACCCCATTAAGGGCAGGCTCTTAAGGGCAGGCTGGGAGTTTCTGGTAAGTCCCACAGGGGCTAAGCCACAAGGGTTCCTCCACATTTTCCTTATCACCTCAGATGCAGACTCCTAAAGTTTGGCTCTTTTGGTTTGCAGTATCCTATCTTCGTCTTTCGCTCCAGTGCCAGCTGTTAGTTGTGAGAAGCTGTAAGAGGGGCAGTGGTCACCCTCCAGACCAGAGGCAAACAGGGTAGCCTTGTCCCATATTGTGGGGCCCTGATCATCCATGCCTTAAGCCATTTCTCAGCTGTTCAGAGAAGCTACAGTGAAGTCACTTACCCCTACGTGGGTGGTTTGCAGTGAGCGGACAGTAGATGGCCATGAACATGAAGCTGGGGCAGAAACCGCACAGCTTCGACAAGGGCAGTGTACTGTGGCCATATTCTTTTTTCCTTATCTGCTGCTTCCAGGCTGAATTTACGGGGCTGTTTCTGAGGGCTATAAAGCAAATAGTAAGTAGGACTTTAGACTGGGCCTTGGAGATGGGAGCCTGAGTTGTTGGTGAAAAGGGAGGAGGGGAGAAAAATATGTGACAGAACTGAGCTGACACTGCCTCACAAGCCTGTGCCCTGTAGCCTGGGCTTTGGCTTTTTAATAGGCTAGCTGGCCCAGGGCCCGTCCTCTCACAGCGGTAGTCCGGGGGCTCAGAGGGGGAGCTGAGCCAGCATGACTTGATGGGTGGGCCAAAGCCAGGACAAGCACGAGGATGGTCCTGCTTGGAAGCCAGGGATGGTGCATGTCTATCTGGGACCCAGGGTAGGAGATGAAATCGCAGGCTCCTTCCAGTTCAGGAAGAGAATAGTATGATCACGTCGAGGCCAAAGGAAGGGAGTGATTCGTACCTGAGGTGGAGGAAGCAGGAGGTGACTTGGCACTGCCTCAGCAACTGCATGCCAAGCCTGGTGAGGAGGAGGGAGGACAGGTTTGGGTCAGATGGGGCCTTCCTGGCCCCCGAGATGTCCCCAAGCCAAGGATCCCTACTCTCTCCTGCCTCCAGAGGAAGGGGGTGGAGGGAGGTGCCTCCTGAGTGAGTGTGTAGGGCTATTTTGAATGCAGCTGTTTACGGAGAGCTGGTTGCTGATTTGTGTTTATTTACAAGTCATTTGGGTTCATCCTTCCTCTTATTCAATGAGCATATCCTGAGCCTCTCTCACGAGGTGAGTGCTATGAGGAGCGACGGCCTGAACCAGAACCTGCTGTCTGCTAGACTGTGAGAGGAAGTGGTAGAGAGGAGCAGTTAAAGGAGTTAAGAGAGAGAGGGTGGTAAGGACAGGGTGGAAAGGTCACTTACCTTAAAATACATAAAATCTTCTGAGGTGAAAAGGAGAGTTGGGAGAACATTCCAAATGGAAGGGAACAGTATAAGCAACAACAAAAGCTTGAAGGAGCTGTTCAGGCTTTAGGAGTCCAGCTTGTCTGTGACAAGTTTGCACGGAGATGTGTGCATAGCAACAGCAGGGGGAGGGGAGAGGTCAGTTGGTTAGAGCCAGGTCATAGACTGAGAGGAAGCTGGTCGTGATCCTGTGGGCAGTGAAAGGTAGTGCAGATCTGAGTGCTTGTCTTACGCTTACATTACTTGGCAAGGTCAGGCTAGCGTTTGGGTCTCTGCATTCTGAGGAAAAAAGAATGGGAGGCCGGGGGCTTGATAGTCTGTCTTCCTCTACTAGATTGTAAGCTCCAAGAGGACAAAGATGTCTGTTCATTGAGGCATCGCTGGCACTTAGAACCACACTTAGTATATAGAAAGCAAAGACAAATATTTGTTTGAGGCATATGAATCTTAGGGCAGCAACCCAAGATCCAGGCCTAAGCCATCTCCCATGGCTGACAGAGCCCCCAGGTCTGACCACTGGGGTCAGCCTAAGAGTGTCGTTTCACCAAGGAGGAGAGCCAAGGTGCCCTGTGGCAGGGAGCGGTGGTGGTAACCTTATGGCTGGCTGGTCCCCCTTCTGAGCCACATTGTCTTCTTCTTTGGGAACCCTAGAACTGCCTGATAAAGAGGGATGAGAACGGTTACTCTGCAGTGGTAGCTGACTTTGGCCTGGCTGAGAAGATTCCTGACGTCAGGTGGGTAGCCCTAATTAGTACTGGGGTCACAGAAGGGACCAAAGCAAAAGGAAAACTCCAGCTTCCTCCCCAGAGGCCAGAACTTGGTCAACTCAGTCCCAGCTCCCTTAATTTGGTCAGTCTTAGTGCCTTCTAAGACTTCTCCCCTTCAGGGAGAGGAATTCCCAGTGGTCAGGTATCCCATTGCACTAGCCAGTGGCAAGCTCATTTTCCATATAATCTCCCCTCCACTCCCACCCCACAGCATGGGGAGTGAGAAGCTGGCCGTGGTGGGCTCACCATTCTGGATGGCACCTGAGGTTCTCCGAGATGAGCCCTATAATGAAAAGGTGAGTCTGGGGACCCCACAGCCTGGTTCTCCTTAGAATCCACTCTTAGCAGAAGGTATCCAGGATCACCCTATATGTTCCAGGTGAGGATCTCTGTCCTGCTAAGGGCAGGGCTGGTACTCCAGCAGCTGCCCAGTAAATGAACTGAATGCAATGCAGACAGTAGGGCTCAGGCCTGGGCTGGTGGACCTGAGGGGCAGAAACCCCACCTCTCACCCCATTGAGAAGGAAACTGAGGTCTCATTACCCACCAGGCGGACGTGTTCTCTTATGGTATCATCCTCTGTGAGATCATCGCCCGCATCCAGGCTGACCCGGACTATCTCCCCCGCACAGAGGTGAGCTGCAGGCAGAGGGCACAGTGCCAGTGGGATGGGGCCGGTTTTGAAGCTATGGAACTGTTGTGCCCAGGGTGGAGTTGCTGGAACTGCGTAGTTACTTTGGGGGCAATTCTCAGCCTCTCCTGAGCAGGCCAGGATGGGTGGAGGGATTAATGACCAGTCTTCCATGTCCCCTCCCTACCATACCTATCCACAGAACTTCGGGCTAGACTATGATGCTTTCCAGCATATGGTGGGAGACTGTCCCCCAGACTTTCTGCAGCTCACCTTCAACTGCTGTAATGTGAGTATCTCCCTCCACTGCCCCAAGCTTTGGGCAGGGGCTAGCTGAACCGCTTTCATCTGGTTAGGACTGTAGGGACAGGCTGCTAATTAGCTTCTTGAGGAGCCTCATTTCCACTGATGAATGGCAGTGCCCATGGCCCCTCCTCCAGGCCTGACAGACTATCCAGAGCCCTGGACCAAGAAAAGGAAAATTGCTCTGTATTATACAGTCCTCAGCCTGCAGGGCAGACTCACCACCTCTCGCCCTGGACATTGATAGAGCTCTGGTCAGGTTTCAGTTGGACTTTGGGTCCAGCTGGCCTTAAGCTTTTGTTAGCCTTCGTTTTATACAGCTCTGGGGCTGGACCTACCTGTCATGACCAGGGGGTAGCTGGGCTTTATCCAGATAGCTCCCAGAAACAGGTTAGCAAGAACAGAACAAACCAATGTAAGCATACCCTTTTGTTTGGTTCTGTGCCCATTGAGGGGATAAGACGCATACAGAAAGGGTGCTGATAGGGGTGGGTATGAGACGACAGCGTCTTCCCTGACCTCAGCTCTGGGAATCACCCTCATGGTCTGGGTCTTTAGAAAAGATCTCTTAGGTGCATATCTGAATCTTAGAAGATGCCAGAAACAGACTCAAATGCCATTCTTGGGGTGGAAGATAGGAGGGCAGGGCTAATGGCTGGTGTGGATGACTACAGATGGACCCCAAACTGCGCCCATCCTTCGTGGAGATTGGCAAGACCCTGGAGGAAATTCTGAGCCATCTACAGGAAGAAGAGCTGGAGACAGACAGGAAGCTGCAGTCCACAGCCAAGGGTAAGAGATTAGACCAGTGTTCCACCTAACCCCAAGGGAAGAAATTAGGATGTGGGGCCTACTTCTCTAGGGCTGATTGTAGGATCCCATGTCCAGAAGGCAGAGGGGCAGGGGATGATGGAAAAAGTACTGGACTCTAAGAATTATGACTTAGCATATCGCCTCCCTTCTTTGAGTTTTCTCATCGGCGAAACGCTTTGTGGCGCAAGGTGCCACTTCTATTTGTTATGACTAGTGTAACCCTGATTTGACTCATTGTTTTTCAGGACTCTTGGAGAAAGGATCTGGAGTGAAGCGATTGAGCTCACTGGATGACAAGATCCCTCCCAAGTCCCCACGCCCAAGACGTACTATCTGGTTGTCTCGAAGCCAGTCAGACATCTTCTCCCGTAAGCCCCCACGTACAGTGAACGTCTTGGACCCGTACTACCGGCCACAACGAGGTGGTGCTGCCCGCACGCCCAAAATCAACCCTTTCAGTGCTCGCCAGGACCTCAAGGGTGGCAAGATCAAGTTCTTTGACCTGCCCAGCAAGTCTGTCATTTCCCTGGTATTTGACCTGGACGCACCAGGGCCCAGAACTCTGCCTGTGGCTGACTGGCAGGAGCCCCTGGCCCCACCTGCTCGCCGGTGGCGTTCTTTGCCTGGTTCACCAGAGTTCTTGCATCGAGAGGCCTGTCCATTTGTTGGCCGAGAAGAATCACTATCTGATGGGCCCCCACCACGCCTCAGTAGTCTCAAGTACAGAGTGAGAGAGATCCCGCCATTCCGAGCATCTGCCCTCCCAGCTGCTCCAGCCCACGAAGCCATGGACTGCTCCAGTCCCCAGGAAGAAAATGGTTTTGGGCCCAGGCCCCAGTGGGCCAGTTCATGCCTTGCAGGTGCCTCTGAGGAAATGGAGGTAGAAGAAGAAAGGCCAAGAGGCTTGGCTCCAGTCCCTTTCTCTGTCTCAGGCATAGGCCTGAAAACCCAGGGAAAACAGGATGGGTGAGAGGGGTTAGTCCCCAGCTCACCTTGGGGGTGGACCTTCATTTGAAGACACAGGGCCCCCTTGGTGCACAGCCTCGACTCTTCCCTGTGGCCTACGGAGCAGGCAGGCCAGGCCACGCCAGGCTCAATCTGGGGGCTCCAGGTGCCCAATGGCTGTGTATGAGAGGGGCGGCAGCAGTGAAAGGCCGTCCCGGTTAGGGCCAACAGCTGATACGAAGCTTCTGAAATCCAGCAAGGAGCTCTGGCTCCCACCCGACTCCCGGTGCACTTCCCCAGACAGGACCAGAGGACTCCTAGTTCTAGTTTGAGCTGGCAGGCAGCTGATACCCCAGGTTCTTCTCCCACCCCAGGTCTGTCATATAAGCTACTGGATGGAACCTGGAGCTAACCAGGAAGCCATAAAAGACATGGCTATTTCTCAGACCTGAAGACCTGGAGCTTCTTGCCAGGACGTCTAAGACACTTGAATAATTGCTCTTTGCACTTACTGCATGGTCAGACCACATCACTACATTTCTATGCAAGGGGAGGGTGAGGTGGCGTGATGGTCATGGCTCTTAGCTAACGTATTCAAAGATCTTTTCCAGTTGATTAATCTATTTTCATATTTATGAAGGAGTCTTAATGTTCTGCCCCATAAAGCTTTCAACCTTGTGGTTGGGAGTGGGGCCGGTTTTGTAGGCGTCAGGGCCTGCTCTATGTATTTGTCAACATGTGATACACCCAGGTGGTTAAAGGGTTTATGCATGGACTGATTTTCTTCCCTTCCTGCTCTGGCTGGAGCTACGGGAACAGTCTGTCCTTACAGAGCCGCAATACGAAATAACCAAAGATGAAGCTGGTTGAATATTTTCATAACTTGTTTCTGCTGATTTTTTGGTAATACTTTTTCCCAAGACATTTTCAGATTTAAAAATAAATAAAGTCTGTGTTACAGGTGCTGGGTCAGCCTCCTTACGTGTACCCTTGTTCCCCAGCCTCTAGGGTAAAGGAGAAGGTCCAGGCCAGGACTGCCCCCAACCCCCCAGCTCTGTAGAAGGTGGGAGTAGAACATTCACAGGCTAGAGGGACCCAGACACCTCTGTTCCACTCTCATCTCTTCCTGGGCCTTGAGTGCTAGGCGGAAGTCGGGTCAGCTGCTGCCCCAAGCCAGCTTCATCTTCTGGTTGTGGGCTTTGGAGGATCGGGAGAACTGGCTCTTGGCCACTGTGAGGGGTACAGCTTTGCCACTCAGGTATACCTTGTTGTGGCATTCAGGTAGCCAGGGTCCGGAGCTACAGAGCTGGGGTCCTTGGCTCACTGCCACATAGGCCATCACGTAACCTGTCATAAAGGCATCAAAACCAGCCCGATGCAGTCCATCCCCAGGCACTGGGTGAGGACCGGCTTGACTCCCTGGTGCTTCCGGGGCAGCCGTATCAGCTGTTTCCGGCCCTGCTGCTTTAAGCCCCGGCTCCAAGTCATTTTTGTGACCTTGCTCCAAGCCAGGCTGAGTCCTAGTCTCATCCTCAGCCACCTCCCGCTCCATTTCTTCAGCCTTGAGGCCATCCCCACAGACCTGCTTCACAGGAGGACAATCCTCAGTTTCCTCAGAGGTCTGTTTCCCAGGCAGGCCCAGCAAAGCCCTCCGCCGTTTCTCCCTACGTCGCCGCCGTCGCCGCTTGTCCTCCACCACAGCCTCATCGGTGTCAATGATAAGATCGATATCATGGGACCGAGGACACTGTGGTCCCAGGGGGCACCAACCATAGGCCTAGAGGTAGGAAAGAGGCTTGGAGAGAGATTCCAGGCATCAGAACCTCCCCTCCCCCAAGAAATGAGTGGGTGCTCTCACCGAAAAGTTGTCGCAGACGCTGGTGGAGTGCGGACGGTGCGTTGCAGGGGGCATGCAGCAGCGGTAGTCAATATGGGCCCTCATGCTAGAAGGATAGCTGCAGAACTCCAGGGTCAGGTGAGGGCTGCCAGCTGCCCGCTGCTTCCCATTTTCCCGCTCACTGAAACAGCGTAAGACAGTATTGGTCCACTAACTTATAAACTCCATGAGAATAGGGTTTTTTGTCAGTTTTGCTTACTGCTGAATTCTCAGCACCTAACATAGTGCCTGGCACAGGGCAGGCACTCAAAAAATACCTTAAATAAATGAAATAGTCAGGCTTATACCAGGCCCCACCCCTAAACCTGACCCAGTTCCTCACCATTTCCGGAAAACATATTCTAGGTAGGAGGCCACGAAGCGCGCGTGAAACTCAGCAGCATATTTGGTGTCATAAATGCCGGCTGGGAACATTTCACACAGGTCAGCGGTGAAGGTTCCCAAGCTCTCGGGCAGGTGTGCGTAGAAGTTCTGGTACAGGAACACCAAGTCTATGAGACCATTGTGTAGCACCAGGGGCCGGCGGGCCCGGATTAGCTCCAGGAACAGTGTCCTCACTGACTGGCTCTGACTCTCGTCACCCTAGGTGGAAAGAAGGGTCATTGGGAAGGACAGTCCCGTAGGGAGCCTCTTTTGCACAACATTTACCCCCGGTGCCCCTATCTGGAAAGCCCTCGCTCCCTGCCTTACCCAACGCTAGTCTTCTGTGGATCAGGCTTATTTCCCCAGCCCTATCCCTAGTGATTTCCCATACTCCCGAATAAGCAGATCCTCTCCCTGCACCCAGCCTCGGTTAGGAAGAAATGAAGTCACGGAAGGAGCAGTGTCAGGGCTGGAGACCTACCTTGTCATTGCCCTTGTGGTACGGGATACCCTGAGCATACTGTCGGTTGAAGTTGAAGCCATGCTGTATCAAGAACTGCACAGACTTTGGTTCTATCACATACTCTTCCATGCACAGCAGGGTCAGATTGAACACCTGAGCCAGGTAGGAGTGTTCACTCTGAGAGAGAAAGGATCCGCTACATCAGGATTTGGGATAGAAACATCGCACGCCGATGTTCTCCAGGATCTCAACCCTCCTCCCCCACCCGGCCACAGACCAGGGATGGGAAGATCAGTCCATACCTTGTCTGGCTGCTGCTTGAAGCAGGCAAGGCCCAGGGAGAGAACAGAACGGGTCCTGGCCGCATGACACACGGACTTGTAACGTTCCTCGATGCACCTTGGGGTTGGGTTTAGGGGGTGGCTGTGGCTGGGAGTTAGCCCTCAAACCACCCAGCACTGTGACTTCTACTCCAGGGATGAGGTCTGCCCCTCCTGCCAAAGCTGGCACTAAGATCAGGGCTTATACTTACTGGTTCAGCAAACTCTTCCTGTCCCCAAGCCCACTCAGTTCCTGGGAGTGTGTAAAGGGAGAGTTTTGTGTCACGTTCCCAGCACCAGCCCTTGCACAGCTACCTGCCCCCCCCCCCCATTCCCCTGCCCTCACCGTGTCCACAGCCACGAAGCTAGCGGTCTTTATGGCCAGCAGGAGGGACGGCCACATCTCCTTGAAGTTGTCACTCTGCACATCCACCACGGGCACCTGGACTGCTAGCTCCTCCTCAGATTTTGTGCTTTTGCTGACACCGCCTAAGGGTAAGGAGAGAGTGTGGAAGGTAATGCTGGGGCCGGGGTCTGGGCGAACAGATACCAAGGTGCAGGCCATGGCTCGGGGTGGAATGTTGGGGGGCAGTTTCCATTAAGGCAAGAAATAGCACCTCTCTCCTCCAAGCCTTTGTATCACACGTGCTCTACACACGGGCCTTGGAGTGAGCAGTGCCCTGAATTTGGGGGGAGAAGGCCAGCGTCTTCAGTGGTTTATGTGAGACTTTGGGAAAATTACTTCTCCCCGCAGCACCGCAATCTTTGGAAGAGGAACGCTGGACTAAACGATCTGTGAGGTTCCTTCTTCCCACATCCCGCAGGAAATCCTTCTCAGGGCTTGAGGAATGCCACTCCTTTAATACCCCCAAAGCTCCATAGTACTGTTCCCACAGGGCCCCGGTAGCCACAAGCGGCGGTAACCAGTACACCCCAGAGCCTCATAAATAATTCCTCAGAGCCAAGCTCCCAATACGTTCCACTTCCTGGGGACCCGCGCCACTCAAAAGAACCATGAGCTCTAGACTACACCTCCCGACACGCCCCTACCCGCCCCGACTGCTCCCAACACGCCAGGCTCCCGCAGCCCGAGCCGCGCTGCCCACCGGGATTTGTAGTCTCCTCGTGGCTGGTTCAGAAGGAATGAGCTAGTCCCCCTGAACGTTGAGATCAGTTTCTAGAGCCGAGAGCCCGAGGCCTTCCCCTCCCCGGAGCGCACAGGGTTTTAAGGCGGGAAGCCCTGGGAAGCCACTCACCGTCAGGGGCCGCTGGGGCCGAGGCTGCGCCATTGCCACTGTCGGCGGCCATGACACGGCACGCCCCTCGCCTGAGTAGTCGGTGGGTACGCTGGGCTTCCGCTCCGGCTCTGCGCGCGGCTCCGGCGGTGGGGGACGGGGCGGGGCCTCGCCCTCCGAGTCGCCGACGGGTCGGACTTCGTTCACACCTCCCGGGTCTGGCACGGAGGGGGCGGACCGGCGCGCGCGGGAACCTATTGGCTGGCGCCGTGCGGGTCGGAGCCACGCCCCCTGGAGCGCGTCGGGAGCCCGGCGCGGGAGAGCGAGCGGGAGGTAATGCCTTCTCCGCGTTCTCCTGGCGGGAACGTGGGCGGCCGCTTTACGCGGTCTTCATCCACGCGGCCCCGGGGTGGGGGTGGTAGTCCCCAGCGGGCGGTCCGCAGCGGCGGTGAGGCTCCCCGGGCCAGCATGAAGGGCGCCCGGGAGTTAGGCACAGACAGGGCAGTGTAGGGGGAAAGAAGGATCTTCTGGGAATAGGCAAATTCACAGGCAGAATGGAGACCTCACTTCCAGGAAGTGAAAAGGCGAGGAGGGGGACTCGAGACGAGGCTGCCGAGGGGTTAGAGCCACTGAGTGGTAGGGAAGCCTTTGCAATAATCCGGACAGGAGGTACAGTTGGCCTACAGAGTGATTGCACTTGAATCCTGATACCGCGAGAGACATGTCCTTACAGGAGGCCAGTTCTGTCTCCAGGGCTCCGGTTCCCATCAAGGATTCTCAACCCTTTCTCCTTGGTTATTCACTGTTTCTAGTTCATCTTCAACCTTTCTCTCTCCACTGAGTCTTTTTCATCATTATTCAGGATCGTTTGGATTTCTCCCATTTTTTTTTTTTTTTTTTTTGGATTTCTCCCATTCTAAAGAAAGAAACCTCTTACTATCTCTCATCCGGTTAACTCAACAGTGCTTGTTGTATACAACTTACCTGCCACTGTGCTCAGCTCTGGGGACTCAACAGTCAACAAAAGAGACTCAGCCCTCACTCATGGAGTTTTGTAGTCAAGTCGGGGAAGCGGACACTGATCAAAGAAACGTAAATGTGAAATTACAATTTGTATAAGAGGAAAAGATGGAGAATTACACAAGAGGGTGAGACTAGGGGAGGGGGGCTGATTTGGACATTTAAGTTAAGACCTGAAAGAATGGAGCACCTGGGTGGCTCAGTCGGTTAAGCATCTGCCTTCAGCTCAGGTCATGATCCCATGATCCTGGGAATGAGCCCTATATCGGGCTCTCTGCTCAGCCGGGAGCCTGCTTCCCCCTGCTGCTCCCCCTGCTTTGTTCTCTCTCTCTGTCTAATAATTAAATAAAATCTTTAAAAAGAAAAAAAAGAAAAGAAAAAAGACCTGAAAGAATGAGTAACTGTTAGGTGAAGAACAGGTAAGAGCTGTCCAAATAGAGAAAAAGGATTGGGTGAGATGTCAAGGCGGACAGACATGTGGGGGATTGAAGCAACTATTGAGGCAAATATGGCTGGAGCATATTTGTGAGGAGTGAGTGAGGGGATGAGGCAGGTGGGGATCTTTGGAACCTACAAAACTCTGTTAAGAGGATTGGGTTCTCAGAGCAATGGGTGTGAGAGCCAAAGTCCTCCAGTGCTTACAAGGTACTTAGAGATCCTGTGCCCTCTACCTTCTTTATCTCTTTGACCTCATCTACTACTTATCCTTCCTGGGTCCATTCTAACCACACTGGGTTCCTTATTCTGCAAACACACCAGGCACCTTCCGTAGGGCCATTGCAACTAACTCTTTTGTAGGATGCCTTTGGCTAATTCCTTCAATTGCCTGAAATCCCTGGTCAGATATCACTTTAATAAGGCCCACCTTGACCATGTGCTTTAAAATTGCAACATTCCAGGGGGCAGCTGGATGGCTCAGTCTTAAAGCGTCTGCCTTCGGCTGACATCATGATCCCAGGGTCCTGGGATCAAGCCCCCGCATCACATTGGGTTCTCTGCTCAGTGGGGAGCCTGCTTCTCCCTCTCCCTCTGCTGCTCCCCTTTCTTGTGCTTTCTCAACAAATAAATATTTGACCCCATGTCAAATAAATAAATAAGTAAAATCTTTAAAAAAAATAAAATTGCAACATTTCACTATCATCACTCCTTATCCCCTTCACCTACTCTACTTCTCTTTATGTTAGTATTTATCACTTAACATCCTATATAATTTTATTGTTATTTAATAACTAATTATTATTATCCCCCCTGCATTAGAATATATGCTCCATAACGACAGGAACCTTTGGTGTTTTATTTACTGAAGTATTCCAAGTACTTAAAACTGCTTGGCACATAGGCATTACATAAATCTTTACTCAGTGAATTAGTAGGAAGCCATTGAAGGTTTTAAGTAAGAAAAGGAGACGATCGTGTCTTAAAAGACTGCTTTACTCTTTGGAAAATAGATTGTAGAGTGAATTATGGAGTTAGTGAGTTTGGTGAAGGAAGGTTGGCTATGAAGGGAAGGAGAGTGGGTTTTGTAAAAGGGGTAAAGGAACAGGACCTTGAGCTCAGCCAATTTAGGAGAGACCATTGTTTCCTATCTGGAGGGGAAGGAGAAGGAGAATGCAGGTAGGTGCCGAGGGCAGTAAGCTTGTGCATTATTCACTTTTCTCTGAAGGAGGAAGCAAGCTCTTTTGATGAAAATGAGGTGATGAAGTCAGGTTTTAAGGGAGGAGGTTGGACCAGGGGCTCAGCGGGGACTGTGGTGGAGCACAGCACGAGAGGGCAGTCTCTGGAGGCAGACCTTTTGGGTTTGGGTGGACAAGTTGCTTCATTTCTAGAAGCCTCAGTTTCCTCATAACTGAAATGGAGGTGATGCTAGCATATACCTAATGGAGTTGTCTGGAGGTTGAGGGAGAAATTGGTAAAACACTTAGCATCGGGTCTGGCACATAATAAGCCCTCACTAACTTTGTAGCTGTTCGAGAAAAGGGCACCAAAAGAACAGTAAGGGAGCAGTGAAGATCAACCAGATACATTTCTCATTACCAATGGGCAGCCAGCTTTGGTTTACTACATCAAGAAAAGATTAGGAATAAAAATAGCACATCCCCTCCCACCACCACGACCACCACCCCAACTTGCTGTCTGCGCTCAGGCAAATCTTTTTCCATCTCTGATCCTTGGTTTCTCCTTTCTGTAGAATGGAAGTTTGGACTACATGATGGCTCAAGGCTGCATCTCTACCACATAAACTTCCCACCCGCCCCGTGCTTCTAGACACACCTCATGAACCCCCCTGTCCACACGCAGAATCACGGTGAGCATCCGGGATACACGGGTGTGTCCAGCCCAGCCCAGCCCTGGCCTCTTCTTTTGCGTGTCTCCAAGACTATGCTCATGTTGGCCTCTCCGAAGTCACTTGCAGAAACTCAGCCCTGCTGGTCATACCTCAGTGCCACAGCCAGCCAAGAGCAAACCCGTGAGCATCTGGAGAGTGAGGAAAGCTAGACACTCTGTCATGAGGGTTGTAGAGAGAGAGGTGGCTCTTACACCCATGGTGGGGCCCCAAGGTTCAGCCTCATTGTGACTGACTGCTTTGCACCTTTCTCTTCTAGGCCGTCATGAAGAAGCTACGAACAGCTGTGAGGAATCATCACAGGAAGCAGGCATCCCGCCAGGAGGGAAGGGAGAAGCGTGTCCTCAGCAGCAGCCGGGTCAAGCCTTCTACCCTCAATGGTGAGGAGCTCGGTCCTAGTCAAAGACGAAGGTGCTGCATTCATTGGCCATAAAAGGGAGGGAGATCGGGCCTGGGAAGGGAGCATGGTATGTGTCAGGACCTTAAGGGACTAATTAAGGGTCTCATTCTGACTTTGCTGTGTCACTTTGGGATAATTGATCTAAATGGCTGCTTTCTTACCAGTGAAATGGAGCAGTTGTCTGTGCATTTCCTTCCTCTTGTGGCTTTCATGGGATTGATTGAGTTTGTGAGCCTGAAAATGTTTTGAAAATGGGAAAGCCCTGCACATGTATACGTTATGCTTGGTCGAAACTGTTGGGTTTTCATTGTGACCCAGAGTCAAAGGAGGCAGCAGTACCACCCTGGGAAAGTTAAGGCCAGAAATCTGGCTCAGGTTACACACAGCTAGAGAATTCTGGTCTGACTCCAGGTCCAAAGCTTAAGCAAGGGGTTGGGGGTGGGGGACGCCGTCAGTGGGAGCAGCCAGGCTACCATGCCCCGGGGACCTGGTGCGCGGCCTGGGCAGGGACGATGGCTGAGTCTCCTGCGGCCCCAGCAGGCTTGGCTAGGCGGCAGGAGGAGGTGGTGTTGCAGGCCTTCTCCCCGTACCATCTCTTCAGAGACACAGCTGAGGTCACAGTCTTTCGGGAGAAGCTGCTGAGCTGGTACGACCGAGAGAAGCGGGACCTACCCTGGAGAAGGCGGGTAAGCAGGCGAGGGACAGGGACAGCGGGGTGGGAGGTGTGTGCCCAGCGGTCTCCAGACTGACTCCTTCCCTGGGATTGCTTTGGCAGGCGGAGGGGGAGGTAGACCTGGACAGGCTGGCATACGCTGGTGAGTGCATGTCTTGGGAGCAGGGCTGCTTTGCCTGGACGCCCACTGGCTGGGGGTCTAGGGGCTGTGTGCTGGGAGCAGGGCAGCGCGGCAGCGCCCTCATGCCAACCCCTCTCCCCCAGTGTGGGTCTCAGAGGTCATGCTGCAGCAGACCCAGGTTGCCACGGTGATCGACTATTATACCCGATGGATGCAGGTGACTTCAGGGAAAGAAGGGGAGGGTCATGAGCCAGACCCCAGAGAGAGCCCAGCCTTTGGGGTGGGGTAAAGAAGACTTCCTCCACTTCCCTTGACCTTGATCTTACTCCTTTTTGCTTGTCTTCGAGCTGTAGAAGTGGCCAACGCTGCAGGACCTGGCCAGTGCTTCCCTGGAGGTAAGAGTCACCCTGGGGTGGGGGGAATGGGGACAAGTGAGGACTGACCACTGATCTCTCTGCTTTCACCCACAGGAGGTGAACCAGCTCTGGGCGGGCCTGGGCTACTACTCTCGAGGCCGGCGGCTACAGGAGGGAGCCCGGAAGGTGAGGGGGTGACAGGGGGTGACAGGTAAGGGGGTGAGCCCCAGGGCCTCAGGTGTCTCATAACCTAGAGCCTCCCCCCTACCCCGCACTCAGGTGGTAGAGGAGCTAGGGGGCCACGTGCCACGTACAGCAGAGACCCTGCAGCGGCTCCTGCCTGGCGTGGGGCGGTACACAGCTGGAGCCATTGCCTCCATTGCCTTTGGACAGGTGAGCCCCTAGCCCTTCCCCGCTCGGTGTGTGCCCACCCTCCTCCCAGAGCGGGCTGACTCCCGGATTCCTCCATGCCAGGCAGCCGGTGTGGTAGACGGCAATGTCATACGGGTGCTGTGCCGAGTCCGAGCCATTGGTGCGGATCCCAGCAGCACCCTCGTCTCCCAGCATCTCTGGTAGGATCTCGGGGTCACGGGGAGACTGGGAAGGGTGTCTTCAAAGTGTCTTGGGCTCACAGCCACGTTCCCTTGTAGGAGCTTAGCCCAGCAGCTGGTAGACCCGGCCCGGCCCGGGGACTCGAACCAAGCGGCCATGGAGCTGGGGGCCACAGTGTGCACCCCGCAGCACCCGCGCTGCAGCCAGTGCCCGGTGCAGAGCCTGTGCTGGGCTCACCGGAGGGTGAGCCATCTGGGGGAGGGGCAGGCAGGGGTCCTAGGTGGTGGCCCCTGCCGCCTGACGTCTGCCTCATGCCCCTCAGGTGGAGCGGGAACAGCGCTTGGCCTCCCGGAGCCTGCCAGGCAGTCCCGACGTGGAGGAGTGCGGTGAGTGCCAGCCCCAGCCCTTTACTGCGCGTCAGTGTCGGGGACCTGCTTGTGGAAGCCTCGTTCCAGTTTGTCCTACACCCTGAATAAGACTCTGCAGAGCCGGGCCCTGGGGCCTGCTCTCGGGGCCTGAGCGGCGCTTGGCGCTCTCTCTTCCCAGCTCCCGGCTCGGGGCAGTGCCAGCTGTGCGCACCTCCCACAGAGCCCTGGGACCGGACCCTGGGAGTGACCAACTTCCCCAGAAAGGCCAGCCGCAGGCCCCCCAGGGAGGAGTGCTCTGCCACCTGTGTTCTGGAGCAGCCCGGGGCCCGTGGGGGTCCTCGAATTCTGCTGGTGCAGAGGCCCAGCTCAGGTAGCTAGATCCTCGGAGCCGAGGGGGGTGGCAGGAGCACCAAGGGGGACACGGAGGAGTCAGCAACTAAGGCCTGGCTGCACCTGGCTGTCCTTTCTCTTAGGTTTGCTGGCGGGACTGTGGGAGTTCCCGAGTGTGACCGCAGAGCCCTCCGGGCCATGTGAGCGCAAGGCCCTGCTGCGGGAGCTGCAGCGCTGGGCTGGGCCCCTCCCAGCCACCCGCCTCCGGCACCTGGGGCAGGTGAGGGAGCTGTGCAAGGGGCAGGGGTCCTGGCTTCTGTGGGCACATCCACGGGCCTGTTTCAGCCCCTTGGCCCTCCCTCCAGGTGGTCCACACCTTCTCTCACATCAAGCTGACATATCAAGTGTACAGTCTGGCCCTGGACGGGGAGACCCTGGTGACCGTCACGCCACCTGGCGCTCGCTGGCTGACCCGCGAGGAGTTTCACACTGCCGCTGTCTCCACTGCTATGAAAAAGGCACTACTTGTGTTGTCTTCGTTGTACTTTTTTGTGTTTCCTGTATGTTCTCCGTGAACCTATTACCATGTAAACAGGGAAAAACAAAAGCATATTTTAAACAGTGGGGGCGTGAAGTCGAGAGACCACAGGGGTTTGGCTCTTTGGGGGAAGATGCCAGCCCTGCGCTCTCCCCCTCTCTCCTTGGCTAGGTGTTCCGTGTGTACCAGGGCCAACAGCCAGGGACCCGCAAGGTGAGTCCTTGGCCCTCACCCAGCCAGCTTTCCCCAGGCCCGAATCCACAGGTTTTCAGTGAGTTAAATGACACGTGTGCTTGGGTGAACATTATCCACTTCAGACTTTGCTGTGGGGAGAGGAATAATGGTTCTTCCCTGGAGACCTTAGAGCTTGGAATCCAGGGTGGAGAATAAGAACAAATGATGGAGACAATAGGGTCACAGGTGTGTGAAAAATGCTTATACTAGGTTTTTCGTTTATGAGACGGAGAGCTTTCAGTTCTGTCTGGGAGGCAAAGATCAGGAAAGGCTGCTTAGAAGCAGCAGCTGGTAATCTGGGTCAAAGAATCATTATCTCCAGGTCTGGGAGGGGAATCCGCAGCAAGAATGTTCTTACCAGTCCCGAGAGTAGCGTGAGCAAAGCCGGCCTAACGCGGTCTGCGGCGCGTGAGGCACCTTTGATGGGCAGGGCCCATGCAGGGCAGTCAGGACCAGGAAAACCAGGCCACAAAAGCATTTTTGGTGGAGAGAGGAGTCCGATTTGTATCTTAGGAAGACTACCTGGTGCTGCCATTTAGAGTTGACCAAAGGTGTAGATAAGGGAGACTGGTTGGAAGCTTTATCGCGTTCAGACTGGAACCTGAGCTCTATTAGGGCGGTGGAGAGAGGGCGGAAGGCGAGCACTCTCTGCTGCCCCCCTAGTGGCTCCTTCCTTTGGCTTCTGCACAGGGTTCCAAACGATCCCCAGTGTCCACTCCATCCAGCCGGAAAAAGCCCAGCCCGGGCCAGCAAGTCTTGGATAGTTTCTTCCGGCCTCACCTCCTGCCGGATGCACCCTGCCTCAACAGTACTGCCCAGTGACACCTCTGGAAGCCCCCGCGTCCTTAGAATCCGGTTTTTTAATAAAGTGCTTATTTTTATAAGTCATTTGGGAGACTTTCCACCCCCTCCCTAGCCCACTCACTCTTCCCCTTGGAGGGACCCAGAAAGTGGTGAAGTCCTGCTTGGTGCTGACTTCCACTGCCTGTGCTCCCAGCCAGCCCAGGGCAAATGGAGGTGGGTGTTCTGTCCAGAGTGCTCGTCCTCCCCCAGCCCCCAGGAGAGAGGAAGAAAGCAGCTGCAGGGGGCCCCCTGCCGGTGGCCCACACCCAACACCCTTGATTGAGATCTCTGGTCAGCTCTGACTGGAGCAGTGGTATTGTTCTAGAGCGGGCGGTTGGGCTCAGCCCTGACCCAAGCCCTCCCCACCTGCAGAGGCTGCTCCAGGGAGTTGGGAAATGGGAGGGTTTGTTCTGTCTTAAAGTCCTATCTCAAATACTAAATGTATTTCCGTATTGGTTTATACGTAGTGAAACAATACAGCAAATCAAGGGGTTAATAGTCGTAAAATTGGGGGGTAGGGTGGAGAGAAATGGGATTAGAGAAGGTCACAAAGATGGTTCAAAAGTATTGGTAAGTTCTATTTCCTACTATGTAATTCCTTTATTATTCTTTATATTAGTTATAGACTATGACTAAGAACTAAGTCATAGTCTTATGACTAAGACTAAGAACATTTCGTAGTTTAAAAGAAAAAAAAATCCCACCTCTTTGGACCCCAGTGAGAGCTTCAGGTTCTGGTAGGTACGGAAGACATGGTGGCCGTACCTGGCCCCTGGGGCAAAGCCCTTCACCCCAAGGCTCTGCAGGTGTTTCTCAGTCCAGCTGGCCCTGTGCTTCAGGACAGAAGGCTGAACCCAGCCGCAACCTTCCTCAGGGTTCCCAGTCCCTGGCGGCTTGCTCCTGCACGGACTGCCACAGGGCCCGGATGTTGCCCTGGCCAAAGCCTGTGGCCCCCTGCCTCTGAATCAGCTCCAGGAAGAACGTGTCCTCTGAAAAGAGAGACTTGGTGAAGACCTGAAGCAGAAACTTGCCTTCATCGCCATCCAGCAGGATCCCCTGCTGGGCCAGCAGGCTAGGCTCATGCCCAGCAGCTAGGATCTGCCTTTCCTTGCCCGGCTGCTGGTAGTATGCCTCAGGAGGAGCCAGCAGCTGGCCTCCAGCCAAGGCTACCCCCTCAGTGGCTTCTACAATGTTTGGGGTGTAGAGCCCCACGTGCTGCAGCCCTGGTCCCCTGTGCCGGGCCAGGAACTGCTCTACCTGGTCCTGTCCACTCAAAGCCCCCGGTAGGGTCTCAGCCAGCACAAGGGTGGGGACAGCACTGCCTGGTGGGGTCTGCAGGGCGGTGAGCTTCAGTCCCCCTCGCCCAGATCCTGCTATCACCTCGAGGCCCATCTCCGGGTCCTCACCTGGACTCAGTGGCAGGTGGCGAAAGTCTAGGCAGTCGTGGAACCAGCGCATCAGTGTGGGGGAGCTGCCAGGGGTGCAGGCCAGGGTCAGGTGGTCCACGTGGCTGATCCAGCCTGGGCTGGCTGCAGAGGGTACAGGCTGGAATCCCGGGAGGAAAGGCCCTCGGACGCCCGCACGCTCCAGGAGTGTCAGGCTGAGGTTGCCGGCGGGTGAGCGGGCCACGGCGTAGGTGGCTGTGCCCTGCGTATCCTTCACGCTAACCGGGGGCACCGGCACGCTGCAACCCCGCGCGACCAACGCCCGGGCGGCGGCGCCGGCGTCCGCCACGTCGAAGCACAGGTTTGTGGCGCTGGGCACAGCATGACGTGGGTCCAGGCCGTACAGCGGTTCCGGCGGCCCTGCGCCCTCGTTCACCAAAAAGACCGCGTCGCCGCTGCGCAGGGCCAGCTGCCGCCAGCCTTCTGCCTCCCGAACCGCCAGGGGCTGGAAACCGAAGAGACGCTGCAGATCCTGGGTCAGCGGCTGCCCCATGGGCACATGGAAGGCAATGTGGCACAGACGACGGGCGTGCACAGCCATGGCGGTCCGGATGATGACCCTCGCTTGTCCTTCCCGTAGGGCCGCTCACCTGGCTTTTCAGGACTCCCGGCCTCTCCGTCCCAGGTTTGTCGTCGGAAGCCTTGGAGCCCAGTTTTGCCCACAGAGCGCGTTCCTCGCTCTTTTCCGAGAAGTTACAGACCTACCCCTTTGGGGCTCGCAGTTCTCCCCGCCACGCGCTCTCCAATCCGGAGCTGCGTTGGGACCACCCCGGCTGCTGGGCGGGTGGTGAAAACCACGTGGAGCCAGAGCTGGGGTGGAGCGGAGAGAGGGGGCGGCGCCAGTGACTGCAGCTCACACTCTCCCCCTCCCACCGAGACCGACCGTGTCGCCAAGGGTACAGCGGGGACGCAGGACTGACCATTCCCAGAGCGTCTGGATGGGCCATGCCCCCGGGCACTGAGCCTCCCTTCTCCCACCGCCCCCGGAGATCACTCACTAGGTGCCAGGGGCCGGGCTTCCTCTCCTCCCCTAAACTTAGAGCAAAGGTAACCAACCCTAGCTGGGGGAGGAGCCAGAATTCCTAACACCCTACCACCCGCCCACACCCCAAGCACGGAATTTACCAGTGTCATGTTTTAGCTTAAAAATTCTAGAGAATTTTGCCTTTGACTCATAATGTTCCTTTAAAACTTTAAAAAATATTAAAATGTTTTTTTACAGATTTTCTTTCCCTCCCCGAATTGGTCCAGAAAAACTGATGTTATAGGAAGACAGATCATTTGTATGGCTCCTACAAACCTCTCTCCTTTTTCTCTGTCAGTCTCTCAGCTGCACCTCTTTCTTCAACCCCACTTCTCTCTCAACAATCTTTTGCCCCCTTGTCCCAAGCAAGATTTAGAGAAAAAAACTGGTGGCTCAGGACCTGAAAGAAACAGCTGCATTAGTGTCCTTTCTCCCCCTCCTGACCCTATAGGACTAGAACTGAAGCCCTCCTTGCAGCTTCCTGACTGGGTGTGGGGCCAGAGAAGCTTTCTATAGGCTTTTCTGGCCTTGAGACCCAGAATTGTGTGAGATCACTGGATTGAGTAGACTTGAGTAGACAGTAAGAGTCTTCTGAGACTTCAGCAGGTGGCTCTTGGAGGGTTTGGGAAGGGCACTTCAAGGGTAAATGGCATAAGCAAAAAGGTCAGGAATGTGAGCCAAACCCTCAGAGGAGCAAGAGAGCATAAGACTGGGGAGACATTTGGGATAGCTGCTAGGGTTCCAGGCATTGCAAAAGAGATTCCTTTGCCAGGGAGCCTGTTATAATACCATTCAGTATTACATCATTGGCAAGTTCATTGGCAAGAGGAAAAAGGATGTGATGGAGGGACAGGGCAGAGAAAAAGAGGTCTGGCTGCGTGTTCAGCCTTGCAGCCAGGAAGGCAGTACCCAGAAGCTGGTCAGCGGTGGTAAAAGGCACTTGGTGCTACTCTGCGGACTAGTAAATTGGAGAACATGGGTTCCAAAAGCTGGAGAGACCTGGGTTTGAAAACTACTTTCAATATTTAGTAGCTGTATGACTTGGGACAAATTGCTTACCTTCTCTGAGCCTTAGCTTTCTCCTCTGTAAAAATGGGAATAATAATAGTACCTACTTCATAGGGTTGTTGTGATTAAATAAGATAGTATATGCTGCAGCCTGGCAAGGGGTCCAGGATTTAGCCTGTAAACCGGGGCCCAGCTATGTGGGATCAGGGCATACTAAGTGCGTTTGTATGTCACAAGGAGAGGGGCTGCAGTAGGACTCAGAATAACAACCACATTTGGACCACTCCTCCCTCTCTAGGCTTGAGCGCTGGGAAGGCTCCAGGAAGGCCCTGGCTTTGGTATAGATTCTGGGGGAAGGGCCCCTGGGAATAGCGCTCTGTGAGGGCTGGGGCAGAATAGGTTATCTTCCGTCCACGCTATCATGATCAGGGCCCCCGGTGAGCAGCTCTAGTGCCTCCAGGCCTTTGGTCCAGCCAGAGGGGTCTATGTACAGACAGAGGGAACAGAAATGGGTCCCTTAACCCATCACCTCCCACCTACCTGCTCCTGAGGGAGAGGGTAGATTTCTAAAGGCCAAATAGGGTCTGACTCAAAGAAAGGGAGATCTTGGTTAGGGCATATTGCCCTGCAAGGGTACTGTCCTTGACCTTGACCCAGAGTCCAGGTTGGGCTCTTTAGAGGCCAGCTTGGGAGGGGGTGGGGGCAGAGGAAAGGGTAGAAGTGGTCATTGATGTTGGTCCCCCCTCCAAGCCAGACTCTAATTCCTGCAGCCCTGCTGGCATCTGGGCTGTGACCAATGTAGGACCCCTGTCTCCTCCCGTCAAGACCCTGGGGGAACTTCTGCATGATGGCGTCCTCCGGGCCTGGCTGCGATTGCCTTCCTGCTGGGGCTATGAATGCTGAGGGTGGGCGCTGGAGGGCACGCAGGTCCAAGGGGTGAGGCGATGGCATTGCAGGAGGCCTCCTGCCACATCTACCTTCCACAGCGGCCAGGTCAGCGGAGGTGCTATACAGGTCTTGAACCTGTGCAGCCACGTCCCTTCTGCAGCTTTCAGCCCAAACACGGGGGTTGGCGGAGGTCATTCTCCTCCTCCCAAATCCTGACCCCACCCCTGTCCCGTCTCTCCTCTGCCGGCCCGAACTGGCGTTCCTCTTCCGGAACTCGCGCTTCTCAGGCCCCACCTCGCCACTCTCCTTCCTTCCTAGGCCAGGTGGGCGATTATCAGCTGCTGTTTTTTAACATGACCTCTAGGTGTCACCCTTGGCCTCAGCTTAACCCGCCCCTCCCAGCTCCTTCGCTCTGCCCTTCTCGCGGCGGAGGCGGCTCCGGTCGTTCTTGCCTTTCTCGCGCCTGTCCCTGCCCCTCCTCCACTGATTCCGTTTCTCTCCTAGTCTGTGGAGGGCTTGACGTCTTTCAAAGGGTGGCCTGGGAGACCTCACAGGGAAGGTGATTTTGTGTGTGTATGCGTGTGTGGTAAAATAGACATAACATAGTAAGATTTACCTTGCTAGCCATTTTTAAGTGCACAGTTCAGTGGTATTAAGTACATACAACGCCATCATCTATCTAGGGAACTCCTTCCCTATTCCCCAGCTGAAACTCTGTCCTCATTAAAGAACTCCCCATTCTCTCCTCCCACCAACCCCTGGAACCACTAGTCTACTTTTGATTACTCTAGGAGCTTCAAATAAGTCAAATCATGCAGTATTTGTCTTTCTGTCCATCATTCCGCCTTAAAAGGTCACCAATGAGTTTCATGTTGTTCAATGGACAATTTTCAGATCTCATCTCACTGCCTCTCAGAATATTTTATGCAGTTGACCACTGTCTACTTTCTGAATACTCTTGCTCGCCTTTTATAACATCATACTCACTTGGTTTTCCTTTGGTGTGTGTTCTCTCCTCTGCCTCTGCCCATTTTTAAGTGTTGGTGCTGCTCAGCTAAATAATCCCCACATCTATGTCCCCCTTCCTAATCTTTATTCAACTGCTTATTTGCTGTCTTCATTTGGATGTATCACTGTCCCCTCAGATTCAACATGCCCAACATTGTCCCCCTTTTTCTCATGCTCCCATCTCAGCACTTGTCCCACTGCTCTCCAGTGGTCCTATTCAGAAACCTACATCATTTTTGAACCTTGCCGTTTCTCACCCCTCACCTCCAGTGAATGCCCGTGTCCCTGCCCATTCTATTTCCATAACATCTCTCAAACCATCACCTCCCTCTTCATCCCTCTGTACCATCCAAGTGCAGGGCCTCACTGTCTCTGTATCACCTGGACACTACTAATTGCCTGCCTGGCTTTAGGTTTACTACTGTCCTAACCAGTCTCCTCCTTGTAGCCAGAGTTAGCTTTGAAAAATGTAGATCTGGGGCGCCTGGGTGGCTCAGTCCTTAAGCGTCTGCCTTTGGCTCAGGTCATGATCCCAGGGTCCTGGAATCGAGCCCTGCATCAGGCTCCCTGTTCAGCGGGAAGCCTGCTTCTCCGTCTCCCACTCCCCCTGCTTGTGTTCCCTCTCTCACTATGTCTTTCTCTATCAAATAAATAAATAAATCTAAAAAGAAAGAAAGAAAGAAAGAAAAATGTAGATCTGATTATGTTACTGTCCTGCTTAAAACCTTCACTAAATTCTGCTTGCACTTAGGGAAAAGACAAAAAAATTTCCCCTAGCTGATTAGCCACTGACAACCTTTCCAACTTTTGGTGTCACCGCCCCCCCCTACATCCATACTGTAGTTTCTTGAAACTTTCATGCTTCTTCTTACTTAGAACTTTGTCTTTGCTGTTCCCTCCTGCCTAGAATACTTTCTTTCCCACTTGCCTTGACCTGGCTAACACTTTATCAATTAGTAGGTCTCAGCTTAACTTGTTTGAGGATGTCTTCCAAGACCCCCAAGACTTATGTCCAGTGCCTCAATATTTATTAATGATCAAACTAAGGCCTCAAGGGACTGGTGGGTGATAATCAAACTGAAGTTTTTAACATAACCGCTAGGTGTCACCCACGACCTCTGCTTAACAGGGACTTTGCTGGGAACCTGGAAGTAGGGGCTGAGTAGGCACCCACCTGGCCTACCCATCCAGCTGGGAGAGGTTATGGGAAGCCCAGCTTTTTCTCTCAGGTCTGACAGCTACCCCACCTGCTCTGGGTCAGCTGTCTTGAGAGGGTGACCAACCATCCCAGTTTTCCTAAGACTGAATTTCCAGTGCTTCAAGGATGTGGAAATTTCAGTCCTTAAACTGGGACAATGCCAGGCAAACCATGAACAAAGGGGCCAAAACTTCCATGTTTGCATGAGACTAAGGTCTAGGCCTAACGGGAGAGCTTAGCTATAACACAATCAAGCTCATCACAGCAACACCACTGGTGGGCTGACCTTGCAGCCTGGTGGTTGTAAGAATTTAGGGACAGAAAGCATATATGCTTTTATTTTATTTTAGTATTTTTTAAAAAAAGATTTTACTTATTTATTAGAGGGAAAGAGCTGGAGCATGACAGAAAGAGGGAGAGAGCTGGAGCAGGGTTGGGGGAGAGGGAGAAGCAGACTCCCTGCTGAGCAGGGAGCCCAACGTGGTGCTTGATCCCAGGACCCTGGGATCAGAAAGTATATATACTTTTAATGAGTATGAAGAGACCCACCTATGTCTGACATTGGTTGAGTGCCTCTGGGCATAACACACATATTTATTGTTTCTAATGCTCACAGAAACCCCAAGAGTACAGAAGATAATTCCCCTTTTTGGAGCTGAGAAAATAAGACTCAGAGAAGATAAGTGAACAGCCTAAGTCACACGGCTATTAGGTAAAATGGTGAAATTCAAACCCATGTCTATCCGACTACAGAGCTCCTGTTATTTTCACTGAATCTACAGTCTGACCATTTCCCTCCTGCTCCATCTTCATTTAGGAGTCCTGACTGTGTACGTAGGAAGCAAGAGGCAGGTGTAGGTAGAAGGGATTGCGGAAGAGGCCTATGACCGGGCGTGTGGGAGGTCCACATAGCATAGACAGTTCACCTGTCCACAGCTAAGTGGGCTCTGCCATCTTGAACTAGGTGTGAACATAGCCTGGGGATCTCCAGGGAGGCCCCATTATAGGCTATTGTCCTGACACCAAGTTGTATCCTCACTGAGGAGCCAGGGTTGTATTTCCTAGAGTCCAAGATGAAACCAGCCAGTTCTTACTTGATTGCAAATGCACATCTGGACATGGGAGAGGCACAGGGGAGGAGCCATCAGGAGCCCGCCATGAACTAGAAGGACAAATGAGGGTTAGGAGGATAGGTGGAGTTTGTGACAAGGGTCATGCTAAGCACTGTGGCTTGCCTAAAGTTTGGGCTCAGTGAATGGCTGCAATTAATGATATAGCCAGCTGCTTCTCTTTCCCGGAGGTATTGTTAAGGCTGAGTTTTATTTTTGCCTAGGTGGTTCTTTAGCAATTGAGCTGCTTCTGAATACCGTAGAATTATGAGCAGAGGACTGACTTTGGTTGTGTAGAGGTATGGGCAGAGACCTGACTGGGCTGGGCAATGGTCAGAGCCTTGATGGGCACTCATTGGTCTGGCTGCCAGATGTTTACTCCATAGGAGGTATAATAAGACTTTGGATTCCTTTAAGAATGTGAAGTTCTCTGGCAAGAAAGTGATTCAGGTTATGCCATTTCACTTTATTTCCTTGGTGATGTCCAAAGACTTTCAGGGTGCAAGAGCTGTCTGCAGACCTGCCCAGCCCCTGGGCCTGGTGTGGCTTAGTGCCTTGTGGCCAGGTTCTGCCCATGGCTCCACTCTGCCAGTCAACTCATCAGAGAGCTGGAACTTAAGAAAGTCCTCCCCAGAGCTCTCTGCTCTTCCCTAGCTGGGCTTCCAACTTCTACCAGAGAACTGGGACTCACACACTGGGGATAAAGGAGGGCTGGGGAGGAGGGAAACCATTAATAAACTGCTTTGTACACCGGACTCTTCTGTCCTTCATTCTCATATATTCCAACTTGACTAAAGGGAGGATTTTGTGAAATAGTCACCAATAATATAGCATCACACTGATGTGGGACCTCTTGCCAGTAGCTCATGGAAGACAGTGACTTGGTGCAGTGGAAAGCACATGACTTTAGAGTCAAACAATCGGTTTCTGCTACTTTCTTGTTGGGTGACCTTGGGAAAGTTACTTGACCTCGCTGACTCTTTTTTTTTTTTTTTTTAAGATTTTATTTATTTATTTGACAGAGAGAGATACCGCAAGAGAGGGAACACAGGCAGAGGTAGTGGGAGAGGGAGAAGCAGGCCTCCCACCGAGCAGCGAGCCTGACGCAGGGCTCAACCCCAGGACCCTGGGATCACGACCTGAGCCGAAGGCAGATGCCTAACGACTGAGCCACTGAGGCGGCCCATCTGACTCTTGATTTCCCCAACTGATAAGCGGGAATCATAATAATGTTTATGTCACAAGTTTGTTTTGAGGTCTAAATTTGTTAACCAATATAGATAAAGCCCTAAATCTGCTATATAAAACCAATATAGATAAAGCCCTAAATCTGCTATATAAAAATATGATATTTATTTAGTGCTTTTTATGTGGCATGCCACATTTAAGTGCTTTATCGGCATAGCATGGACTCATATAGCCCTATGAGTTGTAGACTTTCATTGTCTATATAGATTTTTCATTTTCTTTATAGATACAAAACTAAGACTAGAGGAGCTTAAGTAACCTGCCCAAAGTCACAGAGCTGGTAAATAGCAGATCTAGGATTTGGACCCAGACAGTCAAGTCAGGTTCCAGCTCAGGCGTACTTAACTACCAAGCCATGATGCTATATGGAATAGGGCTGAATAAAGAACAGCTATTATGATCATAGTAATTTAGTATTAAGTGCTTTTTATATCCATGGTGCTAAGTGTTAATTATTAGCATATTTGGATGCAGCGTTTATCCTTTTTGTTCCTATTTTTTCCACAGCCATGGCAACAAAGAGCCTTGTGCTCGCTACAGCAGGGTGTCCTGCTTTTGTCCAAACCAGTCTAGTGCGTCAGTCTCTGCAAACAACAAAAGATGTGGCCACTGGCCGCCTGTCCCTGCCCCCAATAGAGGACCAAGGGAGGCTGAGGCCTCTCTGGAACCAAGCTAGGAGATCAGCAGACAGGTACAGATCGGCAGACTGAGAGCAGGGCTCACAAAAGGAGGTCATGCTTAATAAGCCTGATTAATTTCTTTGAGTAGCAACAATGCAAGGGGACAGGGGTGAAAGGAGGGACAATAATTCATCCTGATTCCAAGGCACAGGAACGCTGTTAAAACCAACACAGGGATTTTGTGGAGATGCTTCTGGGGCTTGGAGGGGTTTGGTGGGGCTTAGCCTTAGGGCAGCTGGAAGGAAACTCAATGAGTGGCTCATGGTGACCTGGTGAAGAGGAATCCCAGAACAGGGACAGGGCACAACCTGTCCAACCTGTCCAAGCCATCTAACCAAGACACAAATCTGACTTGCCTGTTAATTCCCTTCTGATGGCTTCCTATCACCTAAATAAATATTGTATAATGTGAATGATGGTGAGACAATAAAAACTGCATTTATTTGATACTTACTATGCATAGGGTACTTTACAGAGAGGAAACTGAGGCAGAAAGCTGAAGAAACCTTCCTGGTCCCACAATTATTAATATACACTGAGACTCCGACTTAGACTGCTCTCATAGGCCCTCTGTTGACGCCAACTATAGTTCCAGTGCATTTATAACTGTGGTTAATGGTGGATCTCTTCCATCAGACAGGAAATTCCTCTGTAGCAGGCCCCATAACTGATTCAGTCTCTGCAACGTTAGCCCTCAGTAGATGTTAGTGAAGCTGAAGCTCTTGTGTCCTTTGTGCTTCTCCCTCTGCACACTCCCCCTAGGTGAGTTCATCCATGCTTTTGGCTTCAATTCTCACCTCCTGGAGGAAGACTACTAAAGTAGGCATTATGGTTGACTCTTTAACTTCAACACCACCCCAGATGATTACTCTGAGCCCATCATATTAATATTCCATCCTTCTTGCCAGTAATTGGTTTAGAGATGGGGATATGCTCTGGTCCTGTCCAGTGAGGCTAAGGGGACATCCTCTGGGGGGCTTCTGGGAAAGGTTTCTTCACTCCTAGGAGAGAGCCCCTGGAAGCAATAGTGACTCTTCTTCCTGGGAATGTTGTCAAGCCTGAATGTGGACTGTAAGTAAGGCAGCCATTGTACTAACAGCTGAAGATGCAGCCAACAGCAAAGATGGCAGAGTGCAGAGCTGGAAGGAGTCTTTGTCTTTGACAGTGTTCAGTCTGCCAACCCCAGAGGCCACCCTAAAGCTGAACTTCCTCAAACAAGGGAAATTAAATATCGTCACTGCAGAAGCCATTGAGAATGGGCTTTCTGATGTTTGTAGCAGGAAGCATTCTTACTGATACAACCAAGGCAGCATTATGGCTTTTGTGGTTCCCTTTCTGCAGAACAATTTCTTTCTAAATTACATTTTATGATTGTATTGGCATAAAGATGAATATATCAATATTGTACATTAAAACATCTTTGACTTAAAAGTTTATTTTTTCCTCCGATTTAAAGAGGATTAAAGCATTTTTTATGGACCCATAAAAGTATTGGAGAACTAATGTGCCTAGTGTGCATAGTAGATAGAATGGCCCCAGATACAACTCCCAAATATCCATCTCTAGTCCATACCTCCCTTTTGACTTTCAAACCTTCACATCTGCTTATTGGATAGTTCCATGTGGGTGTCTTACCTCAAATTTAACATACCCATGGCTGAACACATAATTTTACACACATCTTCTTTTTGTCCAGTGTCCCCTCTCTGAAGGAACTATTCACCTCCCAGCTAGTTGCACCAGTCAGAAACCTGGGGCCTCAACCTCTCTCATCCCATGCCCAATCCATCACCAAATGTTGTCAATTTTCCTTCTGAAATGGCTCTTAAAAGCATTGACTTGCTTCCATTTCCACTCCTATCTCCACTGCTGTTATCCATGTTACCAGCATCTCTTGCCTAGATTACTGACGTGGACCCTAATGGTCTCCTTGCATCTCGCCGTCCCTATAATCTTCTATCTACACTGCTCTCAGGAAGATCTTTTCAAACTGCAAACCTGATTCTGTTATCCCTCTAGCTAAAACCTGCTGATGGCCTCTGTTGTTCTTGTGACAGAGACCCAAACCTTTAGCAAGGCTTCTCAGGCCCTGTCTAGCCTGGCCCTGCCTCATTTTGTCCTTCTCTCTTACTCTGTGCTCAGCCACATGTTCTTCCCTTAGCCCCTCAAACACAAAGGCTCTCTCCTGCCATAGGATCTTTGCACATGCTATTCTTCCATTTTCTACTCCTATTTCAGTTTCAATATACTTTGCCAAGTAAGCCTTCACAGACTCCCCAGTCTACCTAAGGGCATTGGGTAAGTTTCTTAACTGCCTGATGCCTCTGTTTTTTTCATCTGTAAAATGAAGATGATAATAATGCCTAACTCATACTTTTGTTGTGAGGATTAAATAGAATGATGAATGGGAAGCACTGCTGAGGTCAGACTAGTGCTATGTTCTGCTTGGGCAATTGTCCTACCCTCTGCCTGTCTTTCTAGATGGGAAAAGTAGTGGAGACTCCCCCTCACCTCCAGTTCTAGGTGGGAATCTTGGGGTAAGATGGGTCCTAAAATGTGAGGGTTTTGAGGAAGAGCATCTACACAAGGGCACTCAAAAATTTGTAAATGACTTTAGTGAAACCAAGGAGCTAATTGTGCCCGGGATTTATTGACAAATACCTGGGTTGGGCTGGAGGTACTCAGAGAAAGGGAGAGATCAAGAGAACCCACAAAGGTCAGGGAGAAAGGGGAGGTCAGCAGGAGCACACCACATTTCCCTCAAATCTACAAATGGCCTGTAGCCTCTAGAGCAAAAGACACTGGTTACAATGGGGTCTGTATGTCAGGCAAACCTGGGCTTCCATCCCTATCCTGTCACTTATGGACTGGAGGATCAGGAAGGTAACTTCACTTCCCTTATCTATAAAATGAAGCTCATGAACTTATTTTGCAGGGTTGGTAGGAGGATTAAGTAGAACTGTATTTTGCTCAGTCTGCCATGACAAAGTACTGTACAGGCTACCTTAATTTATTGTACTTGGCTTTATTGTGCTTTGTAGGTACTGTTTTTTACAGGTTGAGGGTTTGTGGCAACCTGTGTTGAGCAGATCTATTGGCTCTGTTTTCTAACAGCATTTGTTCCTGGGGCACCTGGGTGGCTTTAGTTGGTTAATCTTCTGACTCTTAATTTCTGCTCAGGTCATGATCTTGGGGGTTGTGGGATCAAGGGCTTAGCGCTGAGCACTGAATGTGGAGCCTGCTTGAGGCTTGAGATTCTCTTTCTTCCCCTCCCTACCCCCTGCTAGTGTTCTTGATCTCTGTCTCTAAAAAAAAAAAAAAAA
>CM052900.1:134939565-134983077 GCA_028534135.1 Potos flavus
AAAAAAAAAAAGACAATAGAAAGCAGTTTGAGTACCTGTGGGACATCCAAGTGGAGCTGCCCAGGGGCCATTGGAGGGACACCTGTGGAGGTTCAGAGACTGGTCTGGTTTGGTGATATAGATTTGGGAGTCATTGTAATAGAAATGCAGCTGTGGGGAAGTGCCATCTTTGAGGGATAATATGGCATGTGTGGAGAGAAGAGGGCCAAAACCAAGTTCCAGGTTTTTTGGGAGAAAGAATCTGATTTGCCCAGCTTGAGTCCAGTTGGCTGGGGTTAAGGGGTTAGAGTCAAGTCAGATAAATATGTTGCTGAGTCCCAGGGCCTCAACCTTGTAGGCGGATGTGGGAGAGGTCATTCTTCAAGAAGGCAGTTGTTAAGCTGATATGGCATCAAAAAGATGGCTACCAGAGTATCCTCCTGTAGAGTTGGAATTCCCATTTAGTAGGCACTCAGTAAATATATGCTGAATCAATGAATATATAAATAAATGAATTACTTAATGAAGGGATGAATAATCTTGCCACAGCCTTTTTTGTAACATTGTTTTTATTGATATGTAATGTGCACACTATAAAATTTTCAATTTTTAAGTGTACAATTCAGTGGTTTTTAGTATTGGCACATGTGTTTGATTTCATGTTTCCTTTCATGAGACACATGATTGAGTCCTGTGTGGATATGGAGTCGATATGACCAACACCGCCCCCCCCCCCACCTGCCGCCATCAACAGTTTTTCTTACACAGAAGGTAGCTTGAGGAAAGAGACTCCTTTTCCTTCTTTGGAGGATGCTCAAGAGAGGAGCTGGAAAGGGCTAGCCCGTGACCTGGGAAGGCTACAGAGGGACACTGAGGAATACTGAAGATATTCTGGGTAAAGGGAGGAGTGCAGGCACACATTGTCATTGCCTTCAACACCTCTATAAGACTGCAGCAGGCAAGATGTATTTTCAGATGGCCCTGGCCAAAATAAAGCCCATGAATGCCAAAAACTCTCTCAACAATGGAGGCTGGAATGCACAGAGAGCATGGAAAGGACTGGAAAGTGTTTTTTATTTCCTTATCCCTTCTGTTGGAAGAATAATGATCCCTCAAAGAAACCCGTGTCTTAATCCCCAGAACCTGTGACTACGTCATGTTATATAGCGAAGGGGAATTAAAGTTGTTAATCAGCTGACTGCTTATCCAGGTGGGACTAATATAATCAGAAGGATCTTTAAGAGTAGAAGATGGAGGCAGAAGAGGAATCAGAGTCAGAGAAGGGGATGTAACAATGGAAGCAGGGGTTAGGGGGATTTGATGCAAGGACTTAATCCACCTTTGATGACTCCGAAGGTAGAAGGGAGCCATAAGTCAAGGAATGAGGGCTGCCTCCGGCAGCTGGAAAAGGTAAGGAAATGTATTATCTCCTAGAGCTTCCAGAAGGAACACAGCCCTGCCAATAACCTTGATTTTAGCCCAGTGAGACCCATTTTGAACTTCTGACTTCTAGTACTACAACATGACAAATTTGTATTATTTGAAGCTACTAATTTTGTGGTAATTTTTCATAAAAGCAATAGGAAACTAATATGCCTTCCTAGCTATTTAATTCCTAAAAGGGGCAACAGCAAGATTCACTTTTAGATCTTTGTTTCTTTTTATCTCTTTAAATTGTTCTCTATTTTCTCTAAGATCTACTAGATTTTGTCTTCCTGGGTCCCATTTTTCTCTCCAGGGAGAGGGCCCTTTGGGGATGTTGCTGAGTCCTTAAGCCCAAGAACATGTCTACCCAGGTCCATCTGTCCTTCTAAGGCCTGTCCGAAATACCACCTTCTGCTCGAAACCCTTATCATTTTCCCCAGTGGATAATCTTTCTTCCTCTCCATCCCTGCAGCACACTCACTCCTCACTGGGACACTTGTCACACTGTCTTCTACATTCAGGACTTTGTCTCAACTCCCTTAGGAGTTTGTATTTGTTTGTCCTTTGCTGTTTTAAATTGCCAGCCTTGTAATCAGGAAAAGGCATGTACTTTGTTCCCAGTTTGGGGAGAGAGCTCAGTAAGAGATAAAGAACAGAAATGTGTTGTTTCCCTAGGACTGTAATCTCAGCTCCTTGCTCCCGCCAGTTGATGATGTCAACCACCAGGAAAAGACAACAATGAATCCTGCGCCGAAGGCCAGCCAATGGCTGCTTTACTCACTGTACTGGCTATCTCTTATACCCTCCTCATATCCTCTAGGCCCTCCTTTGACACCATCATTGCTGGGGAACCAGCTTTACACAAGTGTTATGTGGCAGCAACTCATCTCAGCTCTTCCACATCTCTCACTTTCTGTCTCAGGGCTTCTGTAAGAGCCGCCTGCATTTATATTGGTGCTCCTAGAAAGTGTGAGGGTTTAACATGTCATGAGACAACCCTTGACCAAAGGAAATGGGAGTTGAAGGATAAATTCTCCTCTCTTATGGCCGATGGGCAAACACTTTTGAGGTGGCTTTCCACAGCTCCTCAGAAGGTTCCAATAAGATCAAGCCCCAGTTTCCACAGCTGTGATCAACTCAGGCATGCACTTTTTTTTTTTTTTAGGTAGAGCGTGAGCATGCAAGAGCGAGGTGGGGAGGGGGAGAGGGAGAAGGGAGAGGGAAAGAGAATCATAAGCAGGCTCCATGCCCAGCGTGGAAAAAAAGAATCCTTCATGGCTACGAACATGATGTTCTTGCTCTTCCTAGGATTTTCGGCCCAGAAGTCTTCTGCTCCCTTACACCACCATCATTAAAAAGAGTTGCCCATTAACATCCTCAGACGAATAATTGTTTTAAAAAGTATTAGTGGCATTAACTTTAGAAAAATTGTCAAAAGAGCAGAATGGTAGTTCTTTAGTTACCTGCAGGCTGTACTTTTGTACATTACACTGATACCGTTAAATAAAACATTTTGAATGTTTGCACATCTGCTGATAAGTGAACATTTTTGCTCTATTACATGTATCGAGCAACAGTTTGGTTTTGCCATCTTTGTGGGTATAGTGCTATGAGTCCAACTTTGAATTTTTTGTGCATTTTACTGATATTTTACATAAGTAAATGAAAAATGGAAAGGTGAAATTGCTGATAGTGGTGGTCAAATGTATATGTCTTATAAACATATTGCGGTTGAGATAAAATGGCTACCGTTTGGTTAACCTGAAAGTGCTGACTTTTTATTCTCATTTGGATGCCCATTAGTGTTAACTCAGTTCTTTTTGTGTTGATTTTAAAGGGAAAAAGTTAAAGAATAGTTTAAAAATGCTGGAAATATATAATTGATATAATTAGAGATTATATATATTTATACATATATATGTATATTTATATATACATATAAATATATTTATCTACATATATATTTGATTATTGAGAATAGATCTCTTTCCCTGGCTTGATAAATGTATTTAAATTTTCATACATTTGACTTTCATACAAGATTTTATGAACAAATAATGTATGAAAATAGGATATTTACTGCTTATACATTTTTCTGGGACACCACTGATCAAAACTTACAAAGAACTTTGAGGGGAATAGGAGAAATTTTCAGATTCTAAAAGCACCACAATAATATGAGAAGATATATGTTAGCTGTACCTACTGTGGTAATCATTTCACAATATACATAAATCAAACCATCATGCTGTATGCCTAAACTTACACAGTGATGTATGTCAATTAATTCTCAAAAAACTGGAAAAAATATCACATTTAATAAAATTGCACGACAGGGCTCAACAACAACAACAACAGTAGTAGTAGTAACTCCTGTTTAAGTTCTTGCTGTGTTCCAGGCTCTATGTGTGCTATGTCACAAATTCAATCCCATTTGAGTCTTAGTCATTAATTGAAGTACTCAATATGCTGTCCCCCCATTTTATAATACAGCATTCTAGAGTTCATAGAATTAAAATGACTCATCCAAAATCACACAGCCAGTATGTAGAGGCATTTGTGGATTCCAAAGCCCATGTAGTAATCTCCTATTTGTATTACTCTCCTGTTTGCTCAGCAGTCAAGTTTGAATAAGCCTCTTTTAGAGTCAGATTATGACTAGATAATAAAATCTGTGTAAGAAAAAAAGGCAAGAATCTCTGTGTCTTGTGGTACAGATAGATAAAATGTTTTCAGGAATGAGAAATAATGAAATTATTGAAAATAGACATCTTTCCCATTTATAATGTATTGAAAGGGGAACAATAGAACACCCAATACATTACAGGTTATTGATATGACATTTTGCAGGAGACTGAGGCTGATGAAACATTTGCTTTGCTATATCACTGCCATATTGTATTATCTGTCCCCACCTTAAGAATGAATCTGAATGAATGTGTGCATTCCTTTCTCTAATTTGCTTCTTACTTACATTGTAAAAGCAGCCCTTTTCTAAACAATCTAGGAAAGAATGTTTAAGAAACTGAAAGCATTAGCCAATGGCCTCTGTTTCAGCTATTCCACTTGCAGAAGCAGAAATGCAAACCTACAAATGTTGACGAAATGACAATATGCCAGAAGGGTCTTAAAAAAATGTTGCACAGACCATAGGGAAGCAACTGGGTTTCTGACAAGCAGCATACTCCATTCTGGAAATACATCAATTAAAGGAGTAAATGAATGTGAGGAAGGAGGAAGGAAAGAGAAGCATGTTCCAGTCTTGGCTAATCTTCAACTTGGAGCAACCAATAAAAATTTTAGAGGCAAAGCAGAAAAAGCAGAAACTGGTGGCAATGATTGCTTAGAATATAAGTCCCATTAGATTAAATCTGAGTAAATTTTGGTCTATTTTTCCTGAAGATCTTTTCTAGAAAAGAATGCCATTTGTATTTGAGAATTGAGAAGACATAATTAATGTATTTATTCAGTCAGCAATCACATATCAGGTGCAGGACATAGTGATCCCTGAGTGAGATTCGAAGTTGTATAAGATGTATGGGCCATGAGGAGGATTGGGGGAGAGTGTGTGGGGGTGTTCCAGGCAGAGGGAAAAGTATATGCTGAGGTACATAGGAGAGGCAGATGTTGATGTCAAAGGAACAATATTTTTTATATATGGGGAAAATTGCTCTTAAAAAAAAAAAAATCATGGCTCATTTTCACTTTCAGGACAGGAATAGCATTCATGGCATAGGTAGATGGTTCTTGTTGTTGAGGAAAAAAAACAATGTGTAAGATTTGGGAGGGTCCAGAAATGCCTAGAAGGAGGAGAACTGGAGAGAGCAGAACTCCTCTGCCAAAGAAAGCAAGAAGTGACAGGAATTTGGAGTTTTGGCCAGCTGGGGGAATAGGCCTGGGCAGCTTGGAGAGAATAGAGCAGTGAGGAGAAGAAATGAAAAGATGAGAAGGCTAAGCCCAAGGAAGAATCTTGGGCAATTTAAGTCTTTGTGAGTTGGAGAACAGGATAATCAGTGAGAAGGAAAACATGAGTCCTTCCCAAAGGATATACAAAACACTGAGAGGGGACAAACTTCTACATTCTGTGGGACAGTGGCTTGAGTAATTTGTATTTGGATATTATAGAATAACTCCAGTAGAACGGGGGACTCAATGTGATAGTTAGTTGAATTACATCTATTTTGCTAAGTTGACATCTTTTATTTGAGTTGTTTTTTTTTTTTTAAAGATTTTATTTATTTATTTATTTGAGAGAGAGAGCGAGCAAGTGTGAGCAGGGGAAGAGTAGAGGGAGAGGGAGAAGCAGACTCCCCACTGAGCAGGGAGCCCAGCGTGGGGCTCAATCCCAGGACTCCGGGATCATGACCTGATCCAAAGGTAGACGCTTAACTGACTAAACCAGCCAAGGGCCCCTTTTATTTGTGAGTTTTGCCTGCTTTTACTAACTGGCAAACAATACTTTGTTCTTAAGTTTCTGCAGCTTATCGGCTCCATTTTTTTAATATTTTAAAATAATTTAAAAAAAATTTAAATTGGTTATTTTGTAATTTACATTCTGAACTTAAGATGTTTTAAATATAATATACAAAATATAGTAATCTTGAACAAATAAAATTACACACAATACAAGTTTATGTTCCTAATCCAACAAGAAAGAATTTCAAATGTTTAAAAATTTCCCTAAATTCCTAGTTAAAAAACACATTCTCTATTATTTAAATATTTCTTGGAAATTTGTAAGTCTGACCTGCAGCCTGAATCAATTCTTTGATTTAGAGGAAGGACATTATAGGCAAAGGATGCAATAAAATAGCCGTTACTGTGTCTCTGTTTCATTAGTTCTTTAGAGTGATCCATCCAGGGTGTGTACTCTAGGGGCTATAAAAGTGTATTCTCCAGATTCTTCATCCTCTCCACTCCTAGTCCAATCTATCCCTCCTATTTGATTTGGACACACCAACATTCACTTTCATGTCTCTGGGCCTGGATGCTTGGTTCTGTGTTCAATGTCATGGAATGAGAAAGAATATTCAGAGCTCAGAAGAGAGGTTTATGTTGGAGACAAAAATCTGACTTATTGATACATAGCTAGTTATTAAAGGTATGGGTGCGGATGGGATCATGTAGGGAGAAATGTTTGAGTGAGATGAGAAGTGCAATAAAAATATTTGGGTCCAGGTCAGGGAAAAGGAGCCAGCAAAGAAGAAAGAGGAGTGAATGTGTTGGTAGGAGATCAACCAGAAGAGTGTGTTGCCATAGAAAGTAGGAAAAAGTGTTTCAAGAAGGAGAGAATGATCAGCTGAGTTAGGTGCTGCTGAAAGGTCTAATAAGATGGTCACTGAAAAGTGTCCATTGGATTTGGCAATGTGGAGCTTATTGTGACCTTGGTGAGAAAAATTTTGAGGAAGCAGTGGGGGTAGCAGTTGTAAGAGGATATTAGATCAAGGGAGGGATTTCCTATTCTATGTGGAAGATCCTAGCTCATGTTTGAGTGCTGAGCCCATGTTTGAGTGTTTACTGGAAATAACCCAGTAAAATATTTATTAGTTAAGATAAAGTAGTTGCTATATAAGCTACCCCAATTATTCATAATGACTCAAACATGATAGAAGTTTATGTCTTCATAACTTAAAATCTAAAGCAGTTAGGTCTCCTTTAAATGGCACTTCAGGACCTAGACTTCCTCCATCTTGTGGTTCACACATCTTCAACAAGGCTTCTATGCCTCCAAGCTTGTGTGCATCAAGCAATGAAAGGGAAAAAACACAGATGATATTTGTGGGATGTCTTTGTGTGTCTGGCCTAGAAGTAGCACATATCACTTCAGTGCAGATAACATTGACACAGATAACATCAGTCACATGGATCCACACTCCATACCTAAATGTGAGGGAGGCTGGGAAATTTGGTTTAGTTGTGTGCTCAGGATGAAGAGGAAATGGGTTTGGTGAATAGCTAGCAGTCTCTGCCATAGAGGGAGAAGTTAAAGAGATGGAGTGGGGGTAAGGAAAGATGAGGTGGGAGTGAGGGACGAGGATAAAGGCAAGAGTAAGCTTTCGGAGAAGGCAAAGAGGAAGATACCAGGTCCCAGAGCCCATGAGGAAATATTATTTTCTAGCCAAGAAAAAGTGGCAGAGAGGTCGAAGGTATTTGCAAGAGAATGATCACAAAGATGGATCATTTTTAAGGCAACAAGGGAACACGGGAGGGAGCTGATGGAAAGAATGGGCAAAACTAATTAGTTGGAAGTCCCAATAAAGCCAAGAATGGCTTCCATGGAGATTTTTAAATAAATGAGCTGGAACAAGAGGGCATTGTGATGTTTGCCCTCCCAAGAATGAGATGTTTCAACAAATTATTTAGGAGGTGGTTAGATTCCGATGATGACAAGTTCTATGTGTGACCAGGAACATGGGAGGCTGAGAGGGAATGAAGAAAATTGTCACTGACTGTAAGGAAGGCAAGGAAACTGAGAGCCCAGGATAGTGGATGGCTTCACTTTGTGGATGGCTTCACTATGTGGGTACTGGTACCACTCAGAAGGGTGATAAGAGTTGTAAAGGAGAGGAAGCCTTGAGTCACATGCCAAAGTCTTCAGCAAATGACAGGTCATGAGCAAGAGGCTGCAAAATGGTAGTTTTGTGGGCAGGAAAGGAAGGTGGTATAATTGGATAGGGTGAAACCTCAAAGGCACAATAATTTTTTCTTTTTTTAAATAATTTTTCTTTTACAAGACAGGAAGATAGGGGCACGTGGGTGACTCAGGTCATGGTCCTGGGGTCCTGGGATCAAGCCCCATGTTGGCTCCCTGCTCAGCGGGTAGTCTGCTTCTTTCTCTCTCTTTGCCCCTCCCCACCATTCGTTCTCTATCTAGCTCTCTCTCTCTCTCTCAAATAAATAAATAAAATCTTAAAAAAAAAAACAAGAGGGAAAGATAGTAAGAGGCTAGAAACTGTGCGATGGTGAAAAGAACACTGACCTCACCTTCCAAACTTCAAGACATTAGGTTGGAGAAAAAGCTTTGGAGGATGTGGTGTTCACAAGGGACCACTAGGCTTCGGTTCAGGCAGAAGGTGAAGGCTAGTGTAAGAAAAGCTTGGGGATGCGGCTATCTAAGGGGGTTTGCAGGTTTCAGAATGGAAGTTCAAGAAGATACAAAGGAATGACTGGGGAGCCCGGCAAGGAAGGAGGGCTGAGTCAGTTGAGAAGATGTAGAAAACAGGTGAGAAAGGAGAGTTAGAAAGTTAAGGTGACCCCTTTGAATGGGGTTCAGCCTGAGAATTTCTTTGTTGAAAGAAGTACACACTGGCCAGTCATTGTTGGGAGCCTTCTTGTGGTGATTTGGCAACAACTATGGCTCTGCAGCTTAACATGCATCTGGCCTAGAAGTAGTATGCAGAGGGGGGTTGAGGTGGCCCAAGGCATCTGCCCTTAGGTTCACGTGGAACAGCCACTCGGACCCAGAGCTCAACTTGTGATGGGTCCCTGCCTAACTCTCCAGCTTCCTCTCACTTCATTGCACTCTTTGCTACAGTCACATTTTAGATCCTCCATCCTGCCATGTTCGTGCTTGCCCCAGGAGCACATCCCTTCTCTCTGCCTGGAATGCTTTTATTTATTCTTCAGATTTTGATTAAAATATTACTCTTCAGGTATATTCCAGGTCCCCCCATTAATCTCCCTCATCACACTCTGTGCCTTTCCTTCACAGAGTTTATCACAGTTGTAATTTTACATTTATCTGTATACTCATTTAATTAAAGCATCTCTCTTCCTCTTGTCTGTAAGTTCGATGAGGCCTTACACATGGTCTCCCAGCATTTATCCCAGTACTTATACAAAATTGCTATAGTGGTTTTAGAATATGTCCACAAATGCTTTCACACTCTCTCTTTCCAAGATGGAAGTCTACTTCTCCTTTTGAATGCAGGCCAGAACTTGTAAGTTGCTTCTAACAGAATGTGGTGGAAGTGATGGTACATGACTTTCTGAGGTAATAGAAAGAATACAGCTTCTTGGTGCTTTCTTACTCTTAGATCACTTGTTCAGGGGAAGCAAAGCGCTGCTGTGAGGTCACTCACTCAAGAAACTCTGTGGTAAGGCCCACATGGAGAACAGCGGCCTCCCACCAACAGCCAGGAATCAGCTTGCCAGCCAGGGGAGGAAGGCAAGCTGAAAGTGGATCCTCCAGCCCTGGTCAAGCCTTCAGATACCTGCAGCTTTTGCTGACATCTGACTGTAACCTCATGAAAGAATCAAGATGATGAATGATTATTGTTGTTTTAAGCCTCTGAGTTCTGGGGTAATTTGTTATGCAGCAATAGATAACTAATATAGCAGGTTTTCAATAAATACTTATTTAGTGAATGAATCAGCAAATTCATGAACACTTGTTTGTTTCCTTTTTTTTTTAAATTTGGCACCAATCAGTAATTTTATCAGTCATGATTCTAACAGATGTCTGAAACTTTGTTTTGACTTTTCTCTGCATTTGACTTTATAGAGTTTTTCATCCGTATACATTGGAGTAAAAAATACAAACAAGGCAGCATAAATATTTGACCCTTGAAAGATGGTGTTTAACTGAGTGAAGTTAGTACAAGGAAAGATTAATTATATTTGCAGTTCCATGACATACTACCAAAAATTAGTTGGCATAAAAGCAAAGCAGACAAGGGAGATAAACCATAAGAGACTCTTAATCTCAGGAAACAAACTGAGGGCTGCTGGAGTGGAGGAGGGTGGGAGGGTTGCGGTGGCTGGGTGATGGACACTGGGGAAGGTATGTGCTATGGTGAGTGCTGTGAATTGTGTAAGACTGATGAATCACAGACCTGTACCCCTGAAACAAATAATACATTATATGTTAATAAAAAAAAAAGTAAAGCAGACAAGACAAAATTATTAAGGATCATCAAATAATGGTGAAATTTTGGACAAGAGAAGTTTTTTTTTTAAAAATTTAAATCTAGATTTTTACCCAATTTTTAAGGCAGTTAAGTTGGCCTACATGTCATTGCATCCTTTGACCAAATGTTTGCACCTACTGGGTTTAAAAGGCCAAATACCGAAGGGTCATCCACCAATGCAATTGTTTTGTCTTTGCCTCTGTCAACAGAACCTCCTGAATCCTTTCAGCCTCACAGAAGATGGAGGAAATTTTCACAGGGAATCTTGACCTGGTAAGATGTAACATCCTTTGTTCCCTGTTGTGGCTACAGCACAGAAGCAATGGCTGGCACTTAGCAGGCATTCAAAACATATTTGTTGCATAAATGAATGAATGAATAAATCTCTTTACTCATCATAATCATTCAGATGTTAAAAGCTTTTCCAGATGCCTAAGTAGGAATAAATGCATAACTAACACTATCTGGCAAAAATAGGGAAAGCCTGAATTACACTAGCATCAGCCTGACAAATGCGATGAACTACTGTGTTATTGTTTGTTTGCTCATGTTTAAATTTTCTTCACAAAAATATAATTTTTGTTTCACAACTGTGTGGTCAATTAGGGGTGTGGCTGAATCTGTGGACTGGCTTACTCAACATCTGTTCTAGTCTTATTATAGTGTGTCTTCCTGGAATGCTGAAAACGGAAAAGCCTAAAACTACGTTTTCTAGATTCTTTTGCTGCTAGGGTTTTGAATGAGATTTGGGTTCCTTCAATCAAATGTATTCACCTGGGACCTGAAAATGAACTGAGTTAAGAGGGGAAAGAAAGGGAAAGTTTGAGGTGTCTATCTTGCTAGTCCTGATGTTTAAAGGGAAGCAGTTTGGTCTAGACCTGGAAGCAGAGGTGATGGCTCCTTCATTTGGCAGGTAGCTTCCTGATGTGGAAAAAGTGGCATGATTCCAGAGCTTGTGGCTATTAGGGTGACTCCCTGATTCAGCAGGTAGCCTCCTATTCTTGGCAGGAGCAGCAGCCTCCTCCATATCTCAGCTCTGCAGTGTGGCTTAGAAATTCTTCCTGGAAGATCAGCCTAGAGTCTGTTTCTTCAGCCCATGTAACAATACTGTAAGCCAGTTGATACCTTGCAATAAACCCTTTCTGCCCCAAGAGTTGTTGTTTTTTTTTTTTTTCCTTTCTGCCACTGAACTTTAATTGAAGAGCAAGGGACTGAGAAATACTATACAACTGACAAAATTATTTTTTAAAACTTTTTTTTATTAGAGAGAGACAGAACACATGTGAGCAGGGCAGGGGTTGGGGGAGGGGTAGAGGGAGAGAGAGAATCTCAAGGAGGCCCCTTGCTCAGCACGCTTAGCGCGGAAGCCAACACAGCAGTCAATTTCATGACCTGAGAGCATGACCTGAGTCGAAATCAAGAGTTGGATGCTTAACCAACTGAGCCACCCAGGCATCCCCACCCAATTATTTATTACTATATAGATCATTAGAATATAGAGGTACTTTAATATTTATGAAATTTCACATACTCTATTGTCAGGGAGATCCAGTTTGAAACAAAAATATGTGCTCCTGAAATAATCTGTACATTGATTTAAAAAAAAATCCTACCAAACTTGAATTCTACTGAAGTACTCTTTTGTTGTTTGCTAATGCTATTAGGACTGCTGTTTGCATGTAACAGAATTCTATGGAATTTAACCAAAAGAAAAATGAATTTATATAAGGGTACGGGTCCTTTCATAGAGCCCAAGGGCAAGGATGCATCTGGACCTCAGAAGTGGCCTGGAGCCAAGGACGGCAGTGCTACAGAGAACCCGGGAAACCCTCTCACCAGCTCTCACCATTGTTTCTCTCTGAATATCTGCTTTATTCTCTTTCACTACTAACTTTCTGTGCATCCCAATCAATAGGGTTAACAAAGGGGCTCCATCTCCACATACATACCCTCCCTTTCAGAGGACAGACTCTCCTAGACTCAATTCCAGAATCTTGAGGAAAGACTGAGCAGCCCACTTCAGTCAGGTGCGCAGTTCAGCTAAGTTGCACAACACTAGAGGTTGCCATTCACCTTGTTTTCTATGCAAAAGGCATCCGCGGAGCGCATTTTCTAGACTAGGATGTGAATCATGCCCCTTGGAATTGTGCCACTACCTACCCTAAACCAATCAGCTGGAATCTGGAGTCAGAGTCCTGTTGTGGGAACCTGGCAGTGGGTGCTCTGTTCCTGAAATCATATAGATTGTGGGGAGGGGGAGGGTGGATCTGTAGGAAGGGCAAGTTATCATGTATGGGGGAATTATTGGGAGCTCAGGAGACAAGGTCACTGATGTTCATGATAAGAATGATATACTGATTTTAACTATATTAGACCAGCCATGGGCAAACTATAGCCCCTAGGCCAAATCCAGTCTGCCCCTGGTTTTGTAAATACAGTTTTATTGGAACACAATCATACAGATTCTTTCATGTTGTCTATGGCTGCACTTGTGCTACACCGGCAGAGTGGAGTAAGAGCAGCCGAGAACATTCATTTCACAAAGCTACCATATTTACCATCTGGCCCTTTACAGAAAAAGTTTGTTGACCTCTGTGTTAGACCCCTGCTGCTCAAAATGAGGCCCCAAAGCCGGGCGTCTCAGTATCACCAGGGAGCTTGTCTGACCTCCACTTAGAACTATTGAATCAAAACCTGCTTTTTTTTTTCCCATCGAAGCATTCATTTGCATGTATGTATTACATCCCTAGGTAAAGAATCCCAGGATTTTCCCTCCTGTGTGTTTTCATCTTGCATCTTCATGGTCCATGATACCAGCTATCAGTATAATGAAACCAAACCGAGGGGATAGGAGCAGGTTATTCTGCCATTTTTCTAGATCTTTGAGTTGCATATCATATTCTAGATCACTCCACATTTGTTTGACCTCATGAGGTCCACAACAACTTTCCCAGTTCTGTGATCATCAATGAATTCAAATTCACCAATGTAACCATGCTTCAGCATCACAGTTAGAAACTGGACAATGACTTTGGAGCATGGCCTAATAAGAACCTAGTGTTTACCTCTCTTCGGCATTGTTGATATTCTTGAGAGCATCAGTCAGGACATTGATATGCACCATTATGACAGCATGGAAAGATGGCACAGACGGAGTCTGCTTTTTAACAAGATCCCAGGGTGATTTGGAGGCACATTAAGGTTTGAGAAGCACTATATTTAACTCCTTGATGGGCACAATCAATACCATTGAAAGTTTTGTTTCACGCAAGCCTCTTTTAGCTCATGGGACATGAGGCAATCCCCCAGGTACGTTAGACTAGTGTGCCACTATCCCTGGATTTGATGTAGCGATTTTTTTTTAGACTGTGTCAGAGCAGAGTATCTTACCATCAGCCAGAGTCAGCCTGGACAAAGGGATATCTAGGTACAGGTTGTTAAGTGCCTACTCACTCATTCAGTTATGACAAATATTTATTGAGGGCATACTCTGTGCCAGCCATTGAACTACAAATGGGGAACAAATTGGCACAGTCTCAGCCCTCATAGTGTTGTGAAGCTTTCACACATCATCTCATTTAATTCCTTCTATAACCTATGATGTAGGTACGTTAAGTACTTTACTTACAGAAAACTGAGGTGTGGGGAGACTAACTGACTTGCTCAAAGTCATGTGGCTGGTGAGTGGCAGAGCTGAAAATTGAACCTATGTCTGATACCAATGCTTTTTTCTATGTAGCATTGCTAAACAGGATTCTGGGAGATTATCATCTAAATTAGATCTATAGCCAGAGAGCCAGTGTTTTATAGATAAGAAACAGTATTCTTATCTCCCACTTCGCAGATACAGCCAAGATGATGCCACAAGATTAGGGCAGGCTAGAAATGAGAGGAGTTGAGCTCTTCTCGTAAGACCTTCTCTTCAGAAGTGAAGGACCTGCCACCTTTATCTGTGAGAAAGACAGATGACTCTGGTTCAATCAGTCCTTCCAGACACTTGAAGTGAGAAATTCACCTGAGGTTCTAGGGTAGGATAAAAAAAAAAGCACTGCCCTGAGGAGAATAGGGATCAGGGTAAATGCTGCTTCCTCCAAGGGACTCTCAGGATAAATCCCATTCACTGGAATCACCTTACCTTTCTGAGTCTCCCTTCTACCTGTTCTATACATCTCCTCAACTGACCCCGCCCTCCCTCCTTGCCTTGCTCCTCAATCATTCCATTGTACCCTCTTAAACTTCCATTCTATGACCTACAAATATACTTCTCCTATATACCTATATCTTCAACTGTAGGAGAGAGATGAAGCAGAGAGTGGTGTGAGAAGTGGGGTGACCAGGACACAAGTACATAATGGAGAGAGAAATACACAGGTGAAAATAGTGTAAAAATGGCCAAATTTGTAATATGAGCATCATTGGGTAAAATTTTTATTTTTTATTTTATTTTTTCAAGATAATTTATTTGCGAGAGAGAGTGAGAGAGAGTACACAAGTAAGGAGAGGAGCAGAGAGAGAGGGAGAAGCAGACCCCCTGCTGAGCAGGGAGCCTGATGCCTCGCTGCAGAGCTCGACTCCAGGACCCCAGAATCATGACCTGAGCCGAAGCAGATGCTTAACTGACTGAGCCACCCCAGCACCCCCGGGTAAAAAATTTCAAGGCTAGATTAATTCTCATGAATGTAACATTACAAAATGAGCATCAATTTCCCTTTGCCAGCTGCAGTGACACACAATTAGATATTTGAATCCTATGCCTAAAGCATTACTGTTCAGAAAAAGTAAGGCAGGTAATGGAAAAGTTGCAAAATCCAGCAGCTAGAATCAAAAGTGCTCTTGTTCCAACAATTGGATCTAAAGGAGACTAAGAGTCAAGCACCCAGGAAAGGAGAGAAGAGGCACAAATGGGAGGAGAAGAGGGTAGGGGTGATGTAAGACTAAGTAGAAGAAAGTCTGGCAATTAGGAGAGAAAGGAAGTCATTTGACGTTGGAAAGTGCCTGGCACGGAAGATGAGAACCTGGCAAAGGATGGACAGGTGACGAATCAATTACAACAAATTTTGCCTGCCATTATCTGGGCTTTGGAAATAAGTTGATGAGGCTTGGATTTAATAAATATTAAAATTCTAAAAACACTTAACTGCTGAGGGAGGCTGTGTAGCAATCACCATATGAACAGATTTCTAAGGCTAGACTAGACACCCATCTATTATGGATGGTTTGAGACTAACACATCCATCCTGCTACCACAGAGAGAATTTAATGACCCTGCAGGCCTTCCTTCCAAACATCTAAAGAGCTGGGGTGGGTGGAGGGAGGGAGGTTAAATGGTGCTAACTTTCATTCTGCGGTTTTATCACAGATTCCCTGCCATTAATTCAGATACAATTGACGAGCGTTTTCTCTAAACAAAACAAAGATTTAGTTGTTGATCTTTTCATGAATGTTGCTCTCCAATCTTTATACACCTTTTTATACAGTTATTGCCCTACATTCGTATACCCTTAAACACAGTAAAGTTCTACTAGATAAGTTTATTTGGAATTTACAATAACTTGAACAGGGGCTGGGTTAAAAATGAACTTTGCCTAACAAACTTTCCATCATAGATTAAAATTCATATTTTAAACAAAATTTGGGATTTAGAATGATAAATTTCCTTGAAGACTTTATTTATTTATTTTAAGATTTTATTTATTTATTTGACAGAGAGAGACATAGCAAGAGCAGGAACATAAGCACGGGGAGTGGGAGAGGGAGAAGCAGGCTTCTCGTAAAACAGGGAGCTCAATGCAGGGCTCGATCCCAGGACCCTGGGATCATGATCTGAGCCGAAGGCAGACACTTAACGACTGAGCCACCCAGACGCCCTGATTTATTTATTTTTAAAAAGATTTTTATTTATTCATTTGTCAGAGAAAGAAAGCACAAGCAGGCAGGCGGCAGGCAGAGCAGGCAGAGGGAGAAGCAGGCTCCCTGCTGACCAAGGATCCTGATGTGGGACTCGATCTAGGACCCTGGACTCAAACCCGGGACTCTGGGATCATGACCTAAACTGAAGGCAGACATTTAACTGACTGAGCCACCCAGGTGTCCCTCTTTGAAGATTTTAAAGCATTGTCTTGTGACAGGAAACTAAAGTGATGATTACTCTCTGCAAAAGCATTTTTAGGAGAGATTGTTTCCAAGTTTATCTCCCTACTAGACTATGAACTCCATTAAGGCCAGGGACTTTCTGGCTTGTTTACTAGATGTTCCCACCATTTAGCCCAAGCTGGCACAGGATATACAGTGAATTTTCTTATAAAATCAATCAATGGAAAACTTGCTGGAATTTGGAAGCCCTGTCTTAGGACATGATGAGAACTATCTTATATTAGGAAGTTTTACTAAGTTTTTTATCCAGGTTCTACTAATTACTGAGAAATGTGTTATCTAGGACAAGTCACTCAAACTTGGAGCCTCAGTTTTCTCATCTGTAAAGTAAGGATAGTGATAGTACCTATGACATAGAGTTATTGTAAGGATTCAGTGAGATAATATACTGTCCTATTAGATCCCAAGTCTTCTATAAAGCAGGGCTCTCTCTTATTTACAATAGCCAAGTCATGCAAGCAACCCAAGTGTCTAGCCATAGATGAATGGATAAAGAAGATATATATATCTATCTCTCTATATATAGATAGATAGATATGGAATATTGGAATATTACTCAGGCACTCGGCCATAAAAGAGAATGAGATCTTGCCATTTGGAACAACATGGATGGACCTAGAGGGTATAATGCTAGGCAGAATAAGTTAGTCAAAGAAAGACAAATACCAGTGATTTCACTCATACGTGGAATTTAAGAAACAAAACAAATGAACACACAAAAAAGAGATATACAAAAACAGACTCTTAAAATACAGAGAACAAACTGGTGGTTGCCAAAAGGGAGGTGGGTGGGGGGATGGATGAAATAGATAAAAGGGATTAAGAGTACACTAATTGAGATGGGTACTGAGTAATGTATAGGGTTGTTGAATCATATTGTACACATGAAACTAATATGACACCGTATGTTAATTATACTTAAAAAAAAAACCAACTTTGGTGCCATTTATATTTGGGGTGGGGTAATTCTTTGTTGTGGGGGTATTGTAGTGTACATTATAGGATGTTTAGCAGCATCTCTAGCTTATACCGTCTAGATACCAGTAGTACATCCCTATGCTCAGTACATAACACCCCAAAAATGTCTCCAGATATTGTGAAAGTTCCCCTGAGAGGTAAAATCGCCCCTGGTTGAGAACTGCTGCTATAAAATTATAGTAATTAATGTGTTACAGGTACAAAGATAGACAAATAGATCTATGGAACAGAAGAAAGAGACCAAAAATAGACTTCTTCAAATATGGAATGTGATAAATGATGAAGATGAAATCGCATATCAAGGAATAAGCATTTATTAAATGGTGCTGGAGCATTTGATTGAATAAATTACAATCTTATGCCATTAATAAAAATCTTTATTTTTTTTTTAAAGATTTTATTTATTTATTTGAGAGAATGAGAGAGAGAGAGACAGAGCACGAGAGGGGGGAGGGTCAGAGGAAGAAGCAGACTCCCCGCTGAGCAGGGAGCCCTATGTGGGGCTCGATCCCAGGACCCCGGGATCCTGAACTGAGCCGAAGGCAGACGCTTAACCTACTGAGCCACCCAGAAGCCCCCATAAAAATTTTTAGAAGAAAATGTGGGTGAATGTCTTCATTTCAGGGTATGAAGGATTTCTTAATTTTATTTTATATATTTTTTAAAAGATTTATTTGTTAGAGAGAAAGAGCGAGCAAGGGGAAGGGCCGAGGGATCTCATGACACTGCGATCATGACCAGAGCTGAAACCAAGAGTTGGACATTTAACTGACTGAGCCACCCACGTGCCCCAAGTATGAAGGATTTCTTAAACAGTACACAAAAAGCACAAAACATGAAGAAAAATGTTTATATCTTTTGTGTTAAAAATTATGTACATCAATGGCTTCATAGACAAAGTGAAAAGCTAAGTGGCAATTTGGAGGAAATTACTTGTGACCCAAATACCCAACAGAAGATATACATTTAGAATATAATGAAGAAGTACCAATCAACACCTAAATGCTGACTGTGTTAGTTTCCTAGAACAGATTGCCACAAACCAAATAGCTTAAAAACCAGAAATTTAGTTTCTCACAGTCCTTGAGGCTCGAAGTTCAAAATCAAGGTGTCAGCAAAACTAATTCCTTTTAATGTCTCTAAGTGAGAATCATTCCATGCCTCTTTCCTAGCTTCTGGTGGTGGCCATCAATCCTTGGCATTTCTTGGCTTGTAGTTGCATCACTCCAATCTCTGCCTCTGTCTTCACATGGCCTTATTCCCTGCGTCTCTATCTATATCTTAACACGAACTTCTTAGGACACCAGTCATTATATTTGGGGCCCATCCCAATCTAGTATGAAGTCATCTTAACTTGATTATATCTGCAAAGTCTGTACCTCCAAGTAAGGTCTCATTTTGTAGTTCTAGTGGGACACTAGTCAACTTCCTACGGTCTGCCATCTGAACCCTCAAATTCACATCCATTCCATATGCAAAAAAAAATTTATCCCATCCTAACATCCCCCAAAGTCTTAACTTATTCTTGTATCAACACTAAACCTCAAATCTCATAATATAAATAATCTAAATTAGGTATTAGTGAGACTCTGGGTATGGTCTACTCTGGAACAAAATTCCTCTCCATCTATGGACCTCTGAACCTAGAAAACAAGTTGTCTGATTCCAAAATACAAAGGTGAGCCAGACATAGGATAGATACTCCCATTCTGAAAGGGAGAAAATAGAAGGAATAACAGAAACTAGTTGTCTCAAGCAAATTCAAAACCTAGCAGGGAAATTCCATTTGGTTTCAATACCTGAGAATCATTGTTTGTGGCTTGATCTGCCCTCTGAGCTGCAGGAGGTCTCTTTAGCCTGTGCCTCTGGATCCATCTCTTTGTCCTCTGCCTCTGTGTCTACAGTACTGCCCTTGGAGTCATTCTTCCTTTTACTTAAAGCATAGCACATATTTGCAGTTGAGTATCACTCATTTCTTGTTGGTAGAATCTTTGAAGTCTGACAGCCTTCCTTCATTTAGTTCTGTCTCTAGCCCCTTGAGTCCAAACTGGCAGTGTTTCTTCTGATATACTATTCTCAAAAAGCTGTGTTGATCGTCCATATATGTCAAGGGGATCCACACCATTACATAAGAGGGTTCTCCAAAGATCCTTCTCAGAGAACTCATTTCTATTCTTGGATTCTGCTGAGATGGTTGATTAAATTCATAAGTCACAAATTTAATCTCTTCAGCAAAAGTTTATCCAGCTACATTCTTGGTTCTGTTTCCAGAGCACACAATCTGGATAGGCTGAGAAATCTACAAATCATCAAGTGCTGGTTCCTTTTTGTTTAATAATTCCTTCCTCAATTTATCTATTTCCTCTCACATTTTACTATAAGCAATAAGGAGAAATCCAGCCACACCTTCCATACTTTTCTTGTAAATTGTTTGAACTAAATATCTAAGTTCATTGCTTGCAATTTCTACTTTCTACCCAACAGTAAAATGTAATTCCGCCAAGTTCTTTGCCGTGTTATAACAAGGATTGCTTTTCTTCCAGTATCCAGTAACAGGTTCCTCATTTCCTGTGAGATCTCACCAGAAGCACTTTAGTCTCTATATTTCCAAAACAGTCTCTTCAAGGCAATCTAGGCTTTTTCTATCATGTGCCTCAAAATTCTTCTAGCCTCTATCCATTACCCAATTCCAAAATTACTTCTACAATTTTAGGTATTTGTTACAGCAGCACTCCACTTCCTAATACCAAAATCTGTATCAATCTGTATCAGTTAGGGTTCTCCAGAAACACAGAATCAGTATGGGAGATATGGGAGAGGGGAGAGAGAGAAGCAGGCTGGAAACATAGGCAAGAGTTGATGCTGCAGTTTTGCACTCTTAAGACAGGATTTCTTCTCTGGGAAGCCTTAGATTTTGCTCTTAAAGCCTTTCAGCTGATTAGATGATACCCACTACATTAATGGGGGTAATCTACTTAAAAAACTGATAGTTAATGTCAACCACATCTACAAAATATCTTCAGAGTAATACCAAGATTACTGTTTGATTCAAAAACTGGGTACTGTAGCCTAGTCAAGTTGACATATAAAACTAACCATCACACCAACCATAGAATAATGGACAAATAATGATAGCTAATTTATGAAAGAAGAAACCCAAATAGTCAATAGCACAGTAAAGTTGTACAACCACTTAGAAATTTAGATATCTGGGGCTCCTGGGCACCTCAGTCAGTTAAGCGACTGCCTTTGGCTCAGGTCATGATCCCAGGATTCTGGGATCGAGCCCCACATTGGGCTCCCTGCTCAGAGGGGAGCCTGATTCTCCCTCTTCTGCTCCCCCCACTTGTGCCCTCTCTCTCTCAAACAAATAAATAAAATCTAAAAAAAAAAAGAAAAGAAATTTAGATTTCTGTGTAAGTAGGGGCTGGATCAGAAAACAGGAACCATTTTATGTTTTCCAGGTATGAAAGGTTTAATATATGAATTAGGGGCTTATACAACCATTGGAAGAGCAGGAGAGTAAAGATTGGAGAAACCACCATCAAAGATCAGGTCCTACCAAGAAATTAGTAGTTCTTAAGAGCTTGCTGAGAAGTTGCCATAATTCTCAAGAACCTGAGAGCCAATTGTCTTAGTCTGCAGTAGTGAAGCAGAAGCAGGTAGTGTTCAAGAGCTTTCTGGGAAGCTACTATGGCTTTTATGCCTTCCCACATATCTGGCTGTAATTGACTTCAGAGAATAATGGTATCTTCTCTGCTACTCTCCATTTCATCTTAGAGAATATATCTTTACATGCCTCAGACTATTAGACCCCTGGAAAATTCATCAATGCAACAGTCTCCTTAATTTTTATAATGTTTATTTTCTGCCCTCTGGCATGCATGTGTCTTAAAAGGCTTCTAAGGTAATTGCTAAGCAATTTCCTGTTCATTAGGTATAGTCAGCAAGATGCTATCAAGGTAGTGAAACAACTACATATGGAAGTTGGTTATATAATATGGAAAGATGATATGATCAAAGTCTCTATACAGTCTAGATTATGACAGAGAATTGGAGAGTTGACACAGACTTGAGACAAGATAATGAAGGTGTATTGTTTCTGCCAAGTAAAAGTATCCTGCTCTGATTATCTTTGCCCATGTGAACCCCTCCCCCAGCCCCCATGCACACCAAAACAAAAGAGATAGGCCCTGCTTTATCTCTTAACAGTTAAGAGCTCCACTTGGCCTCCAGCACTCTTATCACACATTGAATTCCAGAAGCCCATTTCCTTGGCAGCATTTCCCACTGTCTTGCAGAGAATGGCGATAGGGAGTCTTTCAGGGATGCTAGTGCTTCCTTCCAAATGCATTTTTCAGTCTGGTGAAAGGAGTATATTTTTAAGACTGCTGTAACTGATCATTTTGCCATCTTCAAACCAGAAGTCCTATCCCTTGACCTTTTCAAACCACTTAATCTGGCTTTCATTCCTATCATTCCAACGCTCTAATTAAGATTACTAATAACCTCATGTTGCTAAATCCAAGGGACACTATAACCTTTAGCAGCATTTGACAATTTCTATTCTTGTCTTTAATATTGCCATTCTCTTTTGGAGTTCCTTGTACATCTCTGCTTCTCTGTCTTAAGCCTGGATCTTCCTCCACCATTCATTCTTTAATGTTAGGGTGCCTTAGGACTATTTCCTCAGCAATTGTCTTGCTTGTCACATAAACCATTCTCCTTGGGTCATCTCATACATCTCAGATCTTTTCTTGGGTTGTACTCTCTTCCTAGAATACTCTTCATCCCCTTGCTGTCTGACTAATTTCTGCCAGTCTTTAAATGTTAGTCTAAATGTCACCTCCTGAGTCTAAGACTTCCTTGATGCCTTGTACTAGGTTAGGAACCCTTTTGAACACTCAGAATTTTCTCTTTACAACAATTACATTTCTAATTACTTATTCACGTCTCATTTTCCATTAAATTGTAAGTACCTTGAGAGCAGGAGCAGTGTTAACACCTAACATAATGCCTGGCATGTATGTGGTGCTCAATAAATATTTATAGATTGTTCATAGATGACTACATAGCAGTAAGGGTCAAGTTGAATTTCATTTCAAATTGCTGAACAACTGTAGTCCAACCTTATTTGTTGAATAACATATATATTACCCATAATTTATAATACCTTCTTTTTCTTGTATTCTTATATACTAAATCTATTTCTAGGCTATATCTTCAATCTTATTGCTCTATCTATGTGTAAATATGCCAACATCATGCTATTTTTTAAAATAAACTTTTATTTTAGAATAATTTTAGATTTACAGAAAAGTTATAAAGAGAGTAACAGAGAGCTCCGGTATACCCCTCACTCAGTTTCCCCCATTGTTAACATCTTATGTTAATTACCACGGTACATTCATCAAAAGTAAGAAACTAACATTGGTAAATTATAATTAGCCAAATGCAAGACTTTGAATTTCACCCATTTTCCTATTAATGTCCTCTTTCTGTTTCTATCTAGGGCATTTAGTTGCTATGACTTTTTTTTTAAATTTTATTTTTTATATATATATTTTTTGACTTTTTTTCTTTAAAGATTTTATTTATTTATTTGACAGAGAGAGAGAGACAGCAAGAGAGGGAACACAAGCAGAGGGAGTGAGAGAGGGAGAAGCAGGCTTCCCGCTGAGCAGGGAACCTGATGCGGGCCTTGATCCCAGGACCCTGGGATAATGACCTGAGCCGAAGGCACACACTTAACGACTAAGCCACCCAGGAGCCCCTATTTTTTTTTACTTTTTTAAAAAAGATTTTATTTATTTATCAGAAAGAGAGCACGCACACACACAAGCAGGGGGAGTAGCAGGCAGAGGGAGAAGCAGGCTCCTTGCTCAGCCAGGAGACTGATGCAAGACTCATCCTAGGACCCTGGGATGCTGACCTGAGCCAAAGGCAGCCGCTTAACTGACTGAACCACCCAGGAGTCCCAAACTTCTATTACTCTCTCCGGTCTATGGTAGTTTCTTATCTTTCCTTGTTTCTCATGACTTTGATAGTCTTGAGATGTACTGGGTAAGCGTTATGTAAAATGTCCCCAAATCTGAGTTTGTCTAATGTTTTTCTCATGATTAGACTGGGCTTATGAACTGTTGGAAAGAATATCACAGAGGTGAAATGCCCTTCTCTGCATATCCCATTGGGGTAAATGATAGACCATATCACTGATGATGTTAACTTTCATCACTTGGTTAAGGTTAAGTTTGCCAAGTTTCTTCACTGTAAAGTTACTATTTTTCCCTTTCCTTGCCCTACCCTTTCATAGAGAGTTAGTAAGTATAGCTGACACTTGGAGGGGAGAGGGAAGAAATTAAGCTATGCATCCTAGAGTTGGAATCTCTACATATGTTATTTGGAATCCTTCACTGTTTTAATTATAGTTTTTAAAACATTTAAAGTTTCTGTGAAGAGAGAATCTTCACTCATTTTTTTTTATATTCTTCTACAATATACTCAAATTATCTTTAAATCATGTTATAATTAAAAAATTAATTTGATGATGATTAGAATTGCACTTAAAAATATATTAATTGGGGAAAGATTGACATCCAGGAATATGGTAATGTCTCTATTTAGTCAAATCTTCCTTTTTATCTCTAGGAATTATAATATGCTGATAATAAGTTCTGAAAGCACATAAACAGATATGCAAGAATCTGCTTTGTAGTCAGACACTGCAATCCTGTGGCTTCAGAGTCTGTCTGAAGACTGAAATAATGTCCAGGTTGCCCCAGGGAAGAAACTTATCAGAGATATAAACTTGAGGTTGTTACTGAATTTTGCTACATCAAAGTAAGTTATACAGAAAACACAATTACAAAACCCGAATGAGGTTTGGGGAAAAGACTGAAAAAAACCATACAGTCCTGAGGTCAGGGACCAGTTTTGGTTAATCTTTTTATTCCCCACTGCTAGGACACATTGGCACACATGAGCACTTGTCAAATGTCTGTTGAATAAGCAAATAAGTCAGTGAATAAGTATTCATTTAAAGTCTTGGTCTTGGGATGCCCGGGTGGCTCAGTTGGTTAAGCACCTGCCTTTGGTTCAGGTCATGATCCCAGGGTCCTGGGATCGAGTCCCGAATCAGCTCTTTGCTCAGTGGGGAGCCTGCTTCTGCCTCTGCATGCTGCTCCCCCTGCTTGTGCTCTCTCTCTCTCTCTCTCTCTGACAAATAAATACATAAAATTAAAAAAAAAAAAAAAAAGTCTTAGTCTTAAACTCTTGACCACAAAAGATGTTTTTTTTTCAGCCTTAGTGATACTGCTTTTTTAAAATTTAATTTGTTTCTTTTTAAATTTCAGCATAGTTAACATTTAGTGTTATATTAGTTTCAGGTGTACAACATAGTGATTCAACATTTCTATACATTACTCAGGGCTCATGGTAAGTGTACTCCTTAATCCCCACCACCTATTTCACCCCTCCCTCACTTACCTCCCCTCTGGTAAACATTAGTTTGTTCTCTATAGTTAAGAGTCTGTTTTCTGGTTATCTCTTTTTTTCTTTGTTCATTTGTTTTGTTTTTTAAATTTCACCTATGAGTGAAATAATATTGTGTTTGTCTTTCTCTGACTGATTTCGCTAAGCATAATATTCTTTAGCTCCATCTATGTTGTTGCAAATGGGAAGACTTCATTCTTATGGCTGAATAATATTCTATTGTATATATATCATATCTTCCATAATTTGGCTATTGTAAATAATGCTGCAATAAACACAGAGGTGCATATATTTTTTCAAATTAGTTGTTTTCATATTCTTTTTTTTTTTTTAAGATTTTACTTATTTATTTGACACAGAGAGAGAGAACAAGCAGGGGGAGCACCAGGCAGAGGGAGAAGGAGAAGCATGCTCCCTCAGCAGGGAGCCTGATGTGGGGCTCGATCCCAGGACCATGGGATCATGACCTGAGCTGAGGGCAGAGGCTTAACCTACTGAGCCACCCAGGTGCCCCGTGTTTTCATATTCTTTGGGTAAATACCCAGTAGTATGACTACGGGATATTGGGTAATTCTATTTTTACTTTTTTGAGGAAACTCCATACTGTTTTCCCGAGTGGCTGCACTAGTTTGCATTCTTACCAACAGTGGAACAGGGTTCCTTTTTCTCCACATCCTCACCAACACTTGTTGTTTCTTGTGTTTTTTGTTTTTTAAAAATGTTTTAAAGTAAATTCTACCCCCAACATGGAGCTTGAACTCATGACCCTGAGATCAAGAGTTGCATGCTCTACTGACTAAGCCAGCCACACGCCCGTTTCTTGTGTTTTTGATTTTAGTCATTCTGACAGGTGTGAGATGGTATCTCATGGTGTTTTTGTTTTGTTTTGTATTTTAAGATTTTATTTCTAAGTAATCTCTACACCCAGTGTGGGACTCAAAGTCCCACACTTTGATTCTATGATCAAGAGTCACATGCTCATGTCCACAATAACCAAACTATGGAAAACGTCCAGATGGCCATCGACAGATGAAGGGGTAAAGAAGATATGAGATATCTATCTATCTATCTATCTATCTATCTATCTATCTATCTAGAGAGATGTGTATACACACACACACACACACACACACACACACACACACACAGGAATATTACATAGCCATCAAAAATGAAATCTTGTCATTTGCAATGATGTGGATGGAACTAGAGGGTATTATGGTAAGTGAAATAAGTCAACCCGTGAAAGACAATTATCATGTGATCTCACTGATATGTGGAATTTAAGAAACAAGGCAGAGGATCATAAGGGAAGAGAGGAAAAAAATGAAACAAGATGAAACCAGAGAGGGAGATAAACCATAAGAGATTCTTAATGATAGGAAACAAACTGAGGATTAGTAGAAGGGAGGGGGATGGAGAGATGGGGTAACTGGTGATGAACATTGGGGAGAGTATATGTTGTAATGAGCACTGGGTATCATATATGACTGATGAATCACAGACTTGTACCCCTGAAACCAATAATACATTATATGTTAAATAATTGAATTAAAAAAAAAAAGAGTCACATGGTCTTCCTACTGAGCCAGCCAGGCACCCCCCTCATGGTGGCTTGGATTTGCATTTCCCTGATGATGAGTGATATTGAGCATCTTTTCATGTGTGTTGGTCATCTGTAGGTCTTCTTTGGTGAAATGTCTGTTTCTTTTTTAAATTGGATTATTATTATTATTATTGGTATTGAGCTGTATACCAAAGATTTTTTTTTTTTAAGATTTTATTTATTTATTTGACAGAGAGAGATCACAAGTAGGCAGAGAGGCAGGCAGAGAAAAAGAGGGAAGCAGGCCCCCTGCTGAGCAGAGAGCCCGATGCGGGGCTCGATCCCAGGACCCTGAGATCATGACCTGAGCCAAAGGCAGAGGCTTTAACCCACTGAGCCACCCAGTACCCCCCCCAAAGATTTTTTTTTTAAGATTTTATTTATTTATTTGATAGAGAGAGACACAGCAAGAGAGGAAACACAAGCACGGGGAGTAGGAGAGGGAGAAGCAGGCTTCCCACCAAGCAGGGAGCCCGATGCGCGGCTGGATCCCAGAACCCTGCGATCATGACCTGATCTGAAGGCAGATGCTTAACAACTGAGCCACCCAGGCACCCCAAGATGTTTTTTTCTTTTGAGATTACTTATTTATTTATTTGACAGAGAGAGAGCGAGAGAGAGCACAAGCAGGGAGGCAGCAGGTAGAAGGCAAAGCAGGCTCCCTGCTGAGCAGGGAGCCTGATGTGGGACTTGATCCCAGGACCCTGGGATCATGAGCTAAGCCAAAGGCAGACTGATGCCACCCAGGCATCCCCAAAGATGTGTTTTGATCATTGTATGTATCATTTTGATCATTGTATGTATCATGATCATTGATCATTGATTCAACAGCTTCCATGGATGATTAATTTTACATGCTTATATTATTTGAATGACTTGCCACTAACTTTTTCATTAATGTCAACAATATTTACATTCAAGTTTAAATGATGACAGAGTCACTAGAAATGGCATAAATCTAACAGCATTGAAAGTATGCTTATTATTGGCCCAACACATTGAAATATAATTCTGTAGAAGATTACATTTAAAAAGTGGAATATAAGGGGCACCTGGGTGGCTCAGTGGGTTAGGGCCTCTGCCTTCGGCTCAGGTCATGATCTCAGGGTCCTGGGATCGAGCCCCGCATCGGGCTCTCTGCTCAGCGGGGAGCCTGCTTCCCTCTCCCTCTGCCTGCCTCTCTGCCTACTTGTGATCTCTCTCTCTGTCAAATAAATAAATAAATTAATTAATTAAAAAAAATTAAGTGGAATATAAAATCACATTCAGGCTGTGATTATAATGATAAAACAAATCAAGCTTGCACATGGTAACAGGCATATATCGTTTAGCATCCTTTCTCTATTTTTTCTAAGAGCACATTTTTTTTTTCCTAAGAATTATGTATTCATTTGAGAGAGAGTGCAAAAGCACATGCAGGGGTGGAGGGAGGGACAGAGGGAGAGGGAGAGAGAGTCTCAAGCAGACTCCACACTGAGTGCAGAGCCATACATGGGGCTCTATCTCAGGTCCCTGAGATCAGGACCTGAGCAAAACCAAAAGTTGAACACTTAACCAACTGCACCACCCAGGTGCCCCTCCTATGTTTTGTTTTTAAAAAAACTACTTCTTACCAATTCTCAGCCATGTAGATGGGTCCTGATAATTCAGGTCAATCTGAACTTCATCTCCCTGGCCATAGTGGTTGGTTCATGGATGCGCAGGTAACCCAATCAGAGCCTATTTGCTAGGGCTTGATGAGGTGTCAGGATATAGGATCCAGACCTTCTGCAGCTATTTTGCTACAGTGGGAGGGACTAGAACTCCCTAAGTTTACCATGTTGTGCCTAAGGATAAAGCAACACAGTGGTAAGCAGAATAGAGTAGATGAAAGAAACTTGGTACTTACTTGGTAATTTAGTTTGAGCTGCTGGGTCAAGCCTCATCTGAAGCAATACTTTTCAGCAATTCTTTTATTACTTAGTTATTTGCAAGTGAAATATCTAATAGATATAGAGACAAGGACAGGAAATGGGGGAAATAAAAAGAGTTTTGATTTGTTGCAGTGGTGGGATTGAGAGTAATTTTTTCCTTTTTTTAAAATTTCTACTAATATTGTTTATATGCCTCATAACTGACAAGGGTTTCTGGATGTTAGTAAAAACTCTCAGAAGACAAAAGGTCTCAATAAGCATAGTATGTATATTTACAACATAGCATTCATTGTAAATATTATGACAGTTCTCTTAATTCTCTTCTATATTAAGTATGAATAACTAGAGGGCTCAGTGTTAGACTACATGCTTTCAGAATGGAAACAAGGCCACTTCACAAGTGCATTTGGTAAATACACAGTTTACTGGTGGTCTAGTATGTGGCACTTTTCAAATCTTAATAGAAAAAATGGAGACTATAAAAATTAAATTTAGGTTGATCGACTTTACCTAGTATTGGTACACTAGAAGAACAGAATGAGACTGCACAATAGACATTTCATAAGGAAACATACTTCTTCATTTTCCTCTCAGATTCCTGCATTGCTGCCAACTCTGCTGAACACCAACCCTACCTCTCAGGAGTCAAGGGCTGAGCCTCACTCTGTGGCATCCTCCTTTATAAAGTATGATGAAAGGTAGTACCTTATCTCCTTCAACTGTCAAAGAGCTGCATTTCAAAAATCCTTTGGTTTCTGATTACTCAAGAGAAGAAGGGGACTACAAGACAGAAGAAAGACTCTAGGGACATAGAGAGGAGTGAAAGTGTCAAGAGCCACTTTAAGTAGAAATGCTTAAAGTGAAGGGAACTAAGAAATGACAAAAATATGTTAAGTCTTCACCAAGACTAAACAGTTTCTAAAGGCAACACAAACATCTTTAAAATGCTATTGGAATATGTTTCCTAACTGGAATTTAAATAAAAGCTTAAAAAGTGTTATTGGATTTTGTTAATACTGTCCCCAAAATACAGTACAAATACCTTCTACTAACAGAATAACTATATGGGTGAAGAAAAGACAAGACCTTGTAATTTCAATTCCTCACTTTGTATGTGGACATTAGCCAAGGTGCCTTTGGGGTGTGCTGAGGAGCAGAGCCACTCTACCCCCTCTAAGGGCTCTGTGTCCATCTCATTTATGGCCATCAAACTGGGCACTTTGAGGTTATATCTTTGATTCAATCAGTTTGATTCCATTATCAAAGCCTTTATCACTTCTCAGTGAATCAGTATCTCTATTAATATTTATGTTTAAAACACTTAAGTATTTTATTTTTTAATTTAATTTAATTTAATTTATTTATTTGACAGAGAGAGAGATCACGGTAGGCAGAGAGGCAGGCAGAGGGAGAGGAGGAAGTAGGCTCCCCGCTGAGCAGAGCCCCGATTCAGGGCTCCATCCCAGGACCCTGAGATCATGACCTGAGCCGAAGGCAGAGGCTTTAACCCACTGAGCCACCCAGGCACCCCTAAAACACTTAAATATTTAAAAAAAACAAAAAACAAACACTTAAATATTTAGGCTCTGTATAAAGACCACAGAGCAAAAACCTGCATCTGCTTGAACTAAAACCTAATATAGTAAATAGTTTTAGTGAGTCATAGAATTTGTAGTTTCTGAAAATGTGAGGTTTCTCTTGGTTTGTTTATAGAACTTTCGTGTTTTTAACAACATAAATTATATCATTCATCTCATGCCTCTCTTCTGCCCCTCCGACACCCAGATTTCCCCTCTCAAAATAACATATAATAGCACTTTGATTTTATTCAGGTATGTGAAAAGCATTTTTTGAGTGTTCATTTTATTCAATCCTTGACTTCTAAGTCTTGAGTCCGCTGAAGGGTATGGATATGTAAACAGACAATTTCCATACAAAGTGACAGTGATAAGAACACTATGCTGTTTTAGCCCAGGAGAGGGAAAGGTTCCCAGGCCATAGGACAGGAGAAAATAAATGGGAATTATTCAAGAAAGGAAAGGGAGGAGGGCCTTTTAAGGAAGCAGCTGTACAGACTTAAGAATTAAGTTCACAGAACTAGGTACTTGTTGCTAATTTAGCAAGGCTATATCACAGCTGGGGAATGGAGACAGGGTGGGTCAAGGAGTAGTAGAAAAAATATCACTTTACTCATTGTTTTTTAAAGCCATAGATATTTTATTTTATTTTTTTTTTTTTAAGATTTTATTTATTTATTTGACAGAGAGAAAGAGATCACTAGTAGGCAGAGAGGCAGGCAGAGAGAGAGGGGGAAGCAGGCTCCCCGCCGAGCAGAGAGCCCGATGTGGGGCTCGATCCCAGGACCCTGAGATCATGACCCGAGCCGAAGGCAGAGGCTTTAACCCACTGAGCCACCCAGGTGCCCCTTTACTCATTGTTTTTTAAACTGTACAAGACTCATGAATGAGTCATTAAGACAATGTATTTTTTGCAAAAGGATAGAATAGAATAGAAAATACCAGAATGCTTCACATGTAATAAGGCTAACTATTGGTATGTCAATCTGTTGTTTTATAGTTGTGTATATAGTGTATAGTGTGGGCGCATGTGTGTGTGCACCAAGTTGCAATGTAAAATGCATTTCTTAGTGTGGGACATGGTGAAAAAATTGAAAGTCACTGTTTACAGTTTACAACATTTTATTTATAGCTGACAAGGTTATTTTAGGTATCCTATCCTTATTACATGGCCCTGCCTCCATTTTTTATGTCATTTATTCATTCGTCAAATATTTATCAAATACATATTTTATACTCAGTGCTAGTAAACTCCCTGAGAGAAACTCACAGTCTATGGGAGACAAATAGCTACTGTTTATCACAATCCTCAAGGTGTGTATTGTAAACCACCTACTTTGGAATCCTCAGCGGAAAGTACTTATTAAAACACAGGTAAGGACTCTGCACCAGACCTAGTGCATCGGAATCTGTGTGGGCCCAGGGATCTACAATTTTAATTAGAAATCCTCAAAAAATCTCATATACATTCAGTTTGAAAAAGATTCATTTCTTGAGTGTGTGCTGGAACCAACATTGTGTTCAACACATTGTTCTCAGTCACACAGGTCCTTTTTCAGTTCCTTCAAGAATCCAACACCGTTGCCACTTAGAGCCTTCCCACATACTGTTGTTCCCTGGTCTGAAATACTCTCACTCTTCCCTGGCCTATTGTAATCTACCAAACAGGCCTCAGTTTAAATGTTACTTCCTTAGAAAGTGTTCCCCAAAATCCTAGGCTTCAGAAGGGGTTATTGTTATATGCCCCCTTGTGGCAGACAATGAAATGGCTGCTCCCCTTTCCAAAAGGGCTTTTAAGGGTACGTTCCACTGAAGAACAGCTGTTAACTCCTTCATTTCCACCTAAGCTTTTGAGAGGAGGTTATGCTCTTCTCCTATAGCTTCAGCCAGTGACTAAGATTGTGGTTTAAGAGACTGGCTATTTCTGCCTAACATGGAAGTCCTGTAATGTGCAGTCTTTGCTCCAGAGCTCCCCATTGGACTGGCAAAGACTTTGACAGATCTGTATTGTGATCCTCATGGCTCCTCTTACCCAGTCCTGCTTGCTCCCTTTTCCTTTCATAGCTCTTACTCCCAATAAGCGTTTTGCCTTTCTGACCCATCTCAGCATTCCTTCCCAGAGGATTCAACTGCCATACTTGTCTTGGTATTGTTGGAAGAAAGAGACTGAAGGAGAGAGGCATAAAACCAGGTTGTAGAGGTTAGCAAAGCCACAACACACAGGACTTGATAGGCCATACTGAGTATTTTTTACTTTATCATTAGGGAAGTTGGAAGTCACTGCACGTTTTTTTTTTTTTAATAAAGATTTTATTTATTTATTTGACAGAGAAAGAGATCACAAGTAGGCAGAAAGGCAGGCAGAGAGAGAGGGGGAAGCAGGCTCCCTGCTGAGCAGAGAGCCTGATATGGGGCTCAATCCCAGGACCCTGATCATGACCTGAGCCGAAGGCAGAGGCCCTAACCCACTGAGCCACCCAGGCACCCCATCACTGCATGTTTTTAAGCAGACTGGGGAGGAGTGGGGAAAGTGATCAAATGTAAATTTAGGAAGACCACTCTGGCTGTTGTAATTAAAAAGGCTGGAGGCCTGTGGAATTGAAGACAAGAAGATCAATAGGCATGCTGTAACTGGAGTCTAAGAAGAGGGAATAGTTTCTTGGACTAGGATGAACCAGAGACAATGAAGATTTGAAGGATATTTAAAAGTAGAATTTCCAAAATTTGGTGATTTATTGGATATGGGTGGTAAGGGAAATGTAAAAGTCAAGGATGTCTAGATCTCTGGCTTGAGCTATTGTGTGGAAAGTAGTGCCACACACTAATACAGAGTCCTGTTGAAAGCAAGTATGGGAGTTCAACTTTGGACATGAAGAGTTTGAGATGCCCCTAGGACATCTGAAAGCATCACAGAGAGTTAAATATATTGTTCTGGAGTATGAAGTGAAATTTCTCCAAATGGAGAAATCCATTTGGGAGTCCTTAGCACATAGATGGGAGCAAATGAGATCACCCAGGAGAGGTACAATGTGTTGAGAGAGGTCTAAGACATTGACCTAGGAAACTCCAGCACATGGGGTTCTGGTAGAAGACAAGAGGTTAGGAAATGAGACTTAGGCCAGGGAATATGGAGTCACAGAAACTTTGAGAAGCTTTTTGATAAGGAGGGGATAGAAAATGCTACTTAGTGTCCAAGGAAGATAAGGACTGAAAACTATTCTTTTGTTAGTGATATGGAGGTCATTGGTGATCTTAGTAAGAGCCATTTCAAATGAAGTCGTGGAGGTGGAAGCCAGACTGGAATGGCCAAAGAGTGAGGGAAATGGAAAAAGTTGACACAATTAGTGTCATAATTCTTTCAAGAAATTTGTTTCTGAAGGGGGAGGGCAATAAGGCAGAGTTGGGGAAATGTGTAATAAAGGTTTTTTGTTTTTTGTTTTTAGGATAAAAGAGATTTGAGTGTGGTTGAAAGTTGATGGAAAGGAGCCAGCAGAGAAGATAGAAAAGAAAGTGATAATCAAAGGCACAAGATTTCTAAGAAGGTGGGATGGTGGGGGTGGGGGGCAGGACTCTAGGGCTCAGGCAGAGGGACTGACATTGGAGAGACGAAATGCCACTTCTTTCTTTGGAACAGGAGGGAAGAGAAAGGTGTGGATGTGGATACTAGCAGACCTGTAGGTTTATTTATTTAGGTGGTGGGAAGAACTCTTTGTGATAAGGAGACAGGGAAGGTGGAAGGTTAGAGGAGAATGGAGGACGAGGTTTAAAATAGTCTTTAGGTAGTGGGAAAATGAGCTTTTTGACTACAGGATCTTATCAGAAAATGTGGTAGGCCCAGCTAATTTTTTACACTTAAAAAAAAAGTTATTTATTCTTGAGAGAGGGAGAATACACATGCTCAAGAGAGTGACTGGGAGAAGGGGCAGGGGGAAAAGGAGAAAGAGAATCTTAAGCAGGCTCCATGCCCAATGCAGGGCTCCATCTCACAACACTGAGATCGTGACCTGAGCCCAGATCAGGAGTTGGATGCTTGACCAACTGAGCCACCCAGGCGCCCCACCTATTCTAGAACTTTTTATAAATGGAATCATACAACATGTACTTGGCTTCTTTTGCTTAGCATTATGTTCATGACATTTATCCATGTTAGTGTACATATCAGGAGTTTGTTTCTTCATACTTCTTTCTTTTTTTGAAAAAGATTTTGTTTATTTGTTTATTTGAAAGAGAGAGAGAGCGGGGGGAGGAATAGAGGGAGAGGGACAAGCAGACTTTGTGCTGAGTGCAGAGCCCAATGTGGTCTGGATCCCATGACCCTGAGATCATTATCTGAGCCAAAATCAAGAGTCAGACGCTTAACTGACTGAGCCACCCAGGCGCCTCTGTTTCTTAATATTTCTGAGTATTTAATTATAGGAATATGCTATAATTTGTTAATTCATTCAATTGTTGAAGGACGTTTAGGTCGTTTGCTATTTGATGCTATTAAAAATAAAGCTGCTATGGACATTTTGTACAGTCTTTTTGTTGCTATGTATTTTTAGTTCTCCTGGCTAAATACTTACAAGTGAAACTTCTAAATAAAGAATAGGTTTATGTTTGAAATTGCCTAGCCTTTTCCCAAAGCGTTCCATTTTTAATTCCCACCAACAATGTCTGAGAGTTCTGTTTGCTCCACACACTTTTCAGTATTAGATGATGCCAGTTTAAAAATTTTTAGCCATTACACTAGGTGTTAGGGGTATTTCATGGTGGTTTACATTTGCATTTTCTCGGTGAGAATGGTGTTGAATACTTTTTCATGTGTATATTGGCCTTTCATATATGGATGATCTGTATCAAAGATTTTGCCTATTTATTAACCTTAGGAATCCTTTATATATTTTGAATATAAATCCTTTGTCAAATATATGTTTTGTGGATATACTTTCCCATTTGTGTGCTTTGCCTACGACTGGCTTAATGATATTTTTTGATGAACAGAAGTTTTATATTTTGATGAAATCCAATTTATCACTTGTTTTCTTTTCTGATTACTGCTTTCTGTGTCATGTCTAAGAAAATTTGCCTGCTCCCATGTCTCCTATCTTTTTCTAAAAGTTTTATAGTTTTATAGGGCACCTGGGTGGCTCAGTCATTAAGCATCTGGCTTTGGCTCAGGTCATGATCCCGGGGTCCTGGGATGGAGCCTTGCATCGGGCTCCCTCCTCCTCGGCGGGAAGCCTGCTTCTCCCTCTCCCACTTCCCCTGCTTGTGTTCCCTCTCTCTGTCAAATAAATAAATAAAATCTTTAAAAAAATAAAATAAAAGTTTTATAGTTTTAGATTTTACATTTAGGTCTGTCATGAATTAATTTTTGTATATGGTATGAAATAGGGATTGAGGTTCATTTTCTTTATATGGATAATCACCTGTTTGAGCACTATTTATTGAAGGAATTTCCTTTTCCTAATGGATTGCTTTGGTACCTTTGACTCACCATATACAATGGAAGTCTATTTATGGGTTTGCTATTCAGTTCCATTGATTTATATGTCTGTATGTCAGCACCACACTGTCTTATTACTCAAGTTTTTTTTTAAAGATTTTATTTATATGAGAGAGAGAGAGTCAGCAAGAGAGAGCAGGAGTGAAGGGCAGAGGGAGAGGGAGAAGCAGACTTCTTGCTGAGCAGGAGCCCAACGTGGAGCTTGATCCCAGGACTCCAGGATCATGACCTAAGCTGAAGGCAGGCGCTTAGCCTACTGAGCCACCCAGGTGCCCCAATACTGAAGTTTTATAGCAGGTATTGAAGTCAAGTAATAGAAGTCCTTCAGCTTATTTCCTTTTCCAGGATTGTTTGGTTCCTTCTAGGTCCTTTGGCTTTCCATATACATTTATGAAACTGCTTGTCAATTTCTAAAAACAACAACAACAAAAGACACCCTTGTGTAAATTGATTGAACTAATTTGGGGAGAATTGGCATCTTAACAATATTGAGTCTTCTGATCCACAAATATGATATATCCATTTATTTAAGTTTTCTTTAATTTTTCTAGGTTTTGTAGCTTTCAGTGTTGATGTTTTTTGATATTACTGAAAATTAAATTATTTTACATCTCATTTTCAAATTATTTCTACATCATGCATGGAATTGATCAGACATTCTGAGTAGCTATGGGATTCACACTATAGGGCTGTTCTAGGGTCTCATGGCATAGTCCCAGTTTCAGGAGGGTGGTCTAGAGATTGGATACTCCCTAGTAATCAAGGTATTCTTTTTTTTTTTTTTAGGATTTTATTTATTTGAGGGAGAAAGCAGGAGCAGAGGGAAGGGCAGAGGGACAAGCAGACTCCCTGCTGAGTCCAGAGTCCAAGGCGGCCCGATCCCAGGACCCAGAGATCATGACCTGAGCTGAAGGCAGATACTTAACTGAATGAGCTACCCAGGCATCCCCCCAATTTTTTTCTCTACCCTGAATTCCATAGGGGCAGCCCTGACTAGGACTGTGGTTGTCCTTCTTAAAGGAAGAGAGAAACAGTATGTCAGAGGAGTTCTCTTCTCTCCTATGTGATAACATTCATTCTGGCAAGAACCACTACTCTATCTTTCTGAGACCCAAGGCAAGGGTAGTTACTACCTTTTGTTCTCCACCACTATTTTCAGTGAAGCCTCTGAAATGGGTCATCATAGTAAAAGAATTTATCCCAATGTTACACTGCATCCTTGGTCAAAAATTTATTCCTTAATTCTATTTAAGTACACATGATTATATGACCAATATACATTTCAAGGAAGCTGATTCCTTACCCCCGCAGCCTGCCATCTGTTGCACAGGAACTCGTTATATATCTAAAGTGTGGTTGAGCCCAGTTGAGCTTTATTCTGACTGCGTCACATTAAACTTTGGAGATGTTTTAAGTCTGTGAAGTTGAGATGGGAACCATTATGAAAAGCTAATGTGAATGTTCTGTTTACTCATGGCTTTTATATAATTTATGCACGCTCTTTTAGGCTAGCAAAATAATTCCCATGTTATTTTAGTATTTCTAATTAACCAAAGTGAACATCACTGATGAATGACACGGCCTCTCAACTGAAGGATGCTGTTATGCTGAAATCAGCACCACTCTGGCAGCAAAGGAAAGACTCTAATCCTGTTCTTGTACACTGATGAGTAACTTCCTAGATTCTTATCTGCTTAGTTTTTGTTCCTGGGAGAAAAAAGATAGTGATTTTTATTTTTTAATTTTTTTTATTTTTATTTTTTTAATTAACACATAATGTATTATTTGCCCCAGGGGTGATTTTTTTCTAATATGTCTTCAATCTATATTTTAAAATGTTTACTCTCAAAAAAAAAGTTTACTGTCATAAGAACTTGTGGCCTAAAGGGCAATTGTATTTGGTATAACTACAAAGCAATTAGCTGGCTGGATATTTTCCATAAAGAATCCTGACATCATCATGGACACTCTACTCACCATATGAGTAACATGTTGAAAGGGCATCTGCATGGGCACCAATGGAAGTGTTATGGTTTGAACTTAAAAAAGATAACTAATTAATAATTTAGTTATAAATAGATGTGGGGAGCTGAATAACATGGCTTAGGGGCCCCCAAAAGATACATCCTCATAGAGTGTAAATCATAGCGTGTAACGTTAGCCAAAACAAAGGTATGAACTTATTCAATTCATTGATTCTAGATGTACTTTTTATTCCAAAAATTTTTTTTTTTGAAAGATTTTATTTATTTATCCAACAGAGAGAGAGACACACACACAGCAAGAGAGGGAACACAAGCAGGGGGAGTGGGAGAGGGAGAAGCATGCTCCCTGCCAAGCAGGGAGCCTGATGTGGGGCTCTATCCAAGGACTCTGGGATCATGACCTGAGCCAAAGGCAGACGCTCAACGACTGAGGCACCCAGGTGCCACATAAAAGTTTTTGATACATTCTTTGATGAATATATTACTTGTCTATTTCTCATTCTTCAGATCTTTTACTTTAGACCAAGAAGAATAAGCCTATGTAAATACATGATCGTTCCTAGAAACTTACCATGATTTATGTGACTCAGTCATGTTTCTAATGCTGCTTTTCTTATAGCACTATTTCTCCATTTCTCTTTGGACCTAAAGTACCTATTATCACTAATAATGACTGCCAGTGAATTTTAATAGTTGTTATTTCTTTAAAAAATAGTTGTTTGTTCTTTAAACCCTCTCCTCAACATTTTAGCTAGTCCAACTCAGTGTTCTTCCTAAATGGTTGGTAACTGAGACTAATTAAAATCTACTAGTTTCCCTCTTCTCAAATAAACTCCACATCCCCTTATATTTTCACATTTAAAAGTCATATTGACTTGGGAAAGTATGACCTGACACTCAATGAGACAACTGGCAAGAGCAAGTAGCATGTTTAAGTGACAGTGAGAGACTACTTTGTGCTGCCTACCTGGTTTAGGTGGTGCCAGCAACCCAGAAGGAAGGAGTAGAGGGGAGAACTTCCTGAGCAGTGGTAAACCTCTTACCATCCCCCTTTTCCTCTAGTAGACGGATGGCCAAAACCTAAGGCAATATAGTTCTTTTTTTTCCCCACTTAAAATTAATTTTTATTTATTTTTTTTAAAAGACTTTATTTATTTATTTGATTGAGTAAGAGAGAGAGAGAGAGAGAGCACAAGCAGGGGGCAGAGGCAGAGGGAGTGAATGACAGACAAAAAGCTGTACATATTTAATGTATACAACTTTATGAGTTTGGAGATAAGTATACATCCATGAAACAATCACTATAGTTTATGCCATAAACATATACATCATCTCCAAAAGGCAGGACTTTGAGGAAACCAGCCTTGTTTTGTTTGAAAACCTGGCAATAACCTGACTGACAATAGATGCCTTGCAAGGGGGTGTGCATCTTCTGTAAGAAACACCACAATCATACTTGGTTGCCACCAGAACCATAGGTAGGGTCAAATTTCAGTCTACTCTAGGGAGTCTGATGTACAATATGCCCCAGAAAGGAGTAGCTAGTACATTAAATGAATTATCACAAGGTTTAACTAATATATACAGTGTTAGCAGAAACCTGGAAACATATACGAGTAGATTCTAAGAATATCAGATCAAATAAGGCAAAACATAACTAGATCAGGAAGAATTCATTGATATGGGGCTGCTTACTAGAGATTCCAGATTTAATGTATTAATTTATGCAAATGGAGGTGGCTCTAACAGCTTAATGGGCTGGTTAACTAAAATTTTGGCTCACTGGTAGCCTGATGAATGAGGATAAGATACCAGAGCTTCCCTGGCCTGAAGTAAAGACAGGTATCCAAGACTTAAGGTGACAGGAAGGTTAGTGTGGATTTATCTTATACAAATGGCATGCTCATCCTCCAACTATAACTCCTGGGGAGGCCTAGATGGCACTCCTGGCACTAAGACATTGAAAAATACATTAGTGAGAAGAGAAATACTAAATACTGAGAAATACATTAGAGAGGTTTGTGGTTGCTCTCCTTTGTGGGAAAGGTATGAAATGCAAGATGCTGCCATTGTGATGAACTCCTTGATTTCACTAGAAATGGTAGAATTGCAAGTAGCAAAGGTCAAGTGGCAGCACTTAACCATAAAAGACAAGGTGGGTATGTTTACTCTTAAGGGCAAGAGGGATGTTATTAGTAATAAGAATGCTCTGGCCCATAGGGACCTTTGGTTGTGGCTAATTGATCATGATATTCCTTGGAGTAAAATGAACAGCCTGGTCTTTGTTAGGTGGCCAAAATCTGACTTGAGTTACCACAATGGAGAGTCATGGCCTGTCGCCCAGTTTCCAAACTTAAGCCATTTCACAAATGTAGAATCCTTTGATTGGGAGGCTTCCTTCCCATGAGGAATGATCTTGCAGCATTGCTGCATGAATACATCATAAATCTTCCTCCAGGCCTTCTCCAAAGGGATATTCACCCACTTGCTAGAGTGTCTATGCACTGGTAAAAAAGGAATATCTAGATCTTTGAGGTAATAATGTTAATCACAGGGGATCCAAAATGACACTGTGACTCACAGTGGGGACTATGATTGGGAGATGCTACATGGGAATCTTAACATAAGTTAAGGTGGGACCAGTTTATCCATAGACATATCCTATAGTTACTTCTCCAGTTCCTGAATGTATAATCGGAATAAACCTGCTTGTGAGAGCCATTGTGATAGAAAGGCTAACGCTCTCTATCAAAATAACAAACCAGAAGTAATGCTATATTCCCGCAGGAATTGTAGATATTAGTACCACCGTCAAAGACTTGACATGTGCTGGGATGCTGATACCTATCACATCTACATTTAACATACCTGTCTGGCCTCTGCAGAAGTTGGATGAATCTTAAAGAAAGACTAGATTATCAGGTTAGGAGACGATACCATGAAAGGATAGGATTTTGACTTACAGAATGCAGTATATCTTTGAATCAGAGACCTTTATATGGTGCTCTCTCCTCCATATCCAGAATCCAGAAACCAAGGGGAGGAAGCGGGGACGGCTCCTCTCACAATTAATACTTAGTAACCAACTCGGGATTTTTGCTTCCTCTTTCAGCTACTTTGAGTTCTGCTGGTTTGGAGATCTTTGTCTCTAACAGGAAATACATACAATAATGTTTCCATTGAATTAGAAGATGAAACTCCATTTGGCTATTTGGGCCTTTTATGACACTGAACAAGCAGGCAGATAAAAGAACTACTCTACTGGATGATTATTCCCTAATTACCATGGGTGAATCAAGTTGTTGCTACATGCAGAGAAAGAGTGATTCTGGAACTTGGGGATTTCCTGGGGCTACTTTTAATACTCCCACACACAAAGTAAAGGTTATAGAAAACTATAGCAATCAAACAAAGGCAGGACTATTGGAGGACCCTTCCAAAATGAAGGTTCAGATCACCCTAATGTATAAAAGACCAGAATGGTTACTGTGGTTAACAGAAGAAGGAAGTCACAGATACTATGGCCTCAGGACCAATTGCCAAAATGAGGACTGTAGTAGCTTTGCTTATTTTCTCTTCACTAGTTATGTGTAGTATATTCACTTGTATATTTAACTATTTTATTCTCTTTCCTTTTTCTCTTTATATTTTCTATACAAATTGCTGTTGGCTAACTTGTTAGGTGGAAACAGTTATTTTATTGTTTTATGGAAGTTTGAACATACGAAGAAGGGTGTATATGGAAGTTAAAGGGATGAACTGGGCAGTTATTCATTTATTGTTTCTTAGATCAAAATGTACTCTTCTTTGTCGCATTTTTGATAATGGACCCTGTAAACTTTGTCAGTTAGCTTGATATTAGCCTTTGTCAATAGAGAGTTCTAGAGGGACACGGTAATCCGTGGGAGAAAGATACTTCATTTCCTGATTCCAGTCAGCTATTTTTTGACAACATGAAGGAAGCCTAGTAGTGCTCACCTAGTAATCATCATGGACTAGCTGTGACCTGTATCCCTCAGCATATTTCTCATCCACCCAGCAGGCTGGACTCTGATTGATACAAAGGGAGTTAAATTCTTGTGCCCAAATTATCAGCTTGACATGAATTCCTCAGTCTTAGTCTTTTAATGTAAGTTTTTTTTTTTTAAATGTAAGATTTTAAATTGCTTGCCTTTATTATCATAACTGATGTTTGATTCTATTTTTTATTCCTTGTTTTATGTATTTGGCTCTTATGCTTCCTTGACATTTCCTTTATTTACTTTTTTGTCCTTTTATTAAACTGGACTTCCAATTAAAAATGGATAATTGGGGGCAGACACAATGTTCTTGTGTTGTTTTTTATTCAGAGTTTAATTCTTTGCCCTTAATCTAGCAAGAACTCAGGATTAATACTGGATAGGTTCAAATAGTATCTCTGCTATTTAACAACTACATTAGTTTGTTACTTTCTGAATCAGTTTCCTGTATATATATAAATATATATAAAGAATTTAGTTTAGTGTCTAACGTATAGTAAGTGCTTAATTTATGTTAGTTATGAATATTTTTCTCCACATTTCTTACCTATCTCCAGCCTTTTATTTGCCATTGGACTTTTGAAGATATTGAAAAATATTTCCAGAGAAATTCTGTGGTTTGCTTCAAGTCCAGAAATCTGAGAAAGAACTTGAATTTGGCTCATGTTTGAATTCTGGCATATACATATTTGTAGGATAGGATTTGAGGGAGAGTTCATAGAGCATCTGAGAGAAAAACATTACAAATGAAGAAATCTGGTGCAGGGGCTAGACTACTTGACAAGTCCTGGAGAATGATGGCTGTAGGGCACCTGGGTGGCTCAGTTGGTTAGGCAACTGCCTTTGGCTCAGGTTATGATCCTGGAGTCCCAGGATTAAGTCCTGCATCAGGCTCCCCTGCTCAGTGGGGAGCCTGCATCTCCATTTGACCCTCCCCCCTCTCATGCTCTCTTTTTCTCTCTCTCTCTCAAATAAATAAATAAAATCTTTAAAAAAGGGGGCGCCTGGTTGGCTCAGTGGGTTAAAACCTCTGCCTTCAGCTCAGGTCATGATCTCAGGGTCCTGGGATTGAGCCCTGCATCGAGCTCTCTGCTCAGCGGGGAGCCTGCTTTCCCCTCTCTCTCTGCTTGCCTCTCTGCCTACTTGTGATCTGTCTCTGTCAAATAAATAAATAAAATCTTTAAAAAATAAATCTTAAGGGGTGCCTGGGTGGCTCAGTGGGTTAAAGCCTCTGCCTTCGGTTCAGGTCACGATCTCAGGGTCCTGGGATTGAGCCCCGCATCGGGCTCTCTGCTCAGCGGGGAGCCTGCTTCCCCCTCTCCCTGCCTGCCTCTCTGCCTACTTGTAATCCCTCTCTGTGTGTCAAATAAATAAATAAAATCTTTAAAGAAAAAAAATCTTAAAAAAAAAACTGAAAAAAAAAGAGAGAGAGAGAATGGTGGCTGTAGAAGTTGCAGGTGGGGGGAAACTGTGCTGACCATAATTTAATCTAGCCCTGTCCAACCCCTTCTGGAGTGCCTGTGTGTTCTAGAAAGAGGAGAGCTGAATGGAAGAAAATCTTGAGTAGTAGGGGCCCAATCAGCTCTGCTGAGCTGCTAGTTCTAGGAAGCAGAATGTGTTCTCCTGTTGAACAGGTAAAGGGAGGAGTAGTAGAGGTTGGGATAAGACAGTGTTGTCTGTGTAGTTTGGAGTCCAGCAGTCTGAAGGAAGGCAGCTACCATGTAGACAACAGACCGTGGGCAGCAGACTACTACTAACAGAATAGAAGAATATATGTTTATGTTCTTTTTTAAAAAATATTTTATTTATTTGTTTTAGAGATGGGCGGGGAGTGGAGGGAGAGGGACAAGCAGACTCCCCACTGAGTGCAGAGCCCAATGTGGGGCTTGTTCCCACGACCCTGAGATCATGACCTGAGCCGAAATCAGAGTAGGACACTTAACCAACTATGCCACCCAGGCGCCCTTATATGTTTATCTTCTAACATAA
>CM052900.1:134983577-135022774 GCA_028534135.1 Potos flavus
AAGCAGGCTCCCTGCTGAGCAGAGAGCTCCATCCCAGGACCCTGAGATCATGACCTGAGCCAAAGGCGCCTTTGTCTTTTTTTTTTTTTTTTTTTTAAGATTTTATTCATTTATGGTGCCTGGGTGGCTCAGTGGGTTAAAGCCTCTGCCTTCGGCTCAGGTCATGATCTCAGGTCCTGGGATTGAGCCCGCAGCGGGCTCTCTGCTCAGCAGGGAGCCTGCTTCCTCCTCTCTCTCTGACTGCCTCTCTGCCTACTTGTGATCTCTCTCTGTCAAATGAATAAAATCTTTTAAAAAAAGATTTTATTCATTTATTTGACAGAGAGAGACTCAGCATGAAAGGGAACATAGACAGGGGGAGTGGGAGAGGAAGAGCCTGATGTGGGGCTCGTGCTCAATCCCACGACCTGGGGACTACAACCCCAGCTGAAGGCAGACACCAAACCACTGAGCCACCCAGGCATCCCTTTAAGTAGAGTCTTCATGAAGATTTGGAATACATACTGTGGGAAGTAGGTCAGAGAATTGACCAAGTTAAAAAATATTTTAAAGCAGAAATTAGGGTTAAGAGGTTTTGCTTAACATATCTGTGCAAACTTCCTTAATGTATGGAGTATAAAAGAAATGCCACAAATTCCAAAGATTCCACGATGATTGCCATCTTTCAAGAAGAAAGACTGATTGTGGTAACTATAGTGACAGTTCTTCCTGTTCCCTCATTGCAAGAAAGATCCTATTTGAGAAGTAACCAATTTTTTTTTTTTAATTTTATTTATTTATTTAACAGAGAGAAAGAGATCACAAGTAGGCAGAGAGGCAGGCAGAGGCAGAGGGGGAAGCAGGCTCCCTGCTGAGCAGAGAGCCCGATGTGGGGCTCGATCCCAGGACCCCGAGATCATGACCTGAGCCGAAGGCAGAGGCTCAACCCACTGAGCCACCCAGGCGCCCCGAGAAGTAACCAATTTAAAGGCAAAATGGTTAGTTTAGCAGCAGCTACACTGGTAGTCCAAAGCAGGAACACAACCTATATACTCCACAGGAGCTTTTGGCTGAATGATTAGAAGAAAGAATAAAGAAATTTTAGATCAAGTTCTTTGGTTCCTAATTATACCCTGTAGAAGGGAAAAGGCAAGAAATGGCAAGAAGGAAGAAGCCATCATCCTTGGTTTTTCCTGGACAAAGGACTAATTCTGGGTTCTTTGCCTTTGATATGATCTCTCCTCCCTTGGACCCATGCTTAACCTGCATTGTGTTCTTAACCTGCTGGGCAGTATTCTCAGGCTGCTCTCTAGGCAGAGTCCTCACTATAATGTAATTTCTAAGGAACCAATGCTGTTACAAGCCCGTGGAAACTGAACTTGAAATGAAGAGATGAAAATCTGGCATAGTACTTCTTTTTTTATTTTAATTTTTTTATTTGAGTATAGTTGACACATAATGTTACGTTAGTTTCCGGTGTACAACATAGTTATTCAACATCTCCAAATGTTATGTTATACTCACCACAAGTGTAGCTACCATTTTTCCCCATTCAACACTATTACAATATCATTGACTATATTCCCTAGACTGTACCTTTTATTCGCACAACTTACGCATTCCCTAACTGGAAGCCTGTATCTCCCACCCCCTTCTCCTATTCTGTCCCAGGATAGTATTTCTTTAATGATGTTGATTCTCATTGGCTTCTAAAAAAGTCAGTGATCCATCACATGCAACTCTCAGTGGAATTTAAAATCACAGTGTGGTTGAGGTGATGTAAGTGCTGCTGCAAAGCAGGGGGAATTGAGTAAAAGTCTTTGAGATGCTCTTTGAGTTATCACAACAGTTTTTCACAGCATGTTTTAGAGGCATTATACAGTGATTAAGAGCAAAGGCTTGAAGTGAGACGTGATTTTGAATTTTAACGTACCTTAACTGTGTGTGATCTTGGGCAGGTCAACCTCTTCAAACCTGTTTCCTCATCTGTAATAGCTGAAATGTTGTTGAACCTGCAGGGTTAATAAGGTTAATAAGTGAGATAATATAGTGATTGCTTAGTATATTGTGTGGCACACAGAAAGAGCTCAATAAAAGCCAGTCAATATTATTATTTTAACCCTGTAGCAGAGTCAGCTAAACTAGCTAACCTGACTTTAACAAGGTGACTTTCTGCTTGGTTCACTTCTTATACATCCACATGGCAGGCGGCTCCTTTAATCCACCTATAAGTTCACTTATGTTCCAGATCTTAACATCCATCCAGTTCCTAGACATGGTCATATCAGAAGCCCCAGGGCTAGGAGCTCAGTGACTCAAGTCTAGACAGTCTTGTTCTTGATCTCTTTTTGTATATGGTTCTGGTGATTATTCTCTTTACTTTTCAGAAATAGGGGCAGATCTAAGCTTTGTGTGGCCAAGAGTCTATGCAACCTTGGGGGCTCTCTTTATGAAAAAGCATACAGGGGTGCCTGGGTGGCACAGTCAGTTAAGCGTCTGACTCTTGGTTTTGGTAGGTCCTGATCTGAGGGTCATGAGACTGAGCCTCACACCTGGCTCTGTGTTCAGCACAGAGTCTGTTTGAAACACTCTCTCCCTCACCCTCTGCCCCTCCCTTCTGTGCACATGCTCTCTCTCTCAAATAAATAAATCTTAAAAAAAAGAAAAAGAACATAAAACTATAGATAAAATTAAGTACAAAAACAAATTGAAGTCACTTCAATTAAAAGTAATGTTCTTAAAAAAAAGATAAATAATTAAAAAAAAAAAAAAAAAGATAAATAATGATCTTTTGCCCTGTTTCTGGAGCTGAGCCAGTTTCCAGACCTGGAACCTACTGACTGAAAGGTGACTAGGTTCCCAGGGAGAAGGGCCCTGGCACACTACAGCAAATATATGTCATAATGATTTGCCCAAAAACCTCTGTCCATTTATTTGAATAGCTATATATTGAGGAAAGGGGACTATCCAGATATTATGAGGACTTTTGGAGACAGGATTTGAATTGTTATTGATTGATACCCAGAGATCTGAGATGTCACATGATCCCCATGGTAGAGAGTGGGGGCACATGGAGGCCAGGTAATAAATGGAATCCTGGACAAGTTCTGAACTACAGTGGGTCCACAAGAGACCATCCAGTTATTTCTAGTTATTTCCCTGGTCCTTAACATGGCAGTTGGGATAACTCCCACATTTAGTTTTTAGCCTGTGGGATAAATTATCCTAGTGGGAAAGGCCAAGTGTAAGCCTCTGAAAATGCCCCACCTCCATCAGTCCTTAGAGTGGGAGTGCTGGGATAGAGGAGATTAGTGTCACATTTAAAGATCAAAAGGATGCAAAGGATGCAGGGGGTGGTGATCCCTACTATATCTCCATTTAATTTGCCAGTGTGACCCTTCCAGAAACTAGAGGGAGTTTACAGGATGCCTATAGATTGCCACAAACCTAGGTTGGTTGTTAGATTACTCAACCAAGTAGTAGCCTCAATTGCAACTGCTATACTAGACATGGTATCATTGTTAAATTAGATTAATACAGGCTTAGGTTCATAGTATGCAGCCATTGAGTTGAGAAATGCATTCTTTTCTGTCTTAATCAAGAAAAAGGATCAGAAAGAATTATGTTCATATGGAACATAGTTATTGTATTAGGGTTCTTCAGAGAAAGAGAACCATTAGGATATACATATATACACATTAGGAGACACATATATACACTCTGGTATTCCTTTTCCCCTGTAACTGAACAGACACATGAAATAATCCTGGGATTACTAAGGGCTCAGAACCCTAAGGGTTTGGGTCACACTACTAATCAAGTTCTAAGACCTCCTGAAGTGACAGATGAGAGTGAGGGGAATTCAAAATAGTTAAGCTGAGGATGAAGATGAGGATGAAGTTTTGGCCCCAAGACCAACTTCAGCAATGAGAATTGTAGTTCACTCCACCAATCTTCCTCTTCTGAGTTTCACCTCAGTTACAGAACCACAGAGGATCTGCTTCCTGATCCTGCATGGAGAAGTAAATCTGTGAGGTGCAAGGATGGACTGTGGTAGCCAGGAAAGTGTTCTTAGATCTTAGATCTTAGTTCTTAGATCTCTGGCTGTGGGTGTGTGAGAGAGTGTGCGTGTGTGTGTGTGTGTGTGTGTGTGTGTGTGTATCTGTGTGTCATACTTTATTGTCCATCTTAACTGCTGTGCTCTAAAATCCATCCCTGCATTCACCCAGAGGCCATGGTTTCCACAGGTTGCTCCACTGACAAAATGTAGAAGGAGTACTAAGGCAGGCCTGTTCCTGGGAGATGCAAGACTCTTCTGTTGGGTGACTTTGGTCTTACCTAAGTTTCTTAGAATTGCACTGCAGTCTAAGACCCTTCCACTCAACCTTCCTTGCTTTCCTTTCTCCTCCATCTGCATTGAAGTCTGATGGCTCTCATAGTATTCCCTCATTCCTAACAACCTCTCCATGTTCCCCATCAGGCATAACCTCTAATAAATGCATATCTAATCCTGTCTTGACTAACACACACACCAAATGTCCATCACAGAGAGAAGGGATCAGCGATGTGTGTTACATTTATATAATGGAATACTACTGAGAATTAGAACAAACTCCTGATACACGGGAATAACAAAGATGATTCTCAAAAACATGCTTAGTGAAAAAAGCCATACATAAAAGAATTCATACTTTATGATTCCATTGAATAATGGTTCTCACTGGGGAATGGATGTTGACTAGAAAGGGGTACGAGGGAACTTTCTGAAATGATAGAAATGTTCTTTAAAAAAAAGATTTATGAGAGAGAGAGCGAGCGAGTGAGCGTGGGTCAGCAGGGGGAGGGGCAAAGGGAGAGGGAGAAGCAGACTCACTGCTAAGCAGGGAGCCTGATGTGGGGCTCGATCCCAGGACCCTGGGATCATGACCTAAGCCTAAGGTAGACGCTTAATGGACTGAGCCACCCAGGCATCCCTGGTAGAAATGTTCTTTATCTTGATCTGTGTGTTGGCCCCATGAGTGTGTACATATGTAAAAAGTCATCAAGCTGTATGCTTAAGATTAGTTCACTTTAACACAAGTAAATTATACCTCAATAAAGTACTGAAAAAATAATAAAGGGGATTTATTGGCTCATGTAACTGATGTCAACAGGCATGGGGGCTTCAAGTAGATTTGATTCAGCTGTTCAGCAATGCCATCAGAAATCTAATTATTTTCTGTCTTTTCCATATGCTTTCTGGTGTGTCAGCTCTGACCCAAGTCTAGCTTTTTCTTTGTATACATGACATGCTACCAACAATCTCCTTTTCTATGGCAAGACACAAGAGAGCTTCTACTGGCTCTCATAAGAGTGAGAACAATTTTTTCCGGAAGTTACTCGCAAACCACATGTCTCATTGGCCCCAAAGAGTTATGCTCATTCCTGAGCTAATTTCTATGACCACAGAAATGCCGTTCACTGACTAACTTGTATCTGCTTATCTCTGAGTGAATCCCTTTAGAATGGGGTATGGGATTATTCCAATCAATTAGACAAGTTGGGGCTAACACTTGGAGCTAAATTCCTCTAATTTTATGGCTGCTCCACAACTGAAGAGGGGTGTAATGGATGAGGAAGACAACCACAAAGTCTACTGTTGAAGAAATAGTATGGCAGAGTTGGGTAATAAGTCCAATAGGTTCAATATTGTTTTAATCATGGGTTTCCATTTCCCAAATACCTCTCCCTACCCCTACTCCATCCAGTATTTAATATATACCCTATCAAAGTTAGCATTATTAGCAAGCACAGGTTTTTACCTTCTACTTCTTGAAATGGAAACTAGAATAAATTCCATAATTAAACAAATGACTCTGGATTGCTTATGGTTTGCTTGCTGGATACCCCTCACCCTCATCTTAGCACTGATTTTTGTTCCATTCCTGAAGGGCTGAGGATATTTCACAAATGCAACTTCAAAGATTTGATTTTAAGGTTGGCTCAAAATTTTCCTCACATCAAAAGAGCTGTTGTAAGATGTCATATATTCTTCTTGGTCATTGATTTTAATATTTTTGTTTTCACCCTGGACATTGCAATGCTATAAAAGAAGTATTTTAGACTCCCACAGTCTGAAATGGGTCAATTCTCTCACTAGAGGAGAGATCAAACAGAGTAATACAGGTCTAGAGCCACTGCTTTACATGGCCTCTTGGTGAGAAATAGAAAAAGGCACCCAGATGCAACCCTTTAGGTGCAGGGCTGGGCAAATGGAGTACAGGCTGGAGTTCAGCCCCTAGGTCTAGATGCCCTATGGCCTCTATAGGACTGTATCATCTCCATCTCACACGTTGCTGTAGCCTCCTAACTTATTTTCTGCCTGCAGACTGTTACTCTCCTCCCCATTTATCCTGCACACTTCTGTCTGATTAATTTTCCCCAAATACTGCTTTTTATCATGTTACTTTCCTCCTCAAAACATCTTTTTCAACTTCCTTCAGCCAACTTAAGAGAATTCAGATTCTTTAATTAGCATTTTAAAGTTTTGTGTGATGTCTCTCAAGTCTCCTTTGCAGTCCTTTTCTGCTACTTCTCACCACAGTCTCAGTGTTTCAATCAACATAGAGTATTTGCTGTTCCAAAACACATTTTACATGTTCACAAATGTCTTACACATCATATTATTACCACCTGTATTTATATATTTATGTGTTTGTTTAATGTCTGTTTCCCAAACTGGACTATAAGCTCTACATTGACTTTTGTATTTAAGGCAATAGAACAATAACGTTAACATCAATAAACCAATATTGTTTTAATCTGAACCAGTGTTTAGACTAATCTTGAAAAGAACTGGCAGGTGTCAACAATGGCCTCTCACAGCTCCCAACAACACTACCAACCTCTGTATTTACTCCACACAAGCTGCATATCAACAAGGCCTTACTTTAGGTCTCATTATTATTATTCCACCTGCTGATATTTCCAGTGTATTATAGTCTCTCTAAGTCACTGCTGCTTTTCCTTTTCCTTCTCACCTCCCCCATCTCCTTCATCTTGTTCTTGTCCTCTTTTTCCTTTTTCTTTCCTTAAGTTTCACTATTTGACTATAGCCGATGGAATGGTTCTCATGCTTCACTGAGAAACCTGATTGTATTCCCTTTTAAGTGAATCAGTCTGAGAGCTCCTTTCTAGCCAAATTTTAGTCCCTGTCCAGGAAACGGAACATATGTTCACTTTGATGCCATGCTTACAAAAATCCTTTGGCTCTTGCGTGAGACAAGTATGGTGTAGAAATGAAATTTCACTAGGCTTGTAATTTAACAACATGGATTTGAGTTCTGTCACTCACTTGCTAGTCACCTTGATTAAGATACAACTTTTTTTTTTTAAAGATTTTATTTATTTATTTGACAGATCACAAGTAGGCAGAGAGGCAGGCAGAGAGAGAGGGGGAAGCAGGCTCCCCGCCGAGCAGAGAGCCCGATGCGGGGCTCGATCCCAGGACCCGGAGATCATGACCTGGGCTGAAGGCAGAGGCTTTAACCCACTGAGCCACTCAGGCGCCCCAAGATACAACTTTTTGAGCCTTTCTTCATAGGTAAAATGTGGAAAAAGGTGCTAATCAGTTAGGGATGAATAATAGAATTTACTAAGCAGCATTTAGGGCTTTAATTTTGATCTGAAATAAGTATTAAATTAGTATTTTTGGTCAACGCAACTCAGTGAATTTTCTTCAACACTGCTCTATTTCCCAGCTGAAAACTGTAAAGCACTGTATCAATTTTAAATATCATTATTATTACATGTCCTTGCTTCCTTATCTTTTGGCAGTTTGCTCTATCAATTTCCAGTCCCAGATCAGGGCCAGACTATCTTAACTTAATATGCTTTGCTACATTTAACTTATAATGCTTCTCAAATAATGGTTTATTCATTTTATTTGTTTCAAAATGGCAAAAATACCAGAAAACACAAAATGTATCTTCATAGTCTGTCAAAAAAAAAATCACTTTGCTACTCTAAGGTATAGTGTTGATATTAATAAATACTCATTGTATCAGTTTTCAGGAACAATAGGGCAGAAGCACTTTATTTATTTATTTAGAAACATTTTATTCAGTGAAATTTTTCTTTTCCTACTGTCATGTGAATTGAGGCCACTAATAACTAACTCATGACCAGATTATTAGAATAGGTTCCTGAGAATTTTCGATGTCTTCCATTTTTCGCCTTCAAATAGATTTCTCTACATTATAGCCAGGTCATTCACTCATTCATTCATGAAATGTTTACTGAGAATCTATTATGTACTAAGTACAAAGCACAGACTAATGGGAGGAAAGATGTGAAAAAACAGAAAATAGGTTATATTCAATCTTATAATCCTATATAGATGTCTAACAACTTTGGTTTCCCATTGCTCATTCTGTGTACTTAACTTCAAACTCCTTACCTAGCATTTAAGAGTATCCATAATTTGCCTTTCAAAGACCCTTCTAATCTTTATTTTCCATTTTTATAGCCAAACAGATTTTAAAAAGCTTTCCAAAAAACAAAACAAAACAAAACAAAAAACTGTTCCATTAGAATATTTTGTACTTTTCAAAGCTTTTGGGTTTCTGTTAAAGTAGTTCAACCCAATTTAAATTCCTTCCCTAAGCCTTTGGGCCTATTTGAATCCTACTTATTCTCCAAGATCAAGATGAAAGAAGACTACAGTAGAGCTTCCTCTCACAATTTCTACTCAAAGTGATTCTTCTTCTGATTCCCAAAATAATCACTGTTTCTTCAAGTCACCTGACAATCCTCTGAAGCTTATTTTACCTATTGCTCTTTTGTAATCTTTCAGTCTTTTACTGTTATTTAACTTTTCCTGGGTTTCATCTTATCTTACTAACTGGATGTTAAGCTACCAGAGTGAAATTATTTCTTCATAATGGTATTATGGTTTAATGGTATCTTGGAAAAGATCTAGCAATTACTAAGGCCATAAAATAAATATGAGTAATAATAAAATATTTAGTTTTTTAAAAAAGATTGGCAAAGAAGACATGTATAAATGAAGAGATTAGTACATTTATGAAGACTGAATTATAAAGATATTAGCTGTCCCCAAGTTAATCTAGAAATTCAATGTAATTCCAAAAAAAAAAATCCGTGTAGGACTTTTTTGGAACATAGTAATACTGATTATAAGGTAGCTAAAATTGATTATAAAATAGCTAAAACAAATTTGAAAAATAAGGACAAAGAAGGGAGAGTCATCCTACCAGTTATCTAAACATTTCCAAATTTATAAAGTTACATATTACCAAATTAAATTATTAATTAAAAATGTATTGTTGTAATAGGAAGAGATAAAAAGGTGAAACAGAAAAAAAGGCCCAGAAACAAACCTATAGATAGAAGACAATTTGGTACATCACAAATCAATTCAGGAAAGGCTGAACTATTTGACAAATGGTTTTAGAGCAATTACCAACTCTCCCCATAGGAAAAAAAATTAAAATTACATCCATAGAAAGAAAAAAATTTCCACATGGGAAAAAAGACCAAAAAGTGAAAAAATTTCAAAACTAGAAGAAAATATAGACTAGGTAAGGCTTTCTCAAATAATATATAATATATGCAAAACTTAAAAGAAAAGTTAGGTGATTTGATGTCATCAAAATTTAAAATATCAGTATAGCAAAATATAATAAACATAATAAATTTAAAAGACAAAACACATACTGGAAGAAGACATTTGTAATGCATATAACAAAGAATTTCTATCCAGAACATATAGAGTACTACAAATCAAAAAAATATTAAACAATCCAATAGAAAAAATTGATTTAATTAGGCAATATACAGAAGGGGATGTATTATGGCCAAAAATATGTAAAATGATGCTCAACCTCACCAGTAACCACATAAAAATAGGGCGAAAATACTTTTTGTTGATCAAGCTGTTAAAAATTAAGTCTGACAATATTGCATATAGCATATTGGTGAGAATAGAGGGAAATAGTATTCTTACTCAGTGCTGGTGGGAGTTGGTTGTGGTAGCCAATATTCAACATGCCTTTCAGTGATCCTTGCCTCTTCCTTGGTGTTCACACTTTTGTAGAGTCTTCTCCCATACTGAGTCAGAACTGTTCTGAGAGAATAGAATATGGAGAAATGATGGTGTGTGACTTCTGAGATTAGGCCATAAAAAGCATTGCAGCTTCTAGCTTGCTCTCTTGCTTAATTCCTTTGGAGAAAACCAGCTATGTCATAAGGATATTCAAATAGCCCACTGCAGAGGCTCAGATGGAGAGGAACTGAGGCTTTCTGTCAAGGGCCAGCACCAACAGTATACATCAAACGCGTAAGAATCAAACTTAACTCTTTTTCTTTTTTTTGTTTAGATTTATTTATTTACTTGAGGGGGGGGGGGAGTGAGAGTGGGATGGGGCAGAAGAAGAGGGAGACAGAAACTTTAGCAGACTCCATGCTCAGCAGAGCCCCATGCACCACCCTGAGATCATGACCTGAGCCAAAACCAAGAGTTGGACACTTAACCAACTGCGCCTCTCAGGCGCCCCTCAAACTTAACTTTTAATAAATATGTTTAAGTAACATTTCTCCCTGTGTCCCAACTTCTATTAACCATATTTACCAGCAGTTGATTAAATCAGAGTAACATATTCATTGATTCAAAAAGCAAGTACTTTTTGAGATCTTCTTCCATGTGTAAAGCATTATGGCAAGTGATAGAGACAGGCCCTTCCTTACATAGAAATGGTTTCTGCCATTACATGTCTTATACATGTAGTCTAGTCAGGGAGAAAGGCGTTAAAGATATACTCACCGCTGCCCTCCCCCCATAAAAAAACTGTAAGTTCTAGGAAGGAAAAGAATAAGTGCCATGGAAGTCTATGATTGTGGTACCAGATTTAAGGAGTAGAGATTATGCTATTTCACAACAACCAAATAAGATATCTATAGATATAAATCCATTTACAGATATAAATAGATATTGAGTACTACATAAATACCCAATTTGGAATATTTATAATTCTTATAACAGTTATATGGACATTATTACTAGCTCCCTTTGCAAATCATTTAAGTGATCATGACTAGCATCATACAAGTAGGAAGTGTGATCGACAACCAATTCTGCCTCTATAGCCTGTGTTCTTTAATTCTGAGGTTATAGCAAAACCAAACTACTTTGGCTCATTTGTCTCCAATCATTTGCTCTCTTTTTATTCTTACTTTGTACCCTAGAACTCGTTCATTTTAAAGGAAGACTGCAATTAAAGGAACTCTTAATACAGTTCTTGGAGATTAGTCTGTCAGCAAATCTGAAATACTGAGTTTTTCTTGACTGAGGAGTTAGCGATGAAGTTGACATTCTCGAGCACCCACTTGAGAATACATTATAGTGAAGAAAATAGAAATGATCCTGGCTCTCATGGAGTTTACACTCCGTTAGGTAGTCAGACGTTACACAAATAGATAAAAATATGTGTACAATATGTTATAAATAATACGAAGGTGTAAAAAAAACAAAACAAAACTGAGCCAAGTGAGGAAAACATGAAGGACCTAATTTAGACTGGAGGCAGGGGATCAGAGAATTCTACCAAAGCCACACAAAAAATTGTTTTGTTTCCTAGGATGCAAGGTGCTAAACCCGCCAAAACCTAGGACGGAGCAGCCGTCTAGGCGGTGAGATCTTGGCGCCCCACTGTCCAGTCACCGGCTGGTGCAACTTTGCTCGGCTCTGGAGGGGACCGCCGACTTTATTCTACATTATTGTGGCGTGAGGAGAGTTTCCATCACTCGAACTTACCGATTTTTTCCTAGTGTCTTCCCAGCATCTTTCTGCCGGCTTCTCTGCCCGGCTGTGACAGTCTCCTGTCTCGTTAATTCTACCACAGCAGCCTGATTTTGAACTTTCTCTCTGCATGTGCCCGGCAAGCCTAGAACTTCAAGGAGGCGGCTCCTCCGAGGGCTCGCGGCCTGGCCATTTCACTTGACCACACAGTCAACCCCTCTCTGGCCAGGCGGCAGGTGGGTTAGAGGCGCTCTGGCCGGCGACTGTACCCCGCGCTCCTCGCCCCTAGGTGGCCGTCGGCCCCGCGCAAGCGCTCGGCGCGCGTTCTGGGCTGTCTGCGCCTGGCGCGCGCCGCCGGCCGGCGCTCGCTCCCGCCCCTTCTCGCGCCCGTGGCGGCCGGGACAGCGCGCGCCGCCTTACGCTCGTTCTCAGGACGCCTTCTCCGGCCCTTGCGGCGCGCGCACCGGGCCGGCCCAGGCTCCCCACTCGGGCCGGCCGGCTCGCGGGTTTGCTCGCCCCGCCCCTCCCCGGCGCCGCAGTTGGGCGCTTGCGCGGGGCGCGTGGCCGTGGCCGGGGTCTCCGCCGCAGTCGGTGCCGCCGCCGCCGCCGCCGCCGCCTCCGCCGCCGCCTCAGTCAGTCAGTTCCCAGCAATGGCGGAAGGAGGTGAGCGAGAGGAGCTGCTCTCGCCGTCGCCGGTTTCTCCGGCTAAGCGTCTGTGCTCGTGGCCCAGCCCGCAGGCTCACCACCCTCGCGGTTCGCCCGGGGCGGCCAGCGGTGGGGTGGGGGGCGTCGGCGGCAGCTGCCTGGCCCCCGGGGCCCGCCCCCACCTGCAGCCCGAGTCCTTGCTGGACTGCGCCGCCAAGACGGTGGCGGAAAAGTGGGCGTACGAGAGGGTGGAGGAGCGCTTCGAGCGGATCCCGGAGCCCGTGCAGCGCCGCATCGTCTACTGGTCTTTCCCGCGGAATGAGCGGGAGATCTGCATGTACTCCAGTTTCCAGTACCGTGGCGGCCCCGGCGCCGGAGCGGCTGGCGGCGCCGCGGGGGCTTTGCCGGCCGAGGAGGGGCCGCCGCCGCCCCCCGGGGCCGCGGCTCCGACCGGCTCCGCCCCCGGGGCCGCCGCGGCGGGGGCGTCCCCTGGGCTGGGCACAGCGGCCGGAGCGGGGGGCGGCGGCGGCGAGGGGCTGCCGTTCCGCCGGGGCATCCGTCTGCTGGACAGCGGCTCGGTGGAGAACGTGCTGCAAGTCGGTAGGTAGTAGCCCGGCTCCTCTCTGGTGCCTGGCCTTCTTTTCCGCAGGTGCCTTCTCTCTGCAGGAGCCCGGGGCCAAGATTCCGGCTTTCTGCCCAACTCTTGTTCCCCTGCCGAAGGACACACTAGTCACATAAAAAACTTTTCTCAACATTTCATTCAGGTCCACTGCTGCTCTTTCCCCTCCTCGTCCCCTACCTCATTTCTTTTTGTTCGAAGAGCAAATAGATCTCTTTTACTCTCAGTTCTACACCCCACACCAAAGGCAAAAGGATGGGGAGGAATGCCTTTTTGCATGTAATAATTTCAGAAATGCGTTTTTCTAATTTAAGTTTAGAGAGAAGAGAATTCTTAGTGAATCTGGAGCAAGCAGTCTTAAAGGGAATGTTTGAGGGACAGGCTGTCAAAGGCAATCTGTAGTCTTTGCGGATTGAAGCTGGGTATAATTAACTTTAAAATCGGAAAAACATCAACAAAATATTGTGCATTTCAAACAACTAGAATTATCCGCTTTAATATTTTTTTCCCCTAGATCAGTGGTACTTGGGAATCTAGGCTGCGGACTTAACAATAACCGAAGATGGAAATGTGACAGCTCTCTTCTCCACACCCCCACCCAAGGAAAAAAAAAGCCACACAATCTGGAGTGGGGGTGGGGTCTGTCTTCCTTGTCAGACTAGAGTAAATCAAAAGCTGGTCACGTTGGGTTTTTCAAATGCTTCTCATTTAACAAGTCTTCAGATTTGCTTTTGTTTTATCTTTTTGTTGGTGGGAAAGTGAAAAATGATTTCTTTTTCTTTTATTCCTCTGGATCTTCTAGTCAATTTGTTAATCTTACTAAATACATAAATACAGTAGTAGACCTGATATATGGAATGGTTAGGGAGAAAGGGGGAAAAATGACATTGTTTAACATTGAATTGCTGTGTGGAAAATTAAAACACTGATTTTTTTTTCTGTTCGGGTAGCATTCTGGACGTGAACATTATGCATTTTATTGTACAGTATATGTTCATATTTATTGAAAAAATACTGATTTTTGAAAGGAGTTGGAGAAAGGTGGTTTTTAGGATTAAACAAGCCCTGAACACGTACACAGGCATGCCAAACATCTAGCTCTCTTTTCCCCAGGTAAAACTAATATATTTGAAATTTTTTTCTTTTAAAGAGTGGTGCATTGTGGTGTTTCATATAAAGTAATCTACTTATGGTTATTGAGAATCATTGAATCTTGTTTCTTTTTAAAACAACAGTGTACCACAATTTGTTTTGCAAATGTGAAATGTAAATTTATCTAAATTTTTCCTGTGTCAGAATACAGTGACAGTGGATTGAGAAAGTTTTATTTGGAAAAGGCTAGCTAGCCCTTTGTGGATTTGTATTTTTGAAAGAATGAATTGAATAATCAGATAATTAAAGTGTACAGCTTGAGTACTGAAATATTGAAAACATGAAAGTGAATGTAGACCTTTCTCTATTAGTCTGTAAACTTTATTTGTATGAGTTTAGATCAGTTAACTTTTAAGATTCTTGTTTAAGATATCTTAAATTGAAAAGTGTCAATTTAAGTGGTCGTTTTATAGTAAGCGTTGGATTTGAAAGAATTTTCAAACTTGAGAGGGCAAATGAGGGACAGAAAGAGTTTTAAAGAGGTATATATTTTGTAAGTGACTGTAATGTCAAACTCCAAATGAAATCAGATTTTGTGGGTAATGCAGGTCATGTTTAAATTAGATATTTTTCTTTCATGGTATGATAGCATGCTTATTGGGGTAATGAGCTCTTGTATGATAGTTTTGGGGTCTGGAGAAAAGACACATAAGCACATTTTCTGATTCTTACTGTGGATTTCATAGATGAAGGTAGGAGAATGAATTACTTACTTTTAGGTAATGCTATTTGAGAACCATGAGCTGTGTAATCTTTATTTTTCTTACCTTAGTTAATGCTAATGAGTGTGAAAGAGAATATTCTATTCTGTAGCATTTTGAGTTCTGTATCTTGGCATGAATCTCCTTTTATTATGTGAAATTAAGACTCATCCCTCATCTCTTAAAATGTGAGTATGTGACTTAATGTAGATGATAGGTTTTATAAAAGTATTGCCAAGAGACGAGTGAGGAAATGATTTATATATAGGAAGATAGTAATCGTGTTTTCCAGTACTTCAAACTCAATTTAATTACTCAGTGGCCCTAATTTAAAAATGCTACATATTTCCTTGCTGTTGGTAAGGCATAATTATAACCTCAGAATTGGGAAGTTACTGAAGGCCGATGGTTTAGAAAAGAAAGAAGGTTAGGGTATTTTTATAACAATATTCTTTTAAGGAAAGGATTCATAAGGAGATTTAAGTGGAGAAAACAAAAAGACCTCAAAATAAAAATAAGTAAATTTTTAAAAATGAGGAAAACAGCACAACACAAAACAAACTTTGAAGGAAAATTGACAATAACAAAAAGACTTATGCAAAGAATAGGTATATTACGTTTGGTAACTTCTGGTTACTTTCCACATGGAATCCGGTAATGGGAAGTCATGGCCTTGTTGAAAAGCAAGTACTGTGTAGAAAACATCAGATTTTGAATCAGAACTGAAACTTTCCCAGCTTGATGTAAACAAACGGGAGAACTATCGGCTATTATGCTCAAAGGATACATTTCTTCTACATAACAGTACTGAATCAGAAGTATTGTTCCTTTTAAAAAGGGAAAATTGTAAATTAGTCTTTTCATGTACAACTGTCAATTTAAAGCTGTGTGAAAGACTTACAGTCTGATCTCTCAGTTGTTATGAAGGTAATGGAGTTCAGATGTTTTAGGTATTTGCATTTTTAACCTGTTTAAGAAGTTCATGGAAATTATCAGTAGTATAAATTTTGGAAAGAAATACTTATTCAGGAATCTGTATAAGAATGGGATGATTATAGTTTACTAATAGTTTTAAGAAGTTGACCCTTTTTTTGCAATTCATCATATCTTAAATTACTTATCTGTGTTTGGTAAAACTTAAGTAGGTTTGTGACTTCTCAGGGAAATCTGATTTGATTCAGGGGAAAGAAGCATTAACATGACTAAGAGGAAGTACCCAGAGGTCTTTGAATGGTCTGACAATGCTCTATCACTGAACCTACGTTGTAGTTGTTGGATATTCACCTTATACTAATTCCTTTTGCTGTTCCATTCCTTTTGTTCAACACATTTTCTTATATCTATTATATCTCACAAATGCTATTAAAAATAAATGCAATTTTGCTTGGTTTTTTTTCAAGCATTAACAGTTTTTCTCTCTTAAATGCAGAAATATTTATTTGGATATTTAGATTTTTAAAAATTTAGATAAGAGTATTCAAGGGCCTTCTGTGCTGGTATATCTTAATTATATAAATTCTTATATATTCTTATGTGTATCTTCTATCTATTATATATTCATATATTATAATTTACTTATGTATCCAGAAATTTTCATAGATTGTGACAGTTGATGTCAACAAAACCCCATATTTTTAGTCCGTACATTTTCTAGTAAGTAAAATTTGTCCTTGGATAGTCTTTAAGAGCCACAATGCTATGTACTACCTTACATGGAAGAAGTATAATTACAAAGACAATAATAATTAAAAGATCATTTCAATAAGTTATTCATAGCTTAGATATCAAGTAATAAGTTTATAATTATGAATACTTGTACATTATCAATAAACTTCTATGAAATTTTTCTATAGTACAACTTTTGTGAAATGCATTATGACAAGTATTACAGTTGTTGATTTTTCTATATAATTTGTTTTGATCTGTATTTTTTTGGGAAACAAAAGATATCCTCACCGAAAAAGTTTTATAGCATTGTGCGTAAGTTAAAATAGTTATAAAATCATAATAAAATTCATGTGAGGAAAAATGAATTTATATTTAAGCTGTTCCAGCACAGAAGGTAGCGGCATACTTTTAAGGGATATGTGGTAAAATTTTTTAGAGTAGAAACTTACCAGGTTTTAAAATCACATTACTTTTTTTTTAAGCAATGAGTTCTCTCCTTCTACCTCCCCCCAACACATCACACAAACATCTCAATATTTAATAAATGTTTGTTGAATAGCGAAGGTTAAGAACAGACTTCTCAGTGTTATAAAACTTAAAAAAAAGAGTGAAGCCCTGAATTTTTAGTATTCATGTGGTATTAGAAGATACGGGGAAACTTCATACTTGTGCATATTAATAAACTGATAGCATTAAGTAGTATGAATGTTACATGTGTGTATCTTCTATGTTGACTGTTTTGTGTGAAGACTAGTTGACTTACCATTTTCTTCAAATGAAAGCTTTAGATGAATTCTTATTGAAGGTGGTTTTCTCAAAGGTAGAGCTATAGATTTTTTTTTAAAAATTTTATTTAAGGGACGCCTGGGTGGCTCAGTTGGTTAAGCGGCTGCCTTCGGCTCAGGTCATGATCCCAGGGTCCTGGGATCGAGTCCCACATCGGGCTCCTTGCTCAGCAGGGAGCCTGCTTCTCCCTCTGCCTCTGCCTGCCTCTCTGCCTACTTGTGATCTCTCTCTCACTCTCTCTCTGACAAATAAATAAATACATTCTTTAAAAAAAAAAAAAATTATTTAAATTCTAGTTAATTAACATATAGTGCAATATTGATTTCAGGAGTAGAATTCAGTGATTAGAGCTTTAGATTTAAAAGATAATGAGTAAACTAAAGACAGTGGGTTTTATTTTAGAGGTTATCTCTATTTTAGGAATTTAAAAAATATATTATTGAAGTGTGAGTACAACTCTAAATTTTGAAGTGAAGGGGCTAGAAATTTGTTTATGCCTATGTGAAACAATTTCATTTCTCTTGTTTTAACAGTGGCTGTTAAAAATTAAGATGTTAACGTCAGCGTTCTATTATGGTGATCGTTATATGAATATATGTAAATGTGTTAAAATATATAGAACTACTCCCAAAATGTCAAGTTTACTATATTATACCTTAGAAAATAATTTTTAAAAATCAAGGCATTAATATGTCTGTAAATTAATAAATATACAAGAGAGATGCTGAAAATGCTGTATTAGTATCCTATGGCTGCTGTAACAAAGTGCCACAAACTGCGTGGCTTAAAAAGTGTAAACTTATTGGCTCACAATTCTGGAAGCCAGAAGTCTGAATCAAGATATAGAAGGGCCATGCTCCTTCTGAAACCTATAGGGGAATCCTTCCTTGATTTTTCTAGCTTCCGGGGGTTTGCTGGCATTCCTTGGCATGGAACTCTAATCTTTGCCTTTGTTGTCACATGGCATTCTTCCTATATGTCTCTGTCTTCACATGGCCATTTTATAAGGATAACAGTCATATTGGATTAGGGGCCTACCATACTCCAGTATGACCTCATTTTAACTAATTACATGTGCAATGACCCTATTTCCAACTAAGGTCACATTCTGAGGTACTGGGGGTTAGGAACTTAAGCATACCATTTTTAGAGGGACACAATTCAACTTATAACAGCTTCTCACACTTATTTCTTGTTGCATAACAGTTTCATGTTTTCACTTTTTTACATTGGCTATGGCTTAAATTAGAAATCACCACATTCATTTTATTAGGTAAGCATTATTTCAATTTAATTGATTCAATTTGCATGATTGATATTATTTAATATTTTTAGTACACGTGAAACTTTTTTGATGAGTAGGTGGTTATTTAAAGGTTAAACCTGTCATTTTTTTAATAAAAAATGATGATTGTGCAGTACAGCACTCAGGATATACATGCATGGATTAACAGATTACTGTGGGATTTTTTTTTTTTAAGATTTTATTTATTTATTAGAGAGAAAGAGATCACAAGTAGTCAGAGAGGCAGTCAGAGGGAGAGGGGGAAGCAGGCCCCCAGCTGAGTGGAGAGCCCAATGTGGGGTTCGATCCCAGGACGTTGAGATCACAACCCGAGCCAAAGGCAGAGGCTTAACCCACTGAGCCACCCAGACACTCCCTATTGGATTTTTTATTTTTTTTTAATGCATATCTTTTATAACTTGTCTTTGGAAATAGGTAACCCTGAAAGCATATGAACCTTTTCTTAACCTGTTTCTAGACCCCAAAGGGTTTAGAATTAGTGTTTGATATTGGAAATAGACTACAATCCATTCCAGATCACCTTTTTTTTTTTTTTTAAGATTTTGTTTATGTACTTGACAGAGAGAGACAGAGAGCACAAGCAGGCAGAGTAGCAGGCAGAGAGAAAGGGAGATGCAGGCTCCCGGCTGAGCAGAGAGTCCGATGCAGGACTTAATCCCAGGACTCTGGGATCATGACCTGAGCTGAAGGCAGACACTTAACTGACTGAGCCACCCAGGCGTCCCTTTCCATTCCAGATCACTTTTATGTGAATTTTCTACCTTGTAGTTTATTTATAGCTTTATTTCTTTCCTGATACAGGCAGCATGCTTCTTGGCCACTTTTAACCTATCATTGAACTAGTATGCCAGGGAAATCACACTCATTTTAATACTAGCTTTAGCATTATATTACAGTAGGCTAAATTACTCTGGTACTTTTCATGATCATATGTGGCCAACTGATTAATTTTTGGTTTTCAGTATTGAAAAAAATTGCCCCCTTAGAGTGTATAATGTGATATGCTCTAAGCTGGTGTTCAGTAAATGTTTATTGAATAGATGAGTAAATTGTTATATGATTTTTTTATATTTAGGTAGTATGGACATCTCTCTTCGTTGATTTATATGTAGTGGAAGCCTAGGAGATATACTGACAATTTGTAATTTGTGGACTTTTCTGGTTTTTAAAACATTATATAGATTTTAAAAAACCCACTTATTAACTAATTCTTGATTCATTCATTGAATTTTTTTTTTTTAAGATTTTATTTATTTATTTGACAGAAAGAGATCACAAGTAGGGAGAGAGGCAGGCAAAGAGAGAGGGGGAAGCAGGCTCCCTGCTGAGCAGAGAGCCCGATGCGGGGCTCGATCCCAGGACCGTGAGATCATGACCTGAGCCAGAAGGCAGAGGCTTTAACCCACTGAGCCACCCAGGCAACCCTATTCATTGAATTTTTAAAAAAGATTTTATTTAGTTTAGAGAGAGTATGTGTGTGAGAATGAGGGGAGGAACAGAGGAGAGGGAGAGAGGGAATCCCAAGCAGACTCTGCACTGAGGGTGGATCCTGATGTGGGGCTCAGTCCCACAACCCCAAGATCATGACCTGAGCCAGATCAGAGTCCAACACTTAACTGACTGAGCCACATAGGCACCCCTCATTCATTGAATATTTAAACACTTGTTTTGTGTAAGGCTCAAGAAATAACTGTTTTCCTGTTTTTAGTGACCTCATTCCAAAATATTTTGTATTTTCTACCTTAGAATATAAACCCAAGTTGGACACTAAAGCCTAAGTGTCTAAGGACTACATTATGTTGCCATTTTATGTGGGCGGGGGGTTATAAACTGAGTGGATACCTGACTCAGATTCTCTGAAACCTATTTTCGAAGTTTGTGTGTATGTTTTGGTCATTCGCTTGTTTCCCATTATAATGGAGCGATGAATGTGGTATGCAAGGCAGTGTAACATTATTACCTTCTTTGAAAATAGACAATTGAATCAAAAGATGAAATACCTATTAACCCTTGTGCTTTTCTTGCTTTAGGAGCAGTTATTTATATACTTATTATCATTTAGTCCTTAGGGAAATGCAAATTATAACCTAAGGAGATACTACTACTACTACTACTACTGCTACTACTACTACAACACACACACACACACACACACACACGCGCACAGAGACAGAGTAGTATGGCTAAAAATAAAAGACTGCCAATATCAGTGCTGGCAAGGATGTGGAGCAATTAAGAACCGTCTTACCAGGGCACCTGGGTGGCTCAGTGGGTTAAAGCCTCTGCCTTTGGCTCGGCTCATGATCTCAGGGTCCTGGGATTGAGCCCCGCATCGGGCTCTCTGCTCGGCAGGGAGCCTGCTTCCCCCCCCCCCCCGCCTGCCTCTCTGCCTACTCGTGATCTCTCTCTCTCTCAAATAAATAAAATGTAAAAAAAAAAAAGCTCTTAAAAAAAAAAAGAACTGTCTTACCTTGTTCGTAAGAATGCAAAATGATACTGTCACTTTGAAAAACAATTTCTTATAAAGTTAATCATACACTTAATCACAAGATTCAGCAACCCTATTCCTAAATATTAGAGAAATGAAAACATCTGTTTATAAAAAGGCTTGTACTTGAATATTCAGAGCAGCTTTATTCAGAATAGCCTTAAACTGGAAACATCCCAAGTGCCTATCAGATGGGTAAATAGATAAATTATATATCCATACAATGGAATACTATTCAGCAATAAAAAAGAACAGACTATTGATAGCCTAGAAGAATGGATGATTCTAAAAAGCATTATGCTAGGGGCACCTCGGTGGCTCAGTCAGTTAAGCATCCGCCTTTGCTCAGGTCATGATTTAGCTCCGTGTGGGGCTTGCAGGGAGCCTGCTTCCCCCTCTCCTTCCAGCTCAGTGCACATGTGCTCTCTCTCTCTCAAATAAATAAGTAAAGTCTTTAAAAAAATCAAATAAATAATAAAAAGCATTATGCTAAATAAAAGAAGCTAGACCAAAAAGAGTACATACAGCACAGTTTCATGTATACGAAATTTTAGAAAGCCCAAAGCTATAGTGACAGAAAGTAAGTCAGGAGTTGCTAGGGTACAGGGGAGTGAGGTATGAGGAAACCTTTTTGGGTGATGGAAATGTTCCATATCACGATCATAGCAGTGGTTACATGACTGTACTTGTCAAAATACTGAATTTCATACACTTAAAATTGGTAAATTTTATTGAATGTAAATTATACTTCAAAAATTTGATTTTAAAGCAAAGAATAGTGGGTTTCAACCTCAGTTTCACATTAAAATCACTGGGGCAGATTTTTTTAAAGACAGTGTCCATCCAGGACTCACCCCAAATTAATTAATTGAGAATGAGGACTCAACTTCAGAATTTTAAAAAAGTTTTTAAACTTACCGTAGGCAAGCAAAACATTATGTAATATTTATTACACAAATGCTATGGACCATGCATCTTTTCTACTTCAATCTATTCTGTTTTTACCAATCTTTAGGTTTATTAATGGATTTCAAGGAAAATTATTCTCTTACCACTTAAAGAATATGTGCCTGTGTTTTGGAAAGGTCTCATGCAAAAGTATATAAATTCTTTGTCATTATCACCATCAGAAGACACTTGTCTAAATGTAATGGGAACATATTTTCTTCATGTTTGTTCACTTATTCATTTGTGAAACTTATATTTAACATTTTTTAATGTTCTGTGCCACATAGAACATAATTTCTAGATTTAAGGAGTACATTGTTTAGTGTAGGATACACATGTAAAATGGTATTTAACACAATGTTTTGTAATAATAGAGGTAGTTGCTATGGAGGCAAAGAGTAAGAGGTGATTAACTGAAGAAATGGGGACAGCTGGATGTATTGCTCTATTTTGATAGACTTCCAATTATAAGAAACATTGAGATTATGTCTAATATTACAAAAAAGTTTGAAAGCACCATTTATTGCTTATAAGTTAGATTAACCCTTCACGAAATTTCTTCTGTATTGACATTTCTATGCCCTGTAATACTCTAGTTCATAGGGATTCGGAGGAGTAACATTGGCAGGCAGGAAGATGACAGAGGTATTACCAGCTGTTAATCCTTTTTTCTCAGAATAAATTTTACAGATTTCTGTCTTTAGAATAGCTTTGTAATCATCATATAATCCCCTTTTTTCCTTTGTTTTTTAAAAAAATATTGCTTCCTTTAGGTATAGCTATATGACAGAGCCAATCAGCAAAATGGATTTTGGTCTATCCATTCATTATCGGTGGTCTGTAAGCAACAGGGAAATGTATTATGTCTTTGAAAGCCTTGGAGATAATTATTATTTTTTTTCCCCTATTCATTCATGGTTTTATTGAATGGAAGCCCTCAGCCTTAATACATTCAGGAAGAGCCAGCCTGTCAACACCTGATAAACTGACATGACTGGCAAGCATCATGTACACAGTTGATGTTAGCAGTATAAAATTCTTTCTCATGCTATGGTTCCCTATTGAAAAAAAATAATCTTGCTGATTTTTTCTCTCAGTATTATGTTATTATATTCTTTGCTACTGTATATATTTGCATATATCTACCATATATATTATTATATATATTACCTAATATGATATAGGGTATATATTATATGATAATATTATATATTATCACGTATATGCAGGGACTATGCAGTAGGTATCCTCAGAATTCTGGCTCCTTGCTATCTGTTTCATTATCTGTAGATGGACAGAATGATGATACCAACTATTGTTTTGAGGATAAATTATCTTTTTTTTTAGATTTTATTTATTTATTTATTTGACAGAGAGAGAGAGAGATCACAAGTAGGCAGAGAGGCAGTCAGAGAGAAAGAGAGGGGGAAGCAGGCTCCCTGCTGAGCAGAGAGCCCGATGAGGGGCTTGATCCCAGGACCCTGAGATCATGACCTGAGCCGAAGGCAGAGGCTTAACCCACTGAGCCACCCAGGCGCCCCTATCTTTTTTTTTTTTTTTAAAGAGAGAGAGTGCCGTGTTCGTACCCTTGATCAAGGGAGAGAGTGAGGGGAGGAGGGTGGGGCAGAAGGAGAGAGAGAATCTTAAGCAGGCTTCATGCCCAGGGCTGAGCCTGAGGTGGGTCTTGATTCCACCACCCTGAGATCGTGACCTGAGCCGAAATCAAGAGTCGGACACTTAACCGACTGAGCTACCCAGGTGCCCCTCAGGATAAATTAATAGGTAAAATAGTTAGAACAGGGCCTAGCACTTATTAGGTGCTATGTAAATATTTGCTATTATTAATGTACTACAATTACTGAAAGTATTCTGTATTTGTTACCTTTCCTTCTTCAATATTCTCCCCACCTCTGAAGCCTTTTCAGTTTGACTTGTGCTTTCATTCACTGTATTAAAATTGATCTCTTAGAGGTCACCAATGACCTCATGATTGCCAAACACAGTATCCTTTTTCTAGTCTTCATCCTTCATGACCTCTGTATAGAATTTTCTGTAGTTTACTGCATCTTCCTCTTGAAATACTTCTTAGACTTTAGTTTTACTTCACCATTCTGGCTTTCTTTCTGTCTTCCTTCTTTTTTCTCTTATCCCACAAAAATAGGATGTATGTTTTGCCCCAAGCTTTCTTTCTTCTTATTTTTTTTTTTTTAAGATTTATTTATTCGAGAGAGAAAGAGTACAAGTGGGGGCTCGGGGGAAGCAGGCTCCCCGCTGAGCAGGGAGCCCAATGCGGGCTTAATCCCACGACCCTGGGATCATGACCTGAGTCGAAAGCAGAAGCTTAACTACTGAGCCACCCAGGCGCCCCTCTGCCTTGGTTTTCTCATCTGTAAAAGTGTCAGGATTTTTGTGAGATTTTAAATAAACTAATATATATGGAAGCACTTTATAAATGTCATTGTGCAAATAATGACAACTTTTAAATCTATGTTGTTGTTTCTCCCTCTGGAATTCAAGATCAGCATGTATATTTGCCTGTTAGGTATTTCTAGATGGTTACTCCACTAGCCAGTGAAAATCAACATGTCTGGTAAAGGATTAATGTCCAGAATATATATATTAAGATTTTACTTATTTATTTGAGAGAGAGCATGAGAGCCGAGAGGGTCAGCGGGAGAAGCAGACTCCATGCTGAACAGGGAGTCCAAGGCAGGGCTTGATCCTGGAACTCCAGGATCGTTACCTGAGCCAAAAGCAGTCGCTTAACCAACTGAGCCACCCAGACACCCCAAATGTCCAGAATATATTAAGAACTCCTACAACTCAACAATGAGAACAAACAACCTGATTAAAAAATGGGCAAAGGAGTTGAATAAATACTTCTCCAAAGAAAGTAAGCAAGTGATCCATAAGCATATGTGAAGATGCTTAACATCACTAATCATTAGGGAAATGCAAATCAGAACCATAAGGGACATCCCTTCATATCCATTAGGATGGCACATATAAAAAAACCAAAACACAGAAAATAACAAGTGTTAGTGAGCATATGGAGAAATGGAACACTTGTGTATCACTAGTAGGAGTATAAAGGAGTACAGATGCTGTGGAAAGTGGTATGACTGTTTCTCAAAAAATTAACCATAAAATTACCATATGATTCAGCAATTCCACTTCTGGGTATATACCAAAAGAATTGAATGCAGGAACTCGAATAGATGTTTGTACACTCATGTTTAACAGCAGCATTAGTCTCAATAGCCAAAGGTGGAAGCAACTTAAGTGTCCCATCGACAGATTAATGGATAAACAAAATGTGGTATAGACATAGCATGGCATATTATTTAGCCTTAAAAAAAGAAGAAAATCCTGATACATACTACAACATGGATGAACCTTGAAGACATTATGCTGCTTTTCAGATGTATAACCTTGGATGACAAGTTACTTAACCTCTTTGTGCTTCAGTTTCTTCATCCATAAAATGGAGACGCAATACTGTCTCAGAAAATTTATATCACAGTTAAATGTGTTAATGTATTCAGAGTCAGCTTGGAATTTCTTACACACTTTAGGGGTATTGTGAATCTTAGTTCTCTTTCTTTTCTCCTTTCCTGCCTCTTAATAGTCTATACCTCTATTTTTTTTTTTTTAAAGATTGTATTTAAGAGAGAGAGCAGAGAGAGAGCATGAGTAGGGGTAAAGGACAAAGGGAGAGGGAGAAGCAGACTCTACCTCTGTTCTAAAAAGTGCCATTTCCTTATCTACTTAGTTGAAATTAAACATTCCTTCCACTTTAGTCCTATGCATCGATTAGCAATTGTTTGAGTACCTATTATGTTCTAGGCTCTGGTGTAGCCATTGGAGATGTGGCAGTGAATAAAACAAAGTTCCTGCTTTCATGGAGCATGCATGTTAGTGAGGGGACAGACAACACTTTCCTTTTTGAGTTTGTGTTTTAATTGTTACAGGTGTTATCTTCCCTTCCAGTCTGCAGGTGCTTCCAGGGCAAGGACTGTATCCTGCAATATATTTAGCATCTAGCACCACACCTAGTAGGTTTCATAAATGACCTTTTAAGAGGTCTTTGTGGAAATGAATTGCGAACATTATCTTATTCATTTCTACGACTTCCTTTTTTTTTTTTTTAAGACTATTAATTTACTGAGGGAGCGTGCATGCACATGCATTAGTCAGGGGAGGGGTAGAGGAAGAAGGAAAGGGAGAATCTCAAGCAGACTCCACACTGAGTGCATTGTGGGGCTCAATCTCACAACCCTGAGATCATGACCTGAGTCAAATCAAGAGTGGGAAGAGTGGGTTTCTTTCTTTCTTTCTTTCTCTTTCTTTCTTGCTTCCTTGCTTGCTTGCTTGCTTGCTTGCTTCCTTCCTTCCTTCCTTCCTTTCTTTCTAAGATTTTATTTATTTGACACAGAGAGAGAGAGGGAACACAAGCAGGGGCAATGGGAGAGGGAGAAGCAGACTTCCTGCTGAGCAAAGGAGCCTGATGCGGGGCTCGATCCCAGGACCCTGGGATCATGACCTGAGCCCCCCAGGCACCCCCTATGACTTTCATAATAGTGATTTCCAGCACTGGCTGCTTTATACTTTACTCAAGTCACTTGAGGAGCTTTGGTAAAATACAGATTCTGTGCTTCCACCCTTGGAAATTCTAGTTAAGTAAGATTGGAATGGGATTTAGGAATCTCTATTTTTGATAATCTGTCCAAGTTTAAATATTTGGGAACTGTTGCTCCATAGCATTTAGTACCATGATTTACATAGAATGTACTTAGTGGTGTTGTTTGAATTGATATATTGATTGACTTATACAGGAGCTTGTTTCAAATCATATTTGAAACTTGTGGGTCAAATCGAATCAAACAGATGGGCTGGATTCAGGAAGGATTTACATGAAAAGTCATTAAGCTCAGGAATACTACAATTTGCTGATGTTTGGAAAATCACCAGTATCTATCCTTTGTTGTTTTATTTTTTAAATTATTTTTTATTTTTAAAAAAGTTTTATTCATTTATTTGAGAGTGGGGGAGGGGCAAAGGGAGAGGGAGAGAGAGAATCTCAAGCAGCCTCTCCAACTGAGTGTGGAGCACAATACAGGGCTCAATCCTATGACTCTGAGATCATGACTTGAGTCGAAATCAAGAGGATGCTTAAAGGATTGAGCCACCCAGGCACCCCCTTTGTTGTTTTAAAATGCTAGTTCTTAATGTATTTACCCAAAATAATTCTCTACATTTTAATAGGTATGTAAGTTTTTGAAAAAGCATTGAAAAATTTAAAAGGATTTGGACAGAACTGTTATCTCCATGAAGAGGAAGGGGAATGAGTGGTGACCAAGAGGAAATTTAATCTGTATTGCTTGAATCATTTTATGATGACAACCTATATGTATATTTCTTATATAATAATATAATTAAAATAAGTAACAGATAATATAATTTTTTTTAAGATTTTATTTATTTATTTGACAGAAAGAGATCACAAGTAGGCAGAGAGGCAGGCAGAGGGAGAGGGGGAAGCAGGCTCCCCGCTGAGCAGAGAGCCTGATGTGCGCGTCCATCCTAGGACCCCGAGACCATGACCCGGGCCGAAGGCAGAGGCCCAACCACTGAGCCACCCAGATGCTCTGATAATATGATTTTTTAAGTTACATTTTTTTTTTTTTGTTAAGCATTTTTAGCCTTTTAAGTTAACATGACTTAGAGAAATGTTATCTTTTATAAACCTGATTTAGGTCAGAGGTTCTTAACTGAGCATCTATAAATAGTTTTCAGGGATCCATGAATTCCTGAAATTATTTTTAGATTTTATAAATGGATATGGACATTTTTTCCTTTTTTTTAAGTTTATTTATTTGGGACACCTGGGTGGCTCAATCAGTTAAGTGTCTGCCTTCGGCTCAAGTCATGATCCCAGGGTTCTGGGATTGAGTCCCACATTGGGCTCCTTATTCAGAGGGGAGCCTGCTTCTCTGCCTGCTGTTCCTCCTGCTTGTGCCCCACTCCCTGTCTCTCTGACAAATAAACAAAATCTTAAAAAAAAAGAGTTATTTATTTTTTTTAGAGAGAGTGTGGGGGTGGAAGGGCAGATGGAGAGGGAGAGAGAGAATCTCAAGCAGACTCCCCACTGAGCGTGGAGCCCAAAGCAGGGCTGGATCCCACGACCTTGAGATCACAACCTGAGCCAGAATCAAGAGTCGAATGCTTAACTGACTGAGCCACCCAGGCACCCCTAGATATGGACATTTTTCAAAGAAGACAGTTCATAACTTTCATTGTTCATAATATCCCTCAAAGAGATCCATGACTCAAGTAAGTTCAAGTGGTTCCTCAAGTAAGGAACCACTAATTATTTATGTAGAAGAATCTGCTTTATTTGATAAAAATTCTGCAATTAATTCTTCTATTGCCTTTGAGCCCTGATGTATATAATATGGGTGAGTGTGAGTTGATAACTTTTTTATTCTACTCATTTTCAGATTATGAATAGAATAGTTACTTTATTTTTTTAAAGATGAACATGGCTCTGCTATTGCTACTTCTACTAGTTAAATATTTCAGTTTCGGTATCTCTGACATAATCATCTTTTTCTACTCCTTCCTAATGCTGCTGTCTAAGTTACTTTTTTGTTTGTTTGTTTAATAGAATGATGGCTTGACATTATTATACCACAGACAGCTGAAGTTTAATGATTTGCACTTGCTGAAATAAAGTAATAGCCTATGAGGCTACTGAACAGAGAGGCTATAGCTACTTTATGGAATTGGGTTTTTTAGATTGTATCTCCTGAGAAGCAGACTCTGAGATGGAGATTGGCTTGCAGAAGGTTTATTGAGGAACAACACTTGTAATGGAGTAAGGGCAGAGAGATTGAACTAATGGAATTGCCTTAGAGACTTAAGTCAATCCTTTTGGGAACTCTGGAGCTGGTATGATATTTAGGAGTTATTTGGAATTAGATGTCGGCTGACCTGAGGGGAGGGGGCATAACCTTGGGTGGGGCAGTTTCTGTGGTAGAGATGAGATGAAACTACATAGTTTCCCTTTCCAGCTTCGAGAAGTGCTTTCAGCAGATGGTTTCCACCTGTCACCTGGTTCAGATCTGCCTCAGCTACAGAGAGCTGCTTTACCTAAGATCACAGTTTTCTAGGGGCAGCTTGCAAATGGCCGAACAAGGTTGGGTAAAAAGGTCTAGTTATTTTAGCCTAACGTGGAGCTCCCTGAGAGGCAGTACATGCTGTAAGAGCTGTACCTGATTGTCAGGCCTGCATCGTAGTTTGACTTCCTCTTAGTCCTGCTTCTGCTGCCTTTCCTTCATAGGTATCGATTTCTGTTAAGAATCTTGCATCTTCAACTCCATCTCAGTGCCTGATTTCGGAGAACTTAATCCCTGATACTTTGGTTGAGGGCAGTTTGTCGAGGAGGACTTAGCTGTGAGCTGCTACCCTCCTGGAGTTGGAGGAACACTCCAGGCAGTTACAGGAATGAATGTCTTGGTCTTGAAGGGAGTATCTGGTCACTGCACTCCTTGTACCTCTTGTATTCATTTCATATAGTAAATTCACACCATGTGGGAACAACTTCTTGGCATTCTGTTTGGTTTCTTTTTCTGAGGACTCACAATAGTAAGATTAGTGGACTAATGAATTACTACCTCTGCCACTACAGCTAGTCCCTAGATCACAACTGATACTTACTGTCTCCCTCTAATCTCCATTCTAGATTCTTGGCCAATATCTCTACTTGTCTAGATGGCGTACCAGATCGGTGACTATCATGACTGAGGAGTGTGAGCCTAGTTACCATGCCCTTTTTAGGCCTTGACCACTGTACTTGTTCATTTACTGTCAAAATTGGGCAGGGGAATACCAAGAGATACCCCAGTGACAATCCAGATGCTAAATGTCATCTGTTCCTTTATGTTACCTTTCTTCGTGTTGGTGACTCTATTTTATTTCATAAATACTGTATGTTGCTAAGGTAGCATATTATGTGATTAAAATCAGGTCTGTTGGGGCGCCTGGGTGGCTCAGTGGGTTAAAGCCTCTGCCTTCAGCTTAGGTCATGATCTCAGGGTCCTGGGATCGAGCCCTGCATCGGGGTCTGCTCAGCAGGGAGCCTGCTTCCCCCTCTCTCTCTGCCTGCCTCTCTGCCTACTTGTGATCTCTCTGTCAAATAAATAAATAAATCTTAAAAAAAAAATAAAATCAGGCCTGTTTTTTTTTTTAAAGATCAAATATTACATTGAATTTACTTTATTAATGTTTCTTTGATATGTTATCAGGGTGCTCATTGCAGAGGTTTATAGATTGTCACCTCTCGTGTTGTCCCTTGCACATATTATTTATATATTGTCAGGATAATTAGCAACAAAAGAACTTACACAACCAAAATCTTAAGTTTTTATTTCTAGTATTTTAGCATAGTTTTATTTAGAACTTTATTTAGTAGTGAGTGGTTTTCTAGCACCTACTCCCCATTACCTATTCACTTAGAGGTTAGAATTGAAAAATTATGAAGGAGTTGGAGTATAATTTACTGCAGTTTTATAGTCTTATGATAAATATGCCTTTTTAAGAGAACCATCAAGACAAGTTCACATTGCTAACTTGTGATAAGGAAGGCAACAAGTAAATAACAAGTAGCATTGCTTGTTATTCAAAGGAAGCTTTGAGCCCATGGCTGCCTGATGAGGCCTTGAAGACAAGAGAGTCAGCAGTGTCCTTGAGGAGACTCAGTATTTTGGAATCAGGGGCTCTCACAGCAGGCTTTCTGTCTTTTTTTGTCTTCACACTTTTTAGATATAATTCACATACCACATGACTAACCATTTATTATTATTTTAATTTTTTAAAAAGATTTTATTTATTTATTTGACAGAGAAATAGAGAGCACAAGTAGGCAGAGGAAAGGGAGAAGTAGACTCTCCGCTGAGCAGGGAGCCTGACGCAGAGCTTGATCCCAGGACGCTGGGATCATGACCTGAACCAAAGGCAGATGCTTAACCAACTGAGCCACCCAAACGCCCCATGACTCACCTATTTAAAGTGTTAAATTAAATGAAATGGTTTTTAGTATATTTTCTGATGTGGGCTGCCATCAGCAGTCAATTTTAGAATATCTTTATCATCTCAGAAAAAACCCTGTACCTATTAATATATATTACATTCCAATCCCCACCCCATCCCCAGCCCTAAGCAAATACTACTCTCTATCTCTATGCCTATTGTGGAAATATCATATAAATAGAATCATATAATATGTGGTCTTTTGTGACTGACTTCTTTCACTCAGCATAAGGTTTTCAAGGTTCATATGTGTTGTAACATGGATCAGTATTTCATTTCTTTTTCTGGCCGAATAATACTCCATCATATGGATATACTGCATTCTGCTTATCTATTCACTAGTTGTTACACTTTTTTTTTAAAGATTTTATTTTATTTTATTTTATTTTAAAGATTTTATTTATTTATTCAACAGAGAGAGAAACAGCAAGAGAGGGAACACAAGCAGAGGGAGTGGGAGAGGGAGAAGCAAACTTCCTGCGGAGCAAGGAGCCCGATATGGGACTTGATCCCAGGACTCCGGGATCATGACCCGAGCCGAAGGCAGACGCCTAACGACTGAGCCACCCAGGCACCCTAAAGATTTTATTTTTAAGTAATCTCTACATCCAGCGCAGGGCCGAGATCAAGAGTCACATGCTGTGCTGAGTCAGCTAAGTGCCCCAGTTGTTATATTTTTGAGTTTCCCTTTTTGTTATGAGTAATGGTGCCATGAACACTCATGTATAAGGTTTTGTGTGGACATGTTTTAATTTCTTTTGGGAATAGAATTGTTGGGTCATATGATAACTGTATGTTTAACTTTTTGAGGAACTGCCAACCTGTTGTCCTAAGTGGACTGCCATTTTACAATTTCACCAGCAATGTATGAGGGTTCTAGCTTCTCTACATCCTTGCAACACTTGTTATTATCATATCTTTTTTTTTCTTTTTTTTTTCATATCTTTTTTTATTATTACTATCCAAGTGGAGGTGGAGCAGTATTCCATTGCGATTGGTTTTTATTTGCTTTTCATTTCTCTGATGACAAACGATGTTCAGCACCTTTTCATGTGCTTAATGATCATTTGTATATCTTCTTTGGGGAAATGACTATTCAGATTCTTTGCCCATCTTTATTTATTTTATTTATTTATTTTTTAAATATTTTATTTATTTGAGAGTGAGAGAAAGAGAGAGAGCATGAGCAGGGGAAAGAGCAGAGGAAGAGGGATAAGCAGATAAGCTCAGCTCCCTGCTGAGCAGGGAGCCTGACACTGGGGCTTGATCCCAGGATTTTGAGATAATGACCTGAGCCAAAGTCAGATGCTTAACCGACTGAGCCACCTCGGCACCTTGCCCAGTTTTAAATTGGATTATTTGTCTTTTTATTGTTGAGTTGTAAGAGTTCATTACTTATTTTATAGATACTAGTGCCTTTTCAGACATGCAAACTTATTCTCCTGGTTTTTGTTGTTGTTGTTGTTTGTTTTAAGATTTATGCCTTTGAGAGAGAGAGAGAGGGAGGAGGGGCAAAAGAAGAGAGAGGGAGATCAGGGAGACTCCCTGCTGGGTGCAGAGCCCCATGCAGGTTTCAGTCTCACAACCCAGAGATCACGACCTGAGCTGAAACGAGTCTGATGCTTAACCGACTGCACCACCCAGGTGCCCCTCCCTATTTTTTGAGTAATCTTTTCACTTTACTGGTAATACTTTTTGAAGCACAAAAATTTTTAATTTTGATGATATGTAGTTTATCTATTTGTTCTTATGTTGCTTATTTTTTGATAGCATGTCTAAGAAACCATTGCCTAACCCAAGGTCATGAAGATTTACTCCTATATTTTCCTTGAAGAGTTTTATAGTTTTAGTTCCATTTTGAGTTGATTTTTATATATGGTGTTGGAAAGGTCTTGAACTTCATTCTTTTTGCGTTTGGCTATCCAGTTGTCCCAGCATCATTTGTATAAAAGACTGTTCTTTCTCCATTGAATGGCTTTGGCCCTCCTGTTGAAAATTAGTTGACTGGAGATGGGTTTATTTCTGGACTCTTAGTTCTGTTCCATTAATCTATGTGTCTGTCTTATGCCAATACTACACTGTCTTGATTACTGTTGCTTCATTGTAAGTTTTCAAATTGAGAAGTTTGAGTTTCCTACTTTGTTCTTTTTCTTTTTGCAGTTTTACTGAGATAATTGACATATAGTGCAAGTTTAAGGTGTACAATGTGATGATTTGATACACATGTATATTGCAAAGCATTTACCACAGTAGAGTTAGTTAACACATACTTCACCTCACACAATTAACATTTTGTTATTATGGTGAGAACATTGAAGCTGTACTATCATAACAACTTTCAAATATACAGTACAATATTGTTTAACTATGATCATCATGATGTACATTAGATTCCTGGAACTTATTCATCTTATAACTGAAAGTTTGTAACCTTTGACTGATTTCCCCATGTCCCCCACCTGAGCCCTTGGCAACCACTATTTTGTTCTGTTTCTATGAGTTTGATGTTTTTATTTTTTATTTATCTTATTTAAAGATTTTATTTTTAAGTAATCTCTGCACCAATGTGGAGCTCAAATGCACAACTCCGAGACCAAAAGCTGCATGCATGCTCTACTGACTGAGCCAGCCAGACATCCCTCTATGAGTTTGCCGTTTTTAGATTCCGTATAAAAGTGAGATTACACAGGGGTGCCTGGATGGCTCAGTCAGAAGTGTATGAGACTCTTGATCTCAGGGTCATAAGTTTGAGCCCCACACTGCGTGTAGAGGTTACTTAAAAAAAAAGAAATAAACTTTAAAAAAAGTGAGATCATACAGTGTTTGTCTTTTTCTGTCTGACTTATTTTACCTAGCATAATGTCCTCGTGGCCCATGTTGTCACAATTGGTAGGATTTCCTTTATTTATGACTGAACAATATTCTTTTGTATATATGTACACAGACCACATTTTCTTTCTTTCTTTTTTTTTTTATTTGACAGAGAGAGAGAGATCACAAGTAGGCAGAGGGACAGGCAGAGGGAGAGGGGAAGCAGGCTCCCCGCTGAGCAGAGAGCCCGATGCGCGGCTCGATCCCAGGACCCTGAGATCATGACCTGAGCTGAAAGCAGAGGCTTAACCCACTGAGCCACCCAGGCGCCCCAGACCACATTTTCTTTATCCATTCATACCTTGATGGACACTTAGGTTGTTTCCATGTCTTGGCAACTGTAAAATGCTGCAGTGAACATGGGAGTGCAGATATTTCTTTCAGATAGTGATTTTATTCCTTTGAGTTCCAGAAGTAGGATTGCTGGGTCATATGGTAGTTCAATTTCTAATTTTTTGAGGAACCTTTGTACTGTTTTCATAGAGACTGTACCAATTTACATTCCTCCCAGTGGTGCACCAGAGTTTCCTTTTTCCATATCCTTGACAGCATTTGTTATCTCTCTCTTTCTCTCTCTCTCTCTTTTTTGATAATAGCCTAAGTTTATTTATTTATTTATTTATTTTTAAAGATTTTACTTATTTATTTGACAGAGAGAGAGCACAAGTAGGCAGAGCAGCAGGCAGAGGGAGAGGGAGAAGCAGTCACTCCTCCGAGCAGGGAGCCCAATGAGGGGCTTGATCCCAGGGCCCTGAGATGATGACCTGAGCTGAAGGCAGCTGCTTAACCAACTGAGCCACCCAGGCACCCCTACCCGTTCTTTTTTAAAATTTATAAAAAGATTTTTTTTTTTAAGATTTTATTTATTTGTCATATTGAGAGAGAGGGAGAGCACACACAAGCAAGGGGAGCAGCAGGCAGAGGGGAGAAGCAGGCTCCCCACTGAGCAGGGAGCCCGATATGGGACTCAATCCCACGACCCTGGGATCATGACCTGAGCCGAAGGCAGACGCTTAACCGACTGAGCCACCCAGGCGTCCCTAAAAAAATTTTTTTAAAGATTTTATTTATTTATTTATTTGAGAGAGAGAGAGAGAGAGAGCTCAAGCACGAGGGAGAGGCAGAGGGAGAAGCAGGCTCCTTGCTGAGCAAGGAGCTTGATGCGGGGCTTGATCCCAGGACCCCAAGATCATGACCTGAGCTGAAGGCAGCCACTTAACTGACTGAGCCACCCAGGTACCTCTTGGTAATAGCCATTCTAACAGATATGAAATAATATCTCATTGTAATTTTGATTTATATTTCCCTGAAGAAGTCGAGCACCTTTTCATGTACTTGCTGGTCATTTGTATGTCTTCATTGGAAAAATGTTATTCATTTCCTCTCCCCATTTTTTAAAAACTGGATTGTTTGTTTTTCTGCTCTTCAGTTGTATGAGTTCCTTATATATTTTGGATATTAACCCCTTATCTGATATATAGTTTGCAAATATTCTGTCCCATTCTATAGGTTGCCTTTTCATTTTGTTGATTTTCTTTTGCTGTGCAGAGCATTTTAGTTTACTTGTTTATTTTTGCTTTTGTTGTTTGTGCTTTTGGTGTCCAAAAGATCATGCCAAGAACTATATCAAAGAGCTTTTTCTATATATATATGTATGTAATATTTTAAGTAGGCTCTATGCCCATTGTGGAGCCCATTGTGGAGCCCATTGTGGGGCTTGAACTCATGACCCGAGCCAAGATCAAGAGTCAGACGCTTAACTGACTGAACCACCCAGGTGACCCTCCCTCTATTTTCCTCTAGGAGTTTTATGGTTTTGGGTCTTATCTATAATTTCTTTAATCCATTTTGAGTTAATTTTTGTTACCACTCACAAAAATTAAGATAGGCGTCCAGTTTTTCTTTTCTGTGTGGATATCCAGAATTCCCAACACCATTATTAAAGAGACTATCCTTTCCCCATTGAGTACGCTTGGCTCCCTTTTCAAATATTAGTTGACCATATATGCGTGGGTTTATTTCTGGCTTCTTGATTCAGTTCCATTGGTCTATTTTTATGCAGTACCATACTGTTTTGGTTACTGTTGTTCTTATTTTTCAAGATTGTTTTGACTGTTCTGGTTCCCTTAAGTTTTCATATGAATATTAGGATCAGCTTGTCTATTTTTGCAAAAAAAAAAAGTAAGCTGGAATTTTGATAGGGAATGCATTGAATCTGTAGATCTATTTGTATAAGTGGGTATTGTCATTTGTATTAGTTTCCTGTTGCTGCTTAACAAATACCACAACTTAGTGGCTAAGTTAAGTGGCTTACCACAACTTAGTGGCTAAGTTTTTTTATGCTATTATAAATGGAATTTTTTTTTTTAAGATTTTTATTTAAGTTAATAAAACAACACAGTTTTATTATTTTATAGTTCTGGAGGTTAGAAATATGGAATTTGTCTTGTTTGGCAAAAATCAAGTTGTTGGTCAAGTGTCCATTGATAGATAAAGGATAAAAAAGATGTAAATATATACAATAGAATATTACTCATCCATAAAAAATGTAATCTTGCCTTTCACAACAACATGGATGGACCTAGAGGATGTTATGTTAAGTGAAATAAGTCAAAGAAAAATACCAAATGATTTCACTTATACATGGAATCTAAAAAACAAAACAAACAACATACCAAACAGACTCTTAAATACAGAAAACAAACTGGTGGGTGCCAGAGGGGAGTTGTGTGGGGGGGATAGGCAAAATAGATAAAGGGGATTAAGAGTTACAAACAAATAAATCATGGAGATGAAAATTATAGCATAGGGAACATAGTAATATTGCAATTATGTTATATGGTGACAGAAGGTGACTAAGTATAGTGAACTTTGAGTAATGTATAGAATTGTTGAATCAGTATGTTGTATACCTGAAACTAATATAACATTGTATGTTAATTATACTTCAATTTAAAGAAAAAAGATGTTAGCAAAGTTGTGTCCCATCTGGAGGCTCTAGGGGGAAATCTCTATGGCTTTTTCCAGCTTCTAGAAGCCATCTACATCCTTGGCTCATGGCTCTTTCCTCCATTTTCAGAGTATCACTGCAACCTCTGTTTCCATTGTCACATTTCTGTCTCTGACTTTAAGCTTCCCTGTTGCAAGGACTCTGTGATTATATTGGGCCCACTCAGATAATCTGCACATTTTTTAAAAAAAAGATTTTATTTATTTAAGAGGAAGGGAGGGAGGGAGAAAGAGAGAGAGCCAGCACATGCACACACAAGAGCAGGGGGAGGGGGAGAAGCAGGCTCTTTGCTGAGCAAGGAGCCCAATTCGGGGCTTGATCCCAGGACACTGGGATTGTGACCTGAGCTGAAGACAGACACTTAACTGACTGAGCCACCCAGGTACCTGGATAATCTGCACATTTTAAGAACCTTAATTTAATCATATCTGCATAGTCCGTTTTACCAGATTCTGGGGATTAGGACATGGACATATTTGAGTGGAGGGCATTATTCTGTCTACCATACCATTTTAACAGTATCTGGTCTTCTGATTCATGAACATGGGCTCTTTTCCCGTTTATTCGGATCTTCTTTTTTTTTTTTTTTTTTTAAAGATTTTATTTATTTATTTGTCAGAGAGAGAGAGCACAAGCAGGCAGAGTGGCAGGCAGAGGCAGAGGGAGAAGCAGGCTCCCTGCCGAGCAAGGAGCCTGATGTGAGACTCGATCCCAGGATCCTGGGATCATGACCTGAGCCGAAGGCAGTTGCTTAACCAACTGAGCCACCCAGGCATCCCTATTTGGGTCCTCTTTAACTTCTTTCAAAAATGTTTTATACTCAGAAGAGTACAAATCCCATACTTGGTTGAATTTATTCCTAAGTGTTTTATTTTTTTTTTTATGCTATTATAAATGGAATTCTTTTTTTTTTTTTTTAAGATTTTTTATTTATTTGAGAGAGAGGACATGAGCGGGTGTAGGGCGAGGCAGAGGGAGAAGGACAAGCAGGCTCCCACTGGGCAGGGAGTCCCATGCAGGGCTCAATCCCAGGATCCCAGGATCATGACCTGAGCCAAAGGCAGACACTTAACTGACTGAACTACTCAGGCGCCCCAATGAAATCGTTTTCTTGATTTCGTTTCTAGATTATTCATTGCTAGTGTGTTTAAATATGATTGATTTTTATATATTGATCTTATACCTTTAACCTCGTTGAACTCATTTATTAGTTCTGTCAGTAGAGATCATTTTTTTCTTTCCAGTCTGGAACATGTGGCCCTTATTTTTGCATGTCATAAAACTCAGTGTTGTTAGTTCCATAGAATGCATTGGACTAAGGGAGATTCCTTGCTTTTCAGTGAACTTGGAAATGCATTTTTTTTAAATTAACATATAATGTATTATTTGCCCCAGGGGTACAGGTCTGTGAATCATCGGGTTTATACATTTCACAGCACTCATCATAGCACATACCCTCACCAGTGTCAACCCAGCCACCCTATCCCTACCCCCCACGCCCCAGCAACCCTCAGTCTGTTTCGTGAGATTAAGAGTCTCTTATGGTTTGTCTCCCTCCCCATCCCATCTTGTTTCATTTTTTCCCTCCCTACCCCCCATGACTCCCCACCCCACCTCTCAAATTCCTCATATCAGAGAGATCATATGATAATTGTCGTTCTCTGATTGACTCATTTTGTTTAGCATAATACCCTCTAGTTCCATCCACGTCATTGCAAATGGCAAGATTTTGGGTTTTTTTGATGGCTGCATAGTATTCCATTGTGTATATGTATGTGTGTGTGTATATATATATATATATACCCCACATCTTCTTTATCCATTCATCTCTTCATGGACATCTAGGTTCCTTCCATAGTTTGGCTGTTGTGGATATTACTGCTATAAACATTGGGGTGCACATGCCCCTTTGGATCACTACATTTGTATCTTTAGGGTAAATACCCAGTAGTGCGATTGCTGGGTCCTAGGGTAGCTCTATTTTCAACTTTTTGAGGAACCTCCATACTGTTTTCCAGAGTGGCTGCACCAGCTTGCATTCCCACCCACAGTGTAGGAGGGTTCCCCTTTCTCTGGATCCTCGCCAACATCTGTCATTTCCTGACTTGTTAATTTTAGCCATTCTGACTGGTGTGAG
>CM052900.1:135023274-135045589 GCA_028534135.1 Potos flavus
TTTGGTGATGTTTCTAGGAAGAAGTTGCTGCGGCTGAGGTTGAAGAGGTTGCTGCCTGTGTTCTCCTCAAGGATTTGCTGCCTGTCTCACATTGAGGTCTTTCATCCATTTTGAGTCTATTTTTGTGTGTGGTGTAAGGAAATGGTCCAGTTTCATTCTTCTGCATGTGGCTGTCCAGTTTTCCCAACACCATTTGTTGAAGAGACTGTCTTTTTTCCATTGGACATTCTTCCTGCTTTGTTGAAGATTAGTTGACCATAGAGTTGAGGGTCCATTTCTGGGCTCTCTAACCTGTTCCACTGATCTATGTCTCTGTTTTTTGTGCCAGTACCATACTGTCTTGATGATTACAGCTTTGTAATAGAGCTTGAAGTCTGGAATTGTGATGCCGCCTACTTTGGTTTTCTTTTTCGACATTCCTCTGGCTATTCAGGGTCTTTTCTGGTTCCATATAAATTTTAGGATTATTTGTTCCATTTCTTTGAAAAAAAAAATGATGGTATTTTGATAAAGATTGCGTTAAATGTGTAGATTGCTTTAGGTAGCATAGACATTTTCACAATATTTGTTCTTCCAATCCATGAGTATGGAACGTTTTTCCATTTCTTTGTGTCTTCCTCAATTTCTTCCATGGGTACTTTATAGTTTTCTGAGTACAGATTCTTTGCCTCTTTAGTTAGGTTTATTCCTGGGTATCTTATGGTTTTGGGTACAATTGTAAATGGGACTGACTCCTTAATTTCTCTTCTGTCTTGCTGTTGGTGTATAGAAATGCAGCTGATTTCTGTGCATTGATTTTATATCCTGACACTTTACTGAATTCCTGTATAAATTCTAGCAGTTTTGGAGTGGAGTCTTTTGAGTTTTCCACATAAAGTATCATATCATCTGCAAAGAGTGAGAGTTTGACTTCTTCTTCGCCGATTCGGATGCCTTTTATTTCTTTTTGTTGTCTGATTGCTGAGGGTAGGACTTCTAGTACTATGTTGAATAGCAGTGGTGATAGTGGACATCTTTGCCGTGTTCCTGACCTTGGGGGAAAAACTCTCATTTTTCCCCATTGAGAATGATATTCGCTGTGGGTTTTTTGGAAATGCTTTTTAATGTGCTATTATGTTATTAGGAAGTGCAGTAGTAGGGAAGCAAGAGTGAGAAAAAAGGGAGTGAAACAAGGAATGAGAGAGGCGTAATATAATAGTATGTTACAGAGATGGTCGCCATTTAATATCAAATGCCAACCAATTGCTCAATCTCCCTGACTTGCCGTATAGAAAGGACAAAGAGTATCCTCTTGGCTCTCATTTAACAAGATTCAGAACTGGGAAATGTTTTGCTATTAAAAGTATATTTTACATATCCCTCTCTAATTTTAACCATTATTGATTATACAGTTTGAGTTTAGGGATTGTAGGATTATAGGAATTGTTCTGTTGTTGTTCCCACTCTACATAGCCTGTGAACTTAAGTACCTTAAATTTCCCCTGTGTATGGTGTGGTTTTTTTCCATTACAAGCTGAAAAAAGGGGATTGGCTGTAGTTCATACTTTTGTTATGATCTATGACAACTCTTAGTGGTTGAAAGCATAAAATAAGAACAAAGATTAAGTGCATTTTTAGAAAAAAATGTTTTTTTCAGTATCATATTCTTTTCTTCTTTCCTATTATTTTTCTGCATTCTTTATTTTTTATTTTCTGAGCAGATTTTGGGAACATAGGGAATCATAATTTAACAAAATAACTAATTATAAGGTCTCATAAAATGATACTTGTTCTTCCTCTTTCTTCTCTCTAACCCCTGAACTCTTAACTATTCTCTTCTCTCTTCTATCTTCCCTTCCTGGGGAAGCAAGAGAGAAAAGGAAGTGAGACAGGGAAGGAGGGACAGAGGCAGCACCAAGTAGTAGCAATCTAAAAGGGATTTTTGGAGCCCAGCAACTTATTCTCAAATTACCCATAAAAAATTATTTGAGAATCTAAAAAGTTTGACTCCTGGAACCATAGAGTAGAATGATGGTTGCCAGGGAGTGGGGGAAAGGGGAGATGCTGGTTGAAGGCTAACAAATTTTCAGTTATAAAATTTATATTATATATTATATATAATATATATTATATATTATAATATTATAAGATGAATAAATTGTTAGGATCTGGTGTATAACATAGTGATTATAGTTTATAATACTGTATTGTATACTTGAAATTTGCTAAGAGAGTAGATTTTTTTTGTCTTTTTTTAATTTAATTTAATTTTTTCAGTGTTCCAAGATTAATTGTTTATGCACCACACCCAGTGCTCCATACAATACGGGCCCTCCTTAATACCCACCACCAGGTTCACCCATCCTCCCATCCCCCTCATTTTCAAAATCCTCACTTTGTTTCTCAGAGTCCACAGTCTCTCATGCTTCGTCTCCCCCTCTGATTTCACCCAATTTGCTTTTCCTTTCCATCTCCTGATGTCCTCTATGTTATTCCTTATGCTCCACAAGTAAGTGAAACCATATGAAATTTGACTTTCCCTGCTTGACTTATTTCACTCAGCATAATCTCCTCCAGTCCCATCCATGTTGATACAAAAGTTGGGTATTCATCCTTTCTGATGGAGGCATAATATTCCATTATATATATGGAGCATATCTTCTTTATCCATTCATCTGTTAAAATATTTTATTTGTTTATTTGGCAGAGAGAGAGAGCAAGCACAAGCAGCGGGAGCGGCAGAGGGAGAAGCAGGCTGCCCACTGAGTAGGGAGGATGATGTGGGGCTTGATCTCAGAACCCTGGGATCATGACCTGAGCCAAAGGCAAAAGCTTAACTGACTGAGCCACCCAAGCACCCCTAATTTTTAAGTTTTTGTGTCTTTCCTCATTGTATGAATTTATAGTCTTCTAATTTACATATGTATATATTTTTCCCTCCCTCTCCAGAGAGAAAGAGAGAGAGCACAAGAGTGTGTGAGCTGGGGGGAGAGGCAGAGGGAGAGGGAGAGAGAGAATCCTAATCAGGCTCCACACCCATCACAGAGCCCAACACAGGGCTCAATCTCATGACCCTGAGATTATGACCTGAGCTGAAATCAAGAGTCGGGCACATGACTGAGCCACCTAGGCACCCCAGTCTTCTAATTTTTAAAGCTTTGTTAATATTGGCATTTAATGTAATCTCACTTTTTTGCATAACAGTGGCAACAACAACAATATTAATAGCTAATACATAGTGAACATTTACTGTGTGCTAGCACTGTGCTATGTCTTTAGGATTTTTTTTTTTCTTTAAGACGTTTTAAGTTAATTTAACTCTTTTTTTTAAAGATTTTATTTATTTATTTGACAGAGAGAGAGGGATCACAAGTAGGCAGAGAGGCAGGCAGAGAGAATGGGGGAAGCAGGCTCCCTGCCGAGCAGAGAGCCCGATGTGGGGCTCGATCCCAAGGCCCTGAGATCATGACCTGAGCCGAAGGCAGAGGCTTTAACCCACTGAGCCACCCAAGTGCCCCTCTTTTTTTTTTTAAGAGAGAGAACGCATGCAGGGGCCGGGGCGGGGGCAGAGAGAGACAGGGAGAGAGAAAATCTTAAGTAGGCTCCACGACCAGTGTGTAGAGCCCCATGTGGAGCTTGATCTTATGACCCTGAGATCACGACTTGAGCCAAAATCAAGAGTCAGATGCTTGACCAACTGTGCCAGCCAGGTGCCCCTTAATTTAACTCTTAAAACAACCTTCTGAGGTATGTACTGGTATGATCCCAATTTTACAGATGAGGATATAATGCCCACATAAGCAACTCATGAAAGTTCCCATAGCTGGTTAAGTGGTGTAGCTGAGGTTAGAACCCAGGCAATCTGTTGCCTGGGTTTAAGATGTTAATCATTATGCTGTATTCAATTATATATAGCGAAAAATAAAACAAGCAGTTTAAATCCAAAGAGTGATTGAGAAGGGGGAAAAAGTCAGTTAAATGAAGGCAGTATATACTGAGATTGTTTCCTTTGCTGTCCATAAACAAGAAAATTCAGGCATAGATTTTATGTAGTGCATGACAAATCTTTATTGTCTTTAATAACACACAATCTTGCCTTCTATATTATATCACATCTTTAATGTGCAGACTTTTTAAAAAAAAATTAGCTGGTGTTGAACTAGAGATATAACTCTTCTGTTGAGCCCAATATATTAAATTCATATAATCACAGACCTATTATGTATTCATATAAATTGGATGGTTATAATTTTAATACAAGGAAATAATTCACTTTGCAGTGTAGATAGAAAAACCAAACAGGTGACTTCATAAATGGGGAATATGTTATTGATTTTATTCACCTTATCTTGATTTGGCTTTATGATTTACCCATAGCAATTTAAATATTCTCAGTCTTTCTTGTGTTACGGAATTTGTTAGAAAGCAGTAGGTTTTTACAGAGGAAGAAAAGAGGCAGAACATTTGGAAGTTTTACTGAAGGTGGTTTATCAAAGTAACTTTTTTTTTTTTTAAAGATTTTATTTATTTGTTTGACAGAGAGAGAGACAGAGAGGGAACACAAGCAGGGGGAGTGGGAGAGGAAGAAGCAGGCTTCCCAAAGAGCAGGGAGCCCGATTTGGGGCTCGATCCTAGGACCCTGGGATCAGGACCTAAGCCGAAGGCAGACGTTTAACAACTGAGCCACCCAGGTGCCCCTATAAAACTAACTTTAAGAATGATTTTCGGGGCGCCTGGGTGGCTCAGTGGGTTTAAGTCTCTGCCTTCGGCTCAGGTCATGATCCCAGGATTCTGGGACCGAGCCCCGCATCGGGCTCTCTGCTCAGCAGGGAGCCTGCTTCTCCCTCTCCCACTCCCCCTACTTGTGTTCCCTCTCTCACTGTGTCTCTCTCAGTCAAATAAATAAATAGTCTAAAAAAAAAAAAAAAGATTTAAAAAAAGAATGATTTGCATGATGGTTGTAATCTAAATATGTGGCCCATTTGCTAATTGCTCTAAATCCTGTGATTCTAGGAAGATTATAAGGTCACATTGTGGGAGAAAAAAATGTGCAGCAATTTTTGTAGCTCCTTTTATGAGAGGATAGTTTTCCCCAGAGTTCAGCTGTAGGAGATAATGTGCCTGAAGGTGCTTGTTAAAATATACAGTTCTGTATTGATACAGTGAATTTTCTAAGATCATATGTGATTAATTTGCTGCAGAACTATACATTAGCAGTTTTTTCATTTTTGTGAATAGTAAAATATTTCATTTTTTAATAATATAATTTGTTTTTAGCTCACTGCACTAAGAGTATATTTGGAGTACTAATTTGGTGCTCACTTCTTCAGTTATATACTGTTGCCTTTAACCAACATATATGCTATTTTTTTACAACTGAATTTTATCTTCTTTTTTTGAGCAGTTTAATTTTAGGGGAAGGAAAATACAACTATTAATATCTGTTCAACAAATATGGTCAAAACAAACTATATGAGTAGAACCTGAACAGGATCCTGTTGGTTCAGCTTCACAACCATTTGAGTTACATTTTGGCTCAAACATTGAATGGATCATCTTTCCTTTTTTTTTATTTTGAACATTATATCTGAGTACACACCTATGAGCATTCTTACAATACGATTTGGTTTCCTTCTGAATTTTGGATATTATGGATTGGGAGGATTTTAGAAGAATTTTTAGGCTGAAAAATTCATATAGTGAAGTTTATATTTTAAGGCAGCATGAGAGTGGAAAAAGTAAACTGTTACTTGAATAGCCTCATTTAAATCTCAAATATCTTTTACCTTTATAAACCATTGGAATTCCAAATAATTGTGTAAGATTTTGTCAAAATAATTGCTAGCCAGTTGGTTAAATAACTTTTGAAGTATATTTGTTGAATTACTCATAATTACCAAAAATTGGTTACAGTGATATAATGCTCCATACAGTATTCCCTCAGCTTTTTCCTAAATATAGTATTGGTTAATGTTCATTCTCACAAAGCCCCTTAGATCATGCTATATATCCTTTTTTTTTTTTTTTTATAGATTACTTATTTTTTTTTTTAAGATTTTATTTATTTATTTGTCAGAGAGAGAGAGATCACAAGTAGGCAGAGAGAGAGGGAAGCAGGTTCCCTGCTGAGCAGAGAGCCCGATGCGGGGCTTGATCCCAGAACCCTGAGATCATGACCTGAGCTGAAGGCAGAGGCTTTAACCCACTGAGCCACCCAGGCGCCCCTATCCTTTTAATTACACTTTTGTGCTTTTGTGATTCTTTCAGGGTTATGGAATATAATAATATGAAATATTCTTCTATCTTATGAGAATAGACTGAATTATTTTTGAAAGAAGTTGATAGCAGAGCTGCAGTAAGAGGCTTTCACACTGCTGGTAGGCTGTGAAACTCTTCAGTGGGTTTTGGTTTGAGAGACAATATCTGTTTTAAGTTAATATTTGTGAGACACATGCTACTGTAGACAATTCAAATTCAATTGACTTTCTACCCTTAGAACAAAGAAATACCACACACTAATTTTTTCAACATAAAATTAAATTAAATTTTTTAAAGGTTTTTTAAGAAAGAGAATGAGCAAGAGAGCACAAGCCAGGAGGAGAGGCAGAGGGAGAAGCGGACTCCCCACTAAGCGGGGAGCCCGATGCGAGGCTCGATCCCAGGACCCTGGGATCATGACCTGAGCAAAGGCAGATGCTTCATGGACTGAGCCACCCAGGAGCCCCAACATAAATTAATTTTTTTTTCATAAAATTAATTTTTGAGTCTTAGTTGCTGTGGTATAATCCTGGAGCTTGTTGAAAAAGCAACAGAGGAGGGTATTTGGCATTTTATTAAATTTTTTTTTTTAAACAAAGCGTGATTGTAGGGAATTGAAAATTTATATGCAGGAACATGGGCCATTCTGGAAGCCAACATGGAATAGTTGTGTTCCACTGGCAGAATTTTTCAGTAAATGATATCAGTTAATTGAATAAATCCTTGTGTTGAAATTTCTTAGTTCTACACTACACTGTTGTGTTTTTTTTCCCCAAAAAATTACATCTAGAGTAGATATGACAAATGAGTAATTTCTAAAAAACCTAGATTGCTGTGTTGTGAGATATTTTTTAATAATCATGCAAAATAATGTAAATTTGATACTGTGCTAAATATTGGTAATTCTCCAATCATTTTTAATTTAATAAGTTATTTCATGGCCTTTGTTTGAATGTATAATATGCATTTCTAAAATTAAAACTGTCTTCTAATTTATGTAGCTGCCTATTCTTAGGACTTCAATATTTACTTCCCAAATGTGATTCACTGTGTTTCTGAATGAGGTGGGAGGGATTTTGATTAATTCTGTTACTGTTGAGGATTCAAAAAGAATTATTTTTTAAAGTAGTTTAAACAGCTTGGTTTTATTTTAAAAATTACATACTAATTAATTACAACAGTATATAAAAGTTCAGAGGAAAAAGGTAAAAATCATCTGAACATTTTTCCAGACAGCTTTCTCAGTATACAGGCACAGAAATATATGCATATAATTTTATCTAAATAGGCTTGTAATAGTATGTGCAATCTTTGAGTTGTTTTAGATCATTTGTTTAAAATTAAATAAAATTAACATACACATACACATAGATATTGCTGAGTTTTAGTATTTAATCAATTTAGAGGAACAATGTTATCTGTGGGAAGATTAAAAATTACTAGTGGTTATATGTATTACAGGTTTTGGTAAGTTTTTTTTATTCACTACATACTGTGCATTAAGATTTGTGATGTGGGAAATGCTTAAAGTATTCAGCTCCTGTCATTTAATACAGATTATCAGAACAGTAGAATTTTTCTCATTCATTTATTCATTCAGTAATATGAGTTGGATTAGTTGAGACTATATATTAAGCTTGTAATGTGGACTGAACTGTGATAGGCAATAGGGATATAAAGACAGAATGACTTGGGTTTGTTGATAGTAGGGAACTGTTGGAGGTACCTGATGAGAAAAGTTACACAAAATATACGAGGAAAGAATCTGGCAGTTTTCTGTCATTTGAGTCAAATAAAAAAAGACAATATACCCTGGTGATAAGATTAGGGCTCACATTCCAACTGTTTGTGTCACTTGCTAGCTCCTTGGTCTTGACTAAGTAATTCCTTTACGTGACAACATTCTTTTCTCTAATATGAGGTCATGATATCTACTTTTTACAGTCATTGTTAGGACATTGAAGGTTACTATATGCTAGGCTCTGTGGTAACTGCTCTCATTTATATGGTTTCCTACCTACTTGTATGGTTGGATTTTGAAGGAGATGTAGAGGAATTCTTCAGATACTGGTGGAGTGGGGAAATGAATGTAAGAAGGACACTCCAAGCAGAAAGAACTAGATGTTCAGCTTGCAAGTGTAAAAGAATGTATGAAAGAGGGGCACCTGGGTGGTTCAGTGGGTTAAGCCTCTGCCTTCGGCTCGGGTCATGATCTCGGGGTCCTGGGATCGAGCCCCGCATCGGGCTCTCTGCTCCACGGGGAGCCTGCTTCCCCCTCTCTCTCTGCCTGCCTCTCTGCCTGCTTGTGATCTCTCTCTCTCTGTCAAATAAATAAGTGAAAGTCTTAAAAAAAAAAAAAGAATGTGTGAAAGAACATGGTGTGTATGAGAAATGATGAGCATGCGTGTGAAGGCAAAGCATAGAGAGATGGGAGTTGAGAGTGGAAATTTAGCTTGTACTCAGATGATCGAGGGTCCATCTTTCTAAGGAGTTTGAGTTTTCTCCTATAAAACAGGTTACACAAATTCAGTTGTTCATGGGGAACCAAGCAGATAAGGTAAATGAGTGAATTGGACTGGGTAAGGACTGTCGTAAACTGGAAATCTCAAATCATATATGCCCTGTCCTACTTAGGTATCCTCTCTTCTGCTCCAGCTGAGTTTTGCTATGTGCAGATTTGGGCCCAGTGTTGCTAAATTTTCTAATTTTTTCAAGTGAAACCAGATATCTATATTTTTAATGTGAAATCTTCCTGTGTTCAAAACACCTGTATATGGGGGAAAAACTCTACATCTTTATTCAATCCATCAATTTATGGCTTCTGCTGTAGAGAGCTGGGAAGCCATACTGGCTTTTTAATAAGAAAGGTAATTGAGGGGCACCTGGGTGGCTCAGTTGTTAAGTGTCTACCTTCGGCTCAGGTCATGATCCCAGGGTCCTGGGATTGAGTCCCGCATCGGACTCCCCGCTCCGCGGGAAGCCTGCTTCTCCCTCTCTTATTCCCGCTGTTTGTGTTCCCTCTCTTTTTTTTTTTGTTTTTTTTTTAAAGATTTTATTTATTTATTTGACAGAGAGAGAGAGAGATCCCAAGTTGGCAGAGAGGCAGGCAGAGAGAGGGGGAAGCAGGCTCCCTGCTGAGGAGAGCCCGATGCGGGGCTCGATCCCAGGACCCTGAGATCATGACCTGAGCCGAAGGCAGAGGCTTTAACCACTGAGCCAGCCAGGCGCCCCTGTGTTCCCTCTCTTGCTGTGTCTCTCTGTCAAATAAATAAATAAAAATCTTTAAAAAAAAGGGGGGTAATTGACATGGCCAGATTTGATTTTGAGATAGATCATTCTCATCTCAGTGTGGAGGGAGATTGGGTTGGTGAGAATAATGAACAAACACAGAATGGCTATTGTAACAGAAAACGTGAGAGAAAAGGAATGGCTAACCTAAGGCAGTGGTATTAGGGCTAGAAGAGGTGAATTGAAGGCAGAATTTCAATGCAGTGCTTCCCTGTATTTTCCCTTTCATGGACTACTGTGGATTTACTGTTTGGAAAGATTTATGTCCTGCAAGCAAACTATATTTATTAGTAATCATATTATCATAAAAATTTAATTGTCACTTAACAGGTTCCTATAGGCACAAGATGACTAGTGCATAACAGCATTGAGTTGTACAATTCTAGTTCATAGTAAAAAAAAAAAACAAAAAACCCGAAACATAAAAAATCCAAACCCTGAAATTGTAATTAGCCTTTGTAACCTTAATGTAAGTATGACCACAATAGGGAAAAGTGACTGTGTACAATTCCTAATTACTACTCAAATTAAGTTTAGCTAAAAAGGAAAAATAAATTACTCAGAAGTTTGACAGGCCATATTATACTTCGAATGAGGAGAATACACATCTTCTAAACAATTCATTATATCAGTCTCAAACATTTTGGTCTTATGACTCCTTTACATTGTTAAAAATTACTGAGGACTCCCAAAGAACATTTGCTCATGTGGGTCATATCTATCAATATTTACCATATTAGAAATGAAAATTTAAATAAGGAGCCTACTTTGGAGTTAGATCTCTCCAAGAAAGTGACATTTAAGCTGAGATCTGAAGAATGAAAAATGTAAAACCTGTCAGTGTTTCCAGTCAGTTTAGGAAATGAATCATAATCATTTCTCAGTACCTCTCTAAATTGGAAAATGTGAGGCCCAGACTAGTCGTAGAAACTTAAGAAAAGCTTGATTAGCATACTTCAGCAACAACAGTAATAACTAATATTTACTCATGACTTACTATATGTAAAAGTGTTCTGTGCAAGGGCTTTATAAGCTTTTATCATTTAATACTCATAGCAATGAAATAAGCTACATAATATGATTATCCCCATTTTACAAATGAAAGAAATGAGATTTGAAGAGTTAATTAACTTGACTATTAAATTATGGGAACAGAACTTGGATCCACAACCTGAAATTTTTATAGCAACAAATAAGTATAGGAACAGCAAACAATAAAGCAAGTTCTGCACTATATAATAACTCTTATTTTTAGTAATTACTGTAACTTGCACTAACTTATTTGTAGTAAGTTATTAGTATAACTCAGAGTACTATTAACATGTTGAAATTATTCCTAAAAATGCTTTTGGGTTAAACCTATTTTTTTTTTAAAGATTGTAGTTATTTGAGAGAGAGGGGGAAAGAGTGTGCATGCACAGTGGGAGAGGGCAGAGTAGAGCAGAGGGGGTGGGAGAGAGAGAGAGGAAGATAACTTCCAGCAGACTCCATGCCGAGCATGAGCCCCATATGTGTCTTGATCCCACAACCCGAGATCATGACCTGAGCCCAAAACAAGAGTCCAGTGCTTAACGGACTGAGCCACCCAGGTGTCCCTGGGTTAAACCTGTTTTTACGTGAATTTTTATAAGATATGAAACACTACTAACTGGTATAGATAGGAGTCAGTACAATTGTATTTGCAATGCCATGTTATTTAAATATTCCATGTGCTGCGGCAGTTGACTGTTAGCACAACACAATTTGAAGTTTTCACCTTTTTCTTTTCAGTTTCACCTCCAGATGAATTTCATTTGATTCGACTACTTTTAGATTCAGGTTTATTTTGAATATGTTACTGAACTAGAATAAAAGAAAGATACATTACTCTTTTCCTAGGAGCCCTTATTCTTTATGTCTTCCACTATAACAATGATTTTTACTATTGTGAAAATGCAAATTTTTATAGTTTTACAGTGTAAAAAATGGTGCTTTGCTCTTTAAGGTAGCAACTGCCATATTATTGTAGAACTAAAATCAGAAAAGCATTTTAATTTTTTTTAAAGAATTTATTTATTTGAGAGAGAGAGAGATACAGTGAGAGAGGGAACACAATCAGAGGGAGTGGGAGAAGGAGAAGCAGGCTCCCTGCTGAGTAGGGAGCCCGATGAGGGGCTCAATCCCAGGACCCTGGGATCATGACCTGAGCCAAAGGCAGACGTTTAACAACTGAGCCACCCAGGTGCCCCGAAAACCTTTCATATGCCAGATACATTGAAGTCCATTGTCTAAATCACCATAACAACCCTATAAAGGTATTATCTTTATTTTACAGATGGGAAAAAATGCCCCCCAAATTAAATACCTCATTCAAATTCCCACAGCTAGTTATAAATAGAGCCAGGATTTAAACCCAAGCGTATTTGATTTCAAAGGGATTTCAAAGTTCTGTCATATTACTTAAAAACTGCAAGCAGTCCAGTCTATAAATACTTGTCACTTGGGAGATAACATTTGCCAAATGTGTTTGACAAAAGATTGGTATTTAAGATATATAAAGAACTTTTGCAGCTCTATAATAATAAGATAAGACAACCCTATAATAACAAGACCCAATATAATATGGGCAAAAGGTGTAAATAAACACATCACAAAAGTTTATATACAAATGGCTAATAAACAGGGGCACCTGAGTGGCACAGTCAGTTAAGTGTCCGACTCTTGGTTTCGGCTCAGGTTGTGATCTCAGCCTTGTGAGATCAAGCCCCAAGTTGGGCTCCATGGTCAGTGCCGAGTTTGCTTGAGATTCTCTCCCTCTCCCTCTGCCCCCGCCCCTGCTCACGCTCTTCTCTTTCTTTCACTCTCTCTCTCGCAAATAAAATAAATAAAATCTTAAAAAAAAAACCCAAATGACTAATAAACACATTAAAAAACACTCAACAGCATTAATCATCAGTGAAATGTAAACTAAAGCCACAGTGAAATATTACCGAATTCTTGTCAGCATGGCTAAAATTAAAAAGCCAAATATTGGCAAGGATGTGGAACAATCAGAAGTCTTACACATCGTTGTTGGGAGTATAAAATGTTACAACTGTTTTGGGAAAAGGTCTACACATTCATCTATACTATGATACAGAAATTCTTCTCAAGTATTTACTTAAGATAAATGAAAGCACATTTCAACAGTATCAACAGAAAACCTTGTACAAAAATGTTTATAGCAACTTTAGTCGTAATAATCCCAAAATGGAAACAGCCTAGTTGTACGTGAACAGAAGAATGGCTAAATAAACTGTTATATTTATACATGGACTACTACTCAGAGGTACAAAGGAGCAAACAACTGGGACACCTGCTTGGCTTAGTCGGTTAAGCATCTGCCTTTAGCTCAGTTCATGGTCCCAGGGTCCTGGGGTTAAGTTCTGCATCCAGCTCCTTGCTCAGCAGGGAGCCTGCTTCTCTCTCTGCCTGCCGCTCCTCCTGCTTGTGCTCTCTCTCTTTCTCTCTTGCTCTCCCTCTCTCTCTATCTGACTAATAAATAAATAAAATCTTAAATAACAAAACAAAACAAAAAAAACATGTGGCAACATGAATACACCTTAAAAATATTAAACTGAGTGGGACGCCTGGGTGGCTCAGTTGGTTGGGCGGCTGCCTTCGGCTCAGGTCATGATCCCAGGGTCCTGGGATTGAGTCCCACATCAGGCTCCTTGCTCGGCAGGGAGCCTGCTTCTCCCTCTGCCTCTGCCTGCCACTCTGCCTGCTTGTGCTCTCTCTCTCTCTCTCTGACAAATAAATAAATAAAATCTTAAAAAAATATATTAAACTGAGTAAAAAAAGCTTCACTTAAAAGGGTGTATGTTTGTTTGATTTTATTGTAGGAAGTATTATAGGCAAAACTAATTGATAGTTTAATAAAATCAGGGCACTGTTTGCCTGTGGAGGGAATTGGCTGGTAGGGGGCATGAGAAGATTTTCTAGGGTAATGTTAAGGTTCTATATCTTGATTTTTTTTTTAAAAATTATTTTTGGATTATTCATTGCAAGTGCATATAAGTACAATTAATTTTGAGATGTTGATCTCGTAACCTTGTTGACCTTGGTTATTATCTCTTAAAAGTTTCTGTGTAGATTCCATAGGCTTTTCTCTGTATAAGATCATGCCACCTATGAATAGTGTTAGTAGTTTTATTTCTTCTCTTCCAGTTTGGATGCTTTTTATTTTTCTTTGCTAATCTCCCTTTCTCAGTCACCTTTGCAGTCTGTTCCTACTCTACCCAGCCTTGAAATAAGTGTCTCCCAGGTATGTCCTTTTACATATCTCTTTAGATCATCAAACTCACTATGTCCAAGACTGAATTCAGAATCTAAGACTGAACTTTTCTACAAAAGTCCTGTTCCTCCAGAGTCCTCTGTCTTGATAATGACATCACATCCAACTAATTGTTCGGGTAGAAATCATCCCTGACTCCTCCATTTTCCTTACCTATCATATCTAATCCACCTGTAAGTCCTGATGGTTCTGTTTGCTAAATATTTCTTGAATCATTCTAAATCTTATCTTCTCTGTTACCATTACCTTTAGCCAAAGTACCATCATCTCTTGCCAGGATTATTGCACTTGCCTAACTGGTTCCCTCAGAAGCTTGATTTTCCATTATCCATTCTTAACCTTTCTATCAGTGTGATCTTTCTGAAAAGACAAATATGATCATGTCACTGCCCTACTTATAACTTTCTAATGGCTTTTTCCTGTTCAGGTCCAGAATGGCTTGAGTCCCTGCCTGCTTGCTTCTCCTTGTTCTTTGTATAAAGATCAAAATATAATCTGCAAGGCCCTGCAAGATATGGCCTCTGCATACCTCCCAGACATTATCACACTGGCTTTCTTTTACTTCCTTGAACTAGACACCCATTGAACTTTAAGTACGAAAAGAGCAGGGATCATGCACCAGTGTATAGTTAGGGCCTGACATGGTAGACACCAATTAGTATTAGTTGAGTAAATACAGATTATGCGCCAAGGTAGAGATGGATATGTTCACTATCTTGATGGTGATGATGGTTTCATGTATGTATGTCAAATCTTATGTCAAACTTAATATATGCCAAACCATAACCAGTTGTACATTTTAAATGAGTACAATTTATTGCATGCCAGTTTTTTCTCAATAACTGTGCTAAACAAACAGCTATATGTTCCTTTTTAAGGTCTTGGCACATTCTTTTTGTCTCAGATCTTCTTTTGCTCTTCTTTTTTTTTTTTTTTTTTTTTTTTCTTTTGCTCTTCTTTGCTCACCTAATTCCTACCTATTCTTCAGTCTTGACTTAAATATAATTCCTCAGAATCTAACTTGGAATCCCTCTTCCCATTTCTCTAGATTAGGTCTCCTCATTATCCTATACTTTACTTCAGAGCATTTCTCATAATTATGTATAACTATATAATACTTGTTTAATGTCATCTTTCCGCTAGACTGTAGGCTTCATGAGGATAAGGACCATGCCTTTCTTGTTCACAGATATATGCTAGCGATATATTACAGGCACATATCATATTAACAAATAAAATATGTATCCATTTATTCTGTAGATATCCATTGAGCTCTGCCATGAACCAGGTACTGTTCTCGGTTCTGAAGTTACAGTAGTGAACAAAACAGAAAAAAAAATCTTTGCACTCATGGAATTTATATTTAAGAGCTGAGACATAGACAATTAGTCAGATGGTGGTAAATGCAATGGAGAAAAATGAAGTGGGGAAAGGAAGGTGAATAAGTAGTGCTGAGGCATATGGTGAATTTGTCTCATTGCCCATAGAGACATACAGGGATTTAGAGTATGGGCATTGAGGGATAACCTAGGAGCTCTAGACTCCTTGGACAGGTAGGGCATAAAAGATATTATGAGATGAGTCCTGAAAGTTTCCGGGCAATTAATGGAAGCTATGAGTGTTGAGGAATCTTGGGGAATCTTGCCAGGATTCACACAGAATCCTGGGTTCCTTCTGTTTCTTTTGCAAATGGTGGTGTGGAAGTTTTGTTTTGTTTTTTAAGATTTTATTTATTTATTTAACAGAGAGACAGTGAGAAAGGGAACACAAGCAGTGGGAGAGGCAGAAGCGGGCTTCTTTTTGAGCAGGGACCCCGACGCGGGGCTCGATCCCAGGACCCTGGGATCAGGACCTGAGCCGAAGGCAGATGCTTAACGACTGAACCACCCAGGTGCCCCGGTAGTGTGGAAGTTAAATTGATTTTAGGTAGAGCACATAGAGCTCTGGGTGTTTCCCTTGATTGTTGCTGATAGATTTATAAAAGTACCAACCACCAGCAAAATCCTATGGGACAAACTGTCTGCTTGGCTTTAATCTCTCTCTGCTCTTGAGAAACTCACAATCTAGTTGACAAGACATATATGGGGAAAATAATTATGATATAAAATAGAATGTAATAAAAGTGATAGAAATGTAAATTGCTAAAGGATTGAAGAAGGTGAGAATAATTGCCAGAGCTGTGGGGGCAGAAAGGAAGCTGGAAGGTGAACCGGTAGAGGAAGGTAAGATTTCAACTAGCAGAAGTGGTAGGAAGTGCATTTGTAAGCAAATGAACATTTCTATTTGAATGCCTTTCTTCTACCTCAAACTTAGCATGTATAAAGCAGATATTTTCCATAAACTCAGATCTTTTTCCTAATTTCCTTGTTTGTAATCATTCTCTCCAATATTCAAACTGTAAGCCTCGTAACCGCTCTCTCCCTCTAAAATAATAAAAACCACAATGACTACCATTTATTGATTCATTGCAGTGATCCAGACTTTGTACTGAATGTTTTACATTATGCAGCTTGTATGATCTGCTTTATAAAACTCTAAGTGAAAATGCAGTTCATCTCTTATTTCCCTAATTTAAATTATGACCAACCCAAGTCTCTATATACTGTACTTAGCAGAAAGATCCTTTCCCATAATGTCTGAAATACAGACATTTCCCTTTCCCCTGTATTGTCTGAAAGCATCAAAGTGTTTTTTCACTCCAAATAGAAGATGTATCTGATTTCCACTCCTATATAGGGAGGAATCTTGGTGACTCTCAGTTGGCTCTTACAGATGATACAGATGTCAGATACCTCCATAGTCTGGTGCTGCTTGTCCCCACGCAGCAAAATTTCACTATCACAGCTTTTGGTGAAGGCTGGTAAAGTCCTTTCAAATGAGGATGATTCCATGGACAAGTTTACTCTCTCAGTTTTCCAGTTGACCCAGGGTATATACCTCTTCGTACACTTTTAGTTCCTAGTCTATTCAGGCATAAAACACAAATTCTTCTTTTATAAGGCCCTGTCGTAACAGAGAGGTTGTACTTCAGCTAAGTTCAGGTATCCTCTCACTGTAGACTCCACAATCAATGTCTCTTGATGAGAATCCCCCAAGAATAAGGCAGTTTTTTTTCTACTGCAAAATGCACTATATTGTGTTGCTCCCAGAGTCTTGGTTTGACAGTTAATCCTCCCTGGTAACCAGGAATGAAAGGATCTAGAGTGTGGTATCTATTCTTTTCTTTTTCTTTTTTTGAGAGAGAGAGAGAGTGCGAGCACACATGTGTGCAGTTGGTGGGGGGGAGGAAGAGAGAGAGAATCCTTTTTTTTTTTTTTTTTTAAGATTTTATTCATTTATTTGAGAGAGAAAGAGCACAAGCAGTAGGAGCTGCAGGCGGAGGGAAAGGGAGAAGCAGGCTCCCCACCGAGCAGGGAACCTGGGATCATAACCTGAGCCAAAGGCAGACGCTTAACTGCTTAACTCCCTGAGCCACCCAGGCGCCCCCAGAGAGAGAGAGAGTCCTAACCAGATTCCATTCCCAGCATGGAGCCTGTTGCATCAGGCTCCATCTCATGACCCTGAGATCATGACCTGAGCTAAAATCAAGATTAGGCACTTAATTGACTGAGGCACCCGGGCACCTCAAGAATGTGGCATCTATTTTCTTTTTTTTAAGATTATTTACTTATTTATTCGCACGCGCACGCGTGCGAGAGAGAGAGAGAGAGAGAGGGAGAGGGAGAGCAGAGCAAGCAAGAGAGAACACAAGTGTTGGGCGGTGTTTGCAGAGGGAGTGGGAGGAGCAGGGAGCCTGATGCTGGGCTCCATCCCAGGACCCTGGGATCATGACCTAAGCCAAAGGCAGATGCTTAACCAATCGAGCCACCCAGGCATCCCATATGGTATTTATTATTGAGTCTCCAAATATTTTGCTACATTCTGATCACTAAACCTTCTTGCTTTCTTTATATTTACATAAAAAATTAAACCACTTAAGAGACCCTTTTCAGGACAAAGGCCAGTTTCTTTGTTTTAAAAATAACCATTAGCTACAATTCTAAAACTCTGATGTGCTTAAGATCTCTTGGGCTGTTGCTATGATTACATATTACTGGCCCCCCTACTGTAGAGATTCTGATTAATTAGATCTGATATAAGACCTAGAAATCAGCGTATTTTAACAAATGTGTATTGATTCTGAAGTAGATGGTCTGCTGACCATCTTTGGTCATCTTTCTCAAAAACAAAAAAAAGTTTCTCTCACACTCTTGAACTTTATGTGATTATAATTACTTGTGTCTGATCTCCCTCCCTCTCTCCTCCTTAAAGCCTTGCTCATGCCTTACACATGTACATTTTCATCTATCTGTTTAGGCACTATCTTCCCATATTTCCCTCTTCTCCGTGTGTGTGTGTGTGTGTTTGGGGGAGTGGGGAAGTAGCATCTTCATTATTCTGCCAAATCTCTCTTTATCCTTTAAAACTGTATTCAGGGGTGCCTGGGTGGCTCAGGTGGTTGAGTGTCCGCCTTTAGCTCAGGTCATGATCCTGGGGTCCTGGGATCAAGCCCTGGGATCGAGCCCCATGTTGTTGGGCTCCCTGCTCAGCAGGTGGTCTGCTTCTCCCTCTTCCTTCGCACACCCCCCCATGCTTGCTTTCACACTCTCAAATAAATTAAATCTTTAAAAAAAAATGTATTCAGATGTCACTTGACCCTTCCAGGTAGAAAAAAAGACTCCTTTTTTTTTTTTTTTTTGACTGCTTCTTATGTATTGTAAGTACCACTCTAAATTGTTTACATTAGATTGTAAATTCCTTGAGTACGGGGACAGTATAGGTAAGAAACAACAGCAAGCTAACTATTCTAGAAAATTAGATAGAGCCTAGAGTAAGTGATGCTTAATTGAGATCCGAAGTTTGAGCAAGAGTTAACCAGATTAAGAGGTATAAGGAAAGTATCTCAAGTAGAGAGAATAACATATGCAAAGTCCTAGACTAGTGAGACAGTGACACATTCAAGACTGACAGAAACATAGTAAAGTTTGGCGAGGGTCAGAGCAAAGAAGGTCTTATAAGAGTTTTAAGCCAATTAGAAAACTAACTCTGCTGTTTGGAGAAAGAATTAGAATTAGGGTAAAAGTGGAGGCAGACAGAGTGGGTTTTGAAAAACTATAGCTGTTAGAAAATAATGTTGATCTGGGTTAGTGGAACTCATGAAAAAAGTGGTTGCATTCTAGACTTATACAGAAAGTAGTCAACATTACTTTGATTAGATGTTGGGAGGATTGATGGCAAAGCACAATTGGAGAATAAGAATGACTGCCAGTTTTCTGGCCTTACGGTGGTACCATCTTGGCCTTGGTGCCAAGAGAAAGGGGGTAGAGAAGTGGAAGGAATGTATTTCGATGGTTGAGTGCAGTGTTAGTTGGGAAAGATGTTGAGTTCAGTCTTTTTAACATGTTGAATTTGAAATGTTCATGAGACATCCAAGCGTAGATAACAAGTGGTGTTTGGAAGAAAGAGGAAGAGGTTTGATGTTGAGAATGGGAGAGCATGCTGATGAAGAAAACATAATATGAGTGCTGATAATGTTGTGAGCCCAAATAAAATTGGCAAACCTGAATTTTTAGTAGTACCATTCAACCTGATTATGTGATATTTAACAGTGTCTTATCTGGTCTGTATAGCAAGATGGATGAATCTCAGAAACATTATGCTTAGTAAAAGAAACTTTACTCAGAAGAATATATACAATATGGTTCCATTCAAATGAAGTTCTAGAATGGGCAAGGCTAACCTATGGCTAAAAAAAAAAAATTAAAATAGTGGTTGTCACTGAAACAGGTAGGGGGGTAAGGGATTGACTAGGAAGTGGCCTGAGGGAACTTTCTGAGATGTGTTTATGTTATCCCTTTGAAATACTGTTGGGGTCATTTGTTCCTGTTTGCATTCAGTTTTATAGTGTCTACCCCCCCATCTTTGTTGATTTAATTTTATTTTTTGAGCATGTAGAACATTATGAACATGTTTGTGTAGTCAAAACTATGCAGATATGATCAAGGGTTGTTACTTTCCACTGTATCCCACTACCATTGTAGTTAATTAATTTCACTGGTTTCTGGTTTAGTCTTCCTCTATTTCTTTTTTCAAAAATAAGCAGATACATTTATGTATTTTTATTTCCCAATTATTTATCACACAAAAAAGTAGCATGCTTTATTTTTATTAAAAAATTTTTATTATAGAAATATAGTGGACATACAATGTTAGTTTCAGGTGTATAGCATATTGTTTGGACAGTTCTTACTGTACTTTACATTATTTATGTACTGTACATTATTTAGTACTTACCATAAGGGTAGTCACCGTTTGTCACCATGCAATGTAATTACAATAATATTGACTATATTCCTTATGTTGTACTTTTTATCTCTGTGACTTATTTATTTTATAACTGGAAGTTTGTACCTCTTAATCCCCTTCACCTATTTCGCCCACCCTCCCAACACTCCTCCTGTCTAGCAGCTACCATTGTTCTGTGCTAATGACTCCGTTTCCATTTGTTTGTTTATTTTGTTTTTTAGATTCCACATGTAAGTGAAATTATATGGTATTTGTCTTTCTTTACCTGACTTATTTCACTTAGCGTATACCCTCTGGGTCCATTCATGTTGTCACAAGTAACAAATAGCATAGTTTATATACTCTTTGTATATTTGCTTTTTCTCCCCACTTAATATGTGCTGGAAATCACTCCATATCAGTTAATAGAGATTTTTTTTTAAACAACTGCACAGTACCTTAAGGTACGTATGCATTATAGTATTGTAGTTTATTCAGTCAACCTCCTATGTTTGGGTATTATTTTGCCTCAATGAATAACCTTGCACATGATTATGTGGTTATTATTGCAGAATAAAGTCTTATTAGTAGGATTGCTGGGTCAAAGGATAAAACTGCATATGTAGCTTTGTAGTTATTGCCAAATTCCCCTTCAAAAGGGTTATACCAATTTCCATTTTCAGCAGCAGTTTATAAGTGCCTATTTCCACATGGACTCACCAAGAGAACAAGTTGTCATACTTTTAAATTTTTGCCCATCTAATGGGTGAGAAATGGCAGTCAGCATACTTTTTTAAGATTTTTTATTTATTTATTTGACAGAGAGAGAGAGATCCCAAGTAGGCAGAGAAGCAGAGAGAGAGAGGGGGAAGCAGGCTCCCCGCTGAGCATAGATCCCGATGCAGGGCTCGATCCCAGGACCCTGAGATCATGACCTGAGCCGAAGGCAGAGGCTTTAACCCACTGAGCCACCCAGGCACCTTGGTAGTCAATATATTTTTAATTTGCATTTTTAAAATTATGAGTGAAGTTGAACATCTTTTCATATATTTAAGGATCATTTAAAAATTGGACGCATTTTTATATCTTCCTTTGTAAATTTTCTGTTCATGTCTTTTCCCCATTTTCCCCTCAGTATTTCAAAGGGCTTGAGAGAGACATTTGCTTCAAATTTTAGAAGGGTTTTTGTTTTTTCTCTCAGGTTTTAAAGGGACCTCCAGATTTTATTGTCTTCTTCTTGACTTTGAGAAGTCCTTTAGCAAGTTGTCATTTGTCTTTTGACTTTATGATGTTTGGAACCATACAATTTTCTTCATTTTTATGTAATCAGGTGTAACAGTCTTTTCTTTTATTCATCTGGATTTTGATTATAGTTAAAAGCTTCCCCCTATATCCAGGTTATAGAGAAACCTACTCATGTTTTCTTCTGGTACTTGTATAGTTTCATTCTTCTATATTTAGATCTCTGAGCCATTTGAAATTTATTCTTCTATATGGTATGAAAAGTATATCTGATTTTATCTTTTTTTCCCAGTTGTCTCAAAATCATTTCTTTAAAAGTGCATCTTTGCCCTTGTGATTTGAAATACCACTTTTATCATGTACTTCCAAACTGAGTCAGTTTCTGGACTTGCTGTTTTATTCCATTGGTCTTCCTGTGTATTCGTGTGCCGGTACTGTTATGCTGTTTTACTTTTTTAAAGGCTTTCCATGTTTTATATATGGTAGTAATACCTACTTAGAGTTTTCCCTTTTCAGTGTTTTCTTACCTATTGTTTTGTGTCTTTTTTTACATATGAATTTTAATACATCTTGTCTAGCTCCAGAAAAAAAAAAGTTTGTTGGTATTCATTATGTTAATTGAGGGCATACTAAAATTTTGATGATGTCGAAACATCGTAACTAAGAGGGAGAAGCAGGCTTCCCGCTGAGCAGGAAGCCTGTTGTGGGTCTCCATCCCAGGACCCTGGGATCATGACCTTGGCTGAAGGCAGACTCTTAACTCTTAGCCACCCAGGCGCTGTCCCTGTTTTATGGGTTCCTTTATACAGACTCGAACATTTCTTAAGTTTATTCTGAGTATTCAGTCGTTTTTGTTGCTGTTGTAAAGGGAGTTTTATATTGTCATATTTTGTTGACTTTTTTCAGAGA
>CM052900.1:135045689-135059714 GCA_028534135.1 Potos flavus
TTATAATCATAATGTGTTGTTTTAATAGTACTGCTTTCTGGAATTTACCGATGTTTTCTGATCAGTTTTTTGTGAACATTCCATGTGCACTTGAGAAAAAGGTATTATTTCTACTATCAGAGTGCAGTGTTTTATTTCTACTGATATCCGTATCTATCTTCATGAGCTCTCATTGCTTGTATTGTTAGATCTTTCTATATGCATCCTTTTTTATAAGATTTTTTTTTTAAATTTTTTCATTTGCTAGTGAGAGCACCTGCGAGGGTGTGAGTCAGAGGGAGAGGGAGAAGCAGACTCCCCACTGAATAGGGAGCCAGACATGGGGCTGAATCCCAAGACCCTGGAACCATGACCAGAGCCAAAGGCAGGTGCTTAACCAGTTGAGTCACCCAGGTGCCCCTCTATATGCATTCTTTATTTTTTAATTTATTTTTTGTATTAATGTATAATGTATTATTTGTTTCAGGGGTACAGATCTGTGATTCGTCAGTCTTACACAATTCACAGCACTCACCCTAGCAAATACCCTTCCCAGTGTCCATCACCCAGCCACCCTATCCCTCCCACCCCCTCCCCTCCAGCAACCCTCAGTTTGTTTCCTGAGATTAAGAGTCTCTTATGGTTTGTCTCCCTCCCTGGTTTCGTCTTGTTTCCTTTTTCCTTCCCTTCCCCTATGATCCTCTGTCTCGTTTCTCCAATTCCTCATATCAGTGAGATCATACGATAATTTTCTTTCTCTGATTGACTTATCTCACTTAGCACCATACCGTCTAGTTCCATCTATGTCATTGCAAATGGTAAAATTCATTTTTTTGATGGCTGCATAATATGCCATTGTATATATATACCACATCATCTGTATCCATTCATCTGTTGATGGACATCTAGGTTCTTTCCATAGTTTGGCTATTGTGGACATTGCTGCTATAAACATTGGGGTGCACGTGCCCCTTTGGATCACTACATTTGTATCTTTGGGGTAAATACCCAGTAGTGCGATTGCTGGGTCCTAGGGTAGCTCTATTTTCAACTTTTTGAGGAACCTCCATACTGTTTTCCAGAGTGGCTGCACCAGCTCGCATTCCCACCAACAGTGTAGGGAGGGTTCCCCTTTCTCTGTATCCTTGCCAACATCTGTCATTTCCTGACTTGTTAATTTTAGCCATTCTGACTGGTGCGAGGTCGTATCTCATTGAGGTTTTGATTTGTATTTACCTGATGCCAAGTAATTTGGAGCACTTTTTCTGTCTGTTGGCCATTTGGATGCCCTCTCTGCAGAAATGTCTGTTTATGTCTTCTGCCCATTTCATAATTGGATTATTTGTTCTTTGGGTGTTGGGTTTGATAAGTTCTTTATAGATTTTGGATACTAGCCCTTTATCTGATATGTCATTTGCAAATATCTTCTCCCATTCTGTTGGTTGTCTTTTGGTTTTGTTGACTGTTTCCTTTGCTCTTCAGAAGCTTTTGATCTTCATAAAGTCCCAGTAGTTCATTTTTGCCCTTGCTTCCCTTGCCTTTGGCGATGTTTCTAGGAAGAAGTTGCTGTGGCTGAGGTCGAAGAGGTTGCTAGCTGTGTTCTCCTTAAGGATTCTGATGGATTCCTGTCTCACATTGAGGTCTTTCATCCATTTTAAGTCTATATGCATTCTATTGTTGGTCTGCTTCACCTGTCTTTTATTCTTATTGTTGGTCTCCTTCACCTATCTTTTATTAAGAATGGTATGTTAAAGCATTCTACTACTAGTTGTTTCTATCGATTTCTTATTTTTTCTTCTGGTGTTTTTACTTTGTGTGGATGGGTTTTGTCTTCATTTTTAATTTTGGCTTTTAACATTATAAAATATCTTCCTTTGTTTTATTTAATAATTTTGGCCTAATTCTACTTTGATAACAGGATTGCTTTCTTATTGTTTCCATTTCCTTATTATTTCTTTGCCTATTACTTTTTTTTTTTTTTTTAAGTATTTCTAAATCTTGTTTTAGGTGTATACTTATATGCAACATAGATTTAGATTTTCTTATGAGCCAGCTGAAAATCTCTTTCAATAAGCGAATTAAGGGGCGGCTGAGTGGCTCAGTGGGTTAAAGCCTCTGCCTTCAGCTCAGGTCATGATCTCAGGGTCCTGGGATCAAGCCCCGCATTGGGCTCTCTGCTCAGTGGGGAGCCTGCTTCCCCCTCTCTCTCTGCCTGCCTCTCTGCCTACTTGTGATCTCTCTCTCGCTGTCAAAATAAATAAAATACTTAAAAAAAAAATAAGCGAATTAAGCCCATTTCCTTTTTAAAAATTTTTTTATTTAAATTCAATTAACATATAATGTATTATTGGTCTCAGAGATAGAGGTCAGTGATTCACCAGTTTTATATAATAGCCAGTGCTCATTACATCATATCCCTCCTTAATGTCCGTCACCCAATTACTCCATTCCACCACCCCTCTCCCCACCAGCAACCCTCAGTTTGTTTCCTGTGCTTAAGAGTCTCTTATGATTTGTCTCCCTCTCTGATTTTGGCTTGTTATTTTTTTCTTTCTTCCCCTATGACCCTCTGTTTTGTTTCTTAAATTCCACATATCAGCAAGATCATATAATAATTGTCTTTCTCTGACTGGCTTATTTCACTTAACGTAACACCCTCTAGTTCCATCCACGTTATTGTAAATGGCAAGATTTCAGTTTTTTGGTGGCTACATAATATTCCATTGCGTATAAATATACCACATCTTCTTTATCCATTCATCTGTTGATGGACAATACTTTGGCTATTGTGGACATTGCTGCTATAAATATTGGGGTGCAGGTGCCCCTTCAGATCACTACATTTGTATCTTTGGGGTAAATACTCAGTGGTACAATTGCTGGGTCATAGGGTAGCTCTATTTTCAACCTTTTGAGGAAACTCCATACTGTTTTCCAGAGTGGTTGCACCAGTTTGCATTTTCACCAACAGCGTAGGAGGGTTCCCCTTTCTCTGTATCCTCGCCAACGTCTGTCGTTTCCTAAGTGGTTAATTTTAGCTGTTCTGACCGGTGTGAGGTGGTATCTCATTAAGGGTTTTTTTGTTGTTTTTTTGGTTTGTTTTTTGTATTAACGTATAATGTATTATTTGTTTCAGGGGTACAAGTTTGTCATTCATCAGTCTTACACAATTCATAGCACTCACTATAGCACATAGCCTCCCCAATGTCCATCACCCAGCCACCCCATCCCTCCTACCCCCCTCCCCTCCAGCAACCCTCAGTTTGTTTCTTGAGATTAAGAGCCTCTTATGGTTTGTCTCCCTCTCATTGAGGTTTTGATTTGTATTTACCTGATGCCGAGTGACGTGGAGCACTTTTTCATGTGTCTGCTGGTCATTTGTATATCTTCTTTGGAGAAATGTCTGTTTATGTCTTCTGCCCATTTCTTGATTGGTTTATTTGTTCCTTGGGTATTGAGTTTAATAACTTCTTTATAGATTTTCGATACTAGCTCTTTATCTGATATGTCATTTGAAAATATCTTCTCCCATTCTCTTGGTTATCTTTTGGTTTTTGTCGACTGTTTCTTTTGCTGTGCAAATGCTTTTTATCTGGATGAAGTCCCAATAGTTCATTTTTGCCTTTGTTTCCCTTGCCTTTGGAGATGTGTCTGGCAAGAAGTTGCTGTGGCCAATTCTCAGAGGTTGGTGCCTGTGTTCTCCTCTAGGATTTTGATGGATTCTCGTCTCACATTTAGATCTTTCATCCATTTTGAGTCTATCTTTGTATCTGGCATAAGGAAATGGTCCAGTTTCATTCTTCTGCATGTGGCTTTCCAATTTTCCCAACGCTAATTGTTGAAGAGACTGTCTTTTTTCCATTGGATATTCTTTCTTGCTTTGTCAAAGATTAGTTGACCAAAGAGCTGAGGGTCCATTTCTGGGTTCTTTATTCTGTTCCATTGATCTATGTGTCTGTTTTTATGATAGTACCATCCTGTCTGGGTGATTACAGCTTTGTAATAGAGCTTGAAGTCTGGGATTCTAATGCCACCAGCTTTGGTTTTCTTTTTCAACATTCCTTTGGCTATCTGGGGTCTTTTCTGGTTCCATATAAATTTTAGGATTATTTGTTCTAGCTCTGTGAAAAAAGTTGATGGTATTTTCGTAGGGATTGCATTGAATATATAGATTGCTCTAGGTAGCATAGACATTTTAACAATATTTGTTCTTCCAATCCACGAGCATGGAACATTTTTCCATTTCTCTATGTCTTCCTCGGTTTTTTTCCTGAGTGTTCTATAGTTTTCTAAATACAGATCCTTTGCCTCTTTGTTTAGGTTTATTCCTGCGTATCTTATGGTTTTGGGTACAATTGTAAATGGGACCAACTCCTTAATTTCTCTTTCTTCTGTCTCATTGTTAGTGTATAGAAATGTAGCTGATTTCTGTGCATTCATTTTATATCTTGCCACTTTGCTGAATTCCTCTTTGAGTTCTAGCAGTTTTGGGGTAGAGTCTTTTGGGTTTTCCAATAGAGGATCCTGTCATCTGCAGAAAATGAGAGTTTGACTTCTTTGTTGATTCAGATGCCTTTTACTTCTTTTTGTTGTCTGATTGCTGAGGTTAGGACTTTAGGTACTGTGTTCAACAGCATTGGTGATAGTGGACATCCTTGCCATGTTCCTAACCTTAGGGGAAAAGTTCTCAGTTTTCCCCATTGAGAATGATATTTGTTGTGGACTTTTCATATATGTTAAGCCCATTTCCACTTATTGATGTGACTGACATATTTGATCTCAATGCTATTGTATTATTATTTATGTTTTAATTTGCTGTATTATATACTGGGAGCTTTTCTTTTTTCTATGCTTTTGTTCTTTTAAGATTTTTTTTGGCATATGAAAAAGTCTGGTTTTTAAAATTCTAGTGGTTATCTTTATACTTTTTATCATGCCTGCAATAATCTTTTTTTAACTTAGTCTTTTACTTTTTGGTTTGTCAGGTTTTTTAAAGACTTTATTTTTTAAATTTATTTTATTATGTTATGGTAGTCACCATGCAGTACATTAATTTTTGATGTGATGTTCCATGATTCATTGTTTGCATATAATACCCAGTGCTCCATGGAATACATGCCATCCTTAATACTGATCACCAGGCCTACCCATCCCCCCATCCACCTCCCCTCTGAAACCCTCAGTTTGTTTCCCAGAGTCCATAGCCCCTTATGGTTCGTTTCCCCCTCTGATTCCCCCCCCCACTTCATTTTTCCCTTCCTTCTCCTAATGTACTCCATGCTATTCCTATGTTCCACAAGTAAGTGAAACCATATGATTATCTTTCTCTGCTTGACTTATTTCACTTAGCATAGTCTTCTGCAGTTCCATCCATTTTGATACAAATATTGGGTATTCATCCTTTCGGTTGGCTGAGTAATACTCCATTTTATATATGAACCACATCTTTATCCATTTGTCTTTCAAAGGGCATCCTCGCTCCTTCCACAGTTTGGCTATTGAGGACATTGCTGCTATGAACATTGGAGTGCAGGTGGCCTTTCTTTTCACTACATCTGTATCTTTGGGGTAAATACTCAGTAGTGCAATTGCTGGGTCATAGGGTAGCTCTATTTTCAACCTTTTGAGGAACCTCCACACTGTTTTCCAAAATGGCTGTACCAACTTGCCTTCCCACCAACAGTGTAGGAGGGTTCCCTTTTCTCCACAACCTCTCCAACATTTGTTGTTTCTTGCCTTGTCAATTTTTGTCATTCTAACTGGTGTAAGGCAGTATCTCAACGTGGTTTTGATTTGAATTTCCCTAGTGGCTAATGATATTGAGCATTTTTTCATGTGTCTGTTAGCCATTTGTATGTCTTCTTAAGGACTTTATTTTTAAATAATCTCTACACCCAACGTGGGGCTTGAACCCACAACCCTGAGATCAAGAGTCACGTGCTCCATGGACCAAGCCAGCCAGACACCCCTGTGGTTTGTCAGTTTTAAATGGTATCCTTTCAATTTCAGTGTTACTTTTACCATAGTTAATGATCTTATTTTACTTTCCACTTTCTCTCTTTTTTTCCTCCTAGAGCATATAGTGTATTACATTTTTATACTATTTTGTCCTAACTTTTAAAAATATAAATGCTTTTACTTATTTTTATTGAGATGAAATTCACACAACACAGTCATTTTAAAATATACAATTTGGCATTTGATGTATTCACAGACTTGTGCAACACTGCCTTTCTCATATTTTGATACTTTTTTTATCACCCCTGGATAATACCCTGTATTTATTAAATTATCATTCTTATCCTCTGGAAACCTCTAATGTGCTTTGTGTCTATGGATTTGCTTATTCTGGGTGTTTCATAAAAATGAATCCTCCCATATGTGACCTTTCGTGTCTGGCTTTTTCTTAGTATTTTCAAGTTTATCCAAGGTGTAGCATCATACCTTTTATTTTACGATTGAATAATATTCCATTGTATGGACATACCACAATTTGTTTATCCATTCATCAGTTGATGAATATTGGCTACATTTTGGCTGTTATGAATAACACTGCTATAAACATTTGTGTACAAGTTTCTGGGTGGTCATACGTTTTTATTTTTCTTGGGTATATACCTAGGAGTGTAGTTGCTGGGTCATATGGTAATTTTGTGTTCAACTTTTTAAGGAGCTGCCAAATTGTTTTCTATACTGGCTGCACCATTTTATATCCTAACCAGCAATGTAAAAGTGTTTCTCTTTCTTTACATTGTTGTCAGCACTCCTTATTTTCTGTTGTTTTGATTATGGCCATTATAGGGGGTGTGAACACTGTGGTTTTGATTTGCATCTTCTTAATTATCAATGATGTTAAACATCTTTTAATGAAGGACACCTGGGTGGTGCAGACAGTTAAGCGTCCAACTCTTGGTTTCAGCTTGGGTCGTGGGATTGAGCCCTACATTAGGGTATGCACTCAGTGTGGAGTCTGCTTTGGACTCTCTCCCCCATCCCTCTGCTCCCCTCTCCCCCCACTACCTCGTGTGTGCACACACTCCCTCTCCTCTCTGGAATAAAGAAATAAATCTTAAAAAAAAACCAAACTTTTTAAAAAGATTTTATTTATGTGACAGAGAGATAGAGAGAGCCAGAGAGCACAAGTGTGGGGAATGGCAGAGGGAAAGGGAGAAGCAGGCTCCCTGCTGAGCAGGGAGCCCCAAGCAGGATTTGATCCCAGGGCCCTGGGATCATGACCTGAGCTGAAGGCAGATGCTTAACCGACTGAGCCACCCAGGTGTCCCAACCCAATCATGTTTTAATGAGTTTCTTTTCTTTTCTTTTTAAAGATTTTTATTTATTTGACAGAGAGAGACACAGTGAGAGACGGAACACAAGCAAGGGGAGTGGGAGAGGGGGAAACAGGCTTCCCCCCAAGCAGGGAACCCCATGTGGGACTCGATCCCAGGACGCTGGGATCATGACCCAAGCCGAAGGCAGATGCTAAACGACTAAGCCACCCGGGTGCCATGAATTTCTTTATAGCAGCTTTTTTATGGTAGACTAAAAGTTATTATATCATTAATTTGTGTTTTCACATGATTTATTTTTTTTTAAGATTTTATTCATTTATTTGACAGAGAGAGGCACATCGAGAGAGGGAACATAAACCGGGAGAGTGAGAGAGGGAGAAGCAGGCCTCCTCCCAAGCAGGGAGCCCAATTCAGGGCTCGATCCCAGGACCCTGGGATCATGACCTGAGCTGAAGGCAGATGCTTAACGACTGTCCATTTTAAGGGGAGAAATGGACAAAATATTGTTTTGTAAAAAATGTAATAACTTGAAATAGATTTATTACAATAATACATGTGATTTCTCAATATGAACAGATAATTTGTGTTCTGTACCCCCATGCGCATATCCTGGGTGATGCACCTGTTATAGATAAATGAAAGCAAGATTTAACTCATGTAATACTGTTTTTGGTTTTTTTTTTTAGGTTTTATTTATTTATTTGACAGAGAGAAAGCGATCACAAGTAGGCAGAGAGGCAGGCAGAGGGGGAGGGGGAAGCAGGCTCCCCACTGAGCAGAGAGCCCGATGAGGGGCTCGATCCCAGGACCCTGAGATCATGACCTGAGCCGAAGGCAGAGGCTTAACCCACTGAGCCACCCAGGCGGCCCAAACTCATGTAATACTGTTAATGTATGTTCTTTCACCTTACATCTTTGATTTAACTTGGTTACCTTAGTGAATTTTGTTGGAAAGGTCTTATGAGACTGATGTGCTGCCCATTGCGCTAAGAAGGTGATTGGAAAGGTCTTAAAAGGCTTATATGTTCAGTCTTTTACTTATGTAGATAATGCTGTATAATGTGTACCAATATGTAACATTACTTTCACCTATAAATCATAAACGGTGTGGTATAGGGTTTATATATCCTTATGTTGGCATAGTCACCCCATAAGATCTATGCTAAATTGTGTATTCAGTTGATGGCATTTATCATTAAGTCTGATAAGGTAGTATGATCTTTCAGTTAGTACTTATAGATTACTGTGTTTTTAACAGTTAGGTCTTTTGAAGAGTTGGTTTTCTTTTGCCACTCTGCTAAGCAGCTGTGATCTTGTGGTATGTTGATAGAAATTGACAGGAGAAAAAGTTAATATAAGTATTATAGGACAAGTAAGTATTAAAAGTGTGTATTTGGTGTATCATAACAGGGTTCAGTGCCTACCTTTGAGAAAGGAGGGGCTGCTGAACATTAGCTGTCCAAGGGAAGCTATCACTGTATATAGCTTTGCTCCTTTTAGAGAAACTTCATATGCTCTAGAATATGCAGTTACCAAAGCTTTGGATCTCACAAAAGCCTGAATACATCTTTGATTGGTTATATATTAAAGGAAATAGCCCACAGCACGGTGCCAGACAAGTGTAGAGCCCAACCAATTTGATCCTTAAGCAGGGAGAAGAATTCTATTCATCATTAAGAGGTTGGGTTGTAAAATGTTGTAATTATTTCGGCCTAAATTGGTTTAAAGCTTTTTTTTTTTTTTTCAATAAAACTTCTCTTCAAATTGCAAGGCAAGAGGACAGTTTTCATTTTGACGACCTTTCCCGCATTGTGTTTTTCTTCAAGTCTTCCCACCCTATCCTGTGGCCTACTCTGTTTACTGTTCAAAGCTGAATCATAATGTGCATCTGGAGGGATCATGAATCATGTGACTGACTGAAGTGTCTCTTGTCATTTATTAACATTCTTTGAATATCTAATTTTGACATAGTATTTGGTTATATCATGAAGAAACTTGCTCCTGCTCTTGACTGTTTTAGAGGTGGGTGCATATGTAAAATTATTTTTTCTCTTTTTTGTTTATATACAATTTTTTTTGTTTTTGTTTTTAAATTACAAAATGGAACAAAGAGTGACAGCCACATTAGGCCTTGACAGAGATCTTTTTACTTGAAGGACTACTCCTATAATGAATGATTTTTATTCAAGTGAATATTCATATATTTCTCTGACTCTAATTTGTATGAAATGACAGCCTGCAGACCATTTTGTTTGATTACAGTCCCTTCACCTTCATTATCTTTTATGTCTATTTAAACTCTGGACTTGCCATATCCATCTTGACCCTCCCCCACATCTCTCTGTTTGTATTTTCTTTCATTGCAATTTTCCTCTTTTCTCTTCTGTGGGCATTCACAGATTGTTTTTGGAGTTCATTAAAAAGGGAGTGTGTTGTCTGGGTAGAAAATTACATTTGCATGCCTGAGAGAGGCCTAAGGGTTTTTGTGGGGTTTGGCAAGGGTCCTGGTTCCCCCTGCCCCCTTTTGGGAGGGAGGAATGAGAAAAGGGTAATAATAAGAAGGGATTTTTGGAAAGGAGAAAAGTAAGAGTTGTTGAGGTGATTTCTTCTGTCCCCATTTTTTCTTTCCATATTATATACATCTAACTGATTTTCTTTTCTTTTTTTCTGCATGTATAAACCACTTGACTAACAATGGAACAGATTAGAGGCCTCTCTTAGAACTATTTTGAATGCACGTAGAATTCTGCAAAGCAGGGACCTTTCCTATGATGGTAATTGTACATTTACTAGTGAAGCTGGCAAGTTGCAATATATATATATTTTTTCCTCTTTTCTTTGTAGTAATTGGAGTGGGCTTTATATAGGAAAATTATTTCTTCAATACGACATTTCATGTAAACTGGTATTTACGTAAAAAGTTTAGCCATGTTTTGAATTAGGATTTCTCACAGAATTTAGGTTTTTAGGTATATTTAACTCTTTCTGAAGTTGATAATGTTCATCTTTTTTATTAACGATAATAAAACATTTATTAATAAAAAAAAGACATCATCTTATCTAAAACTTTTCATTTATGCCCAAGGACTCTATATTATAGCAGTGAAAACTCAGAACAAACAATTCAGCTAGGTTTATAGTTAATACCAGAAATTGGGTGGTGTAGGACCAAGGATGATCATATTGTGGGTCAGGAGTGGACAGGGAAATCAGGGAATTAATTAATTTGTGCTGTATCAGATATTCAAAGGAAAGTAAGCTGATTTATAATAGAGCTGGCCAATAGAGTTAAATCCTTTTTTTTTTTTAAGTCTGACTGACTTACTATATACTTTATCCATTTAGCAAATATTTTTAATTGAATTCTGACTGTTCCATATACTGCCCTAGCTACCAGGACTGCAGAGATAAGTAAGACATAATAACTGTCCTTAGGAAGCTTATAGTCATTATGAGTATGTATATTTGCAGTTGTGTGTATATAATGTCCATGAAGTCTGGAAGTCTGAAGTCTGGAAACATAGATATTTTATGTATATTTAAAGTTGAAGTAGTCCTCGATGACAGGTATATTTGCCTGTGTTTCCAGACTTTTTGCTTACCGTATGATGTGTGTGTGTGTACAAAATTAATAGTGTAAGTGCTTATTAGAAAAGCTGTATGCAGAATAACTTGGACTGCATCATCGACTTCATTCTCTGTTGGATAGTCCCATTATCAGGTAAACATTATTATTTCTTGCCTCTTAAAAAAAATCTTTTTAAACTCTGTTAACTTCTGTCAGCTATTGTTTGATTTCTTTATTATCTGTAGCAAAACTTTAACAGCTTTCTCTACTTACTTGTTAACTCCCAATTTCTCTCCTCCTATTTTCTCTTAAACCCATTAGCTAGTGTTGACTATACTATTACCAATCTGCCCTCATCAAGGTCACCAATGACCTCTGCATTGCTAATTGTCATTTCTTAGTCCTTGTCTAATTTGACTATCAGTAATACTGATAACTGCTATCAGTAGTAGTATTTGATCACTCCCTCATCCTTGATTTATTTTCTTCACAAGGTTTCCAGGATATGACGTTCTCTTAATTTTCTCTTACCTCATTGGCACCTACTTCTCAGTCTGTTTTACTTGTTCTTCCTCTTCTCTTTTTCACCTGAACTTAAAAAATTTTTAGAAAATATCGCAGTAAAAAAGTTGACTTTTTCTTTTGATGTACAGTTCTGTGAATTTTAACATGTAAATAGATTTGTGTAACTGGTACCATAATCAAGATACAGAACAATTCCATCACCCCCAGAACATCCCTCATATTATCCCTTGTATAATCACAACTTAGAGGTCATCTGGAACTACTGTTCTCCATCATTATAGTTTGGTCTTTTTGAGAATATCATACAATATGTAGTAATCTTTCTAGACTGGCTTCTTTTACTCAACATAATACCTTTGGTATTTTCTCTGAAATGTTACATATATCTGTTGTTTGTTTCTTCTTATTGCTGACTAGTATCCTTTGTGTGGATGTACCACAATTTGTTTATCCATTTGCCTGTTGAAGGACATTTAGGTTGTTTCCAGTTTGGATTGTTTTTGGCAATTATGAACAGAACTGTTATAAACATTGATAGCCAGGTTTTAATTTCCTTAGGGAGAAATCCCAGAAGTAGGATTGCTCAGTAATATGGTAAGTATATGTTCAGCTTTGTAAGAAACTGCGAAATACTTTTCAGAGTTCCTGTACCATTCCCATCATCAACACATGAAAGTCCCAGTTGTTCTGTATCCCCACCAGCACTTGGTCTTTTATCCATTCTCTTTAGTATGTGGTAGTATCTCATCATAGTTTTAATTTGCATTTCCCTAAGGGCTTATAATGTCGAACATCTTTACATGTTGTTACTTGCTATTTGCATATTTTCTTAGAGAGGTGTCCAAATCTTTTGCCTATTTTTTGTTTTTTATTATTATTATTTTTTAATCTTTTGCCTGTTTTTGAATCGAGTTTTCTCATTGTGGTACTGAGAGTTCATTATGTATTCTGGTTGTAAGTCCTTCATTGGATATGTGTTTTGCAAATATTTTCTCCCACTCTATGTCTTGTTTTTGCATCTTTTTAGTGGCATCTTTGGTAGAGCAAAGAGTTTTTTAACATTAATGGAGGCCAGCTTATCAGTTTCTTCTTTTTATGTATTGTGCTTTTGGTGACATGTCTAAAAATTCTCTGAATAACCCCAGGTCACAAATATTTTCAATGTTTTATTCTAAAAATTTTATACTTCCACATTTTACATTTAGTCTGTCATCCATTTTGAGTTATTTTTTGTACAAAAGGCGAAGTTTAGGTCAATATTCTTTTTTTTTCTTTCATGTAGATGTTCAGTGTCCAACCCTATATGTTGAAAAGACTATTCTTATTTCATTGAATTCCTTTTGCATCTTTGTCAAAAATCAATTGACTGTATTTGTGTGGATCTATTTCTAGATTTTCTGTTCTGTTTCATTGATTTATGTGTTTATCCCATTACCTTGCTGTCTTGATTACTGTTTTTATAGTCTTTTTTTTTTTAAGATTTTATTTATTTATTTGACAGAGAGAAAGAGATCACAAGTAGGCCGAGAGGCAGGCAGAGGGAGAGGGGGAAGCAGGCTCCCTGCTGAGCAGAGAGCCCGATGTGGGGCTCGATCCCAGGACCCTGAGATCATGACCTGAGCCGAGGGCAGAGGCTTAACCCACTGAGCCACCCAGGCGCCCTGTAAGTCTTTTTTTTTTTTAAAGGTTTTATCTATTTATTTGAGAGAGAGGGAGAGAGAGAGAGAGAGCGCGCGCTAGCGAGTGGGAGGGGTGGGGTTGGAAAGGGCAGAGGGAGAGGGAGAAGCAGATTCCCTGCTGAGCAAGGAGCCTGATGGAGGACTCAATCCCAAGACCCTAGGATCGGGACCTGAGCCTAAGCAGACATTTAACCAACTGAGCCACCCAGGCACCATATTTATAGTACGTACAAATCAGTTAATGTGAGTCTTCTAACTTTATTATCTTTCAGAATTATTTTAGCTGTTCCAGTTCCTTTTAGAATTGAATTGTCTAAATTTAAAAAAATTCTGCTAAATTTGATTGGTATTATATTAAATCTATGTATCAAATGGAAAAATTGAAATCTTTACTATGTTGAGTCTTCAATCTGTGAACAGCACAGGTATCTCTATTTAGGTCTTCCTGAATTTCTTTCATCACTCTTTTGTAGTTTTCAGTATGTAGATGCTTTATATGTTTTGTTAGACTCATATTTACATATTTTACTTTTTTTGAAGTTTTTATAATTGTTATTTTTTTAAATTTCAGTTTCTATTTATACATTGCTAGTATAAGGAAATATTTAATTGTATATGTTTACCTGTAACCATCTCCTTGCTAAATGCAGTTATTAGTTCTAGGAGTTTTTTGTAAATTCCTTGGGACTTTCTATGTAGACAGTCATGTAATCTTTGAAAAGTGATAATTGTATTTCTTCCTTTTCAATATGTAGGCTTTATATCACTTTTTCTTGCTATGTGGCACCAGCTAAGATTTCCAGTATGATATTGAATATTAGTGGTGAAAGTATATATTCTTGCTTTATTCTGGGTCTTAGAAGGAAGGCATTGAATCTTTGATCAGTTAGGATAATGTTGGCTGGAGAGTTTTTGTAGATAATACCCTTTATCAGGTTGAGGAAATTTCCTTCTATTCCTAGTTTGCTAAGAGTTTTTTTTT
>CM052900.1:135060214-135082000 GCA_028534135.1 Potos flavus
CAGGTGTCCCCAGAAGAATTTTTAACTGCACATTTAAGTTTTTTAATAAATATTTAATGTCTGGTAAGTTTTGGTAGTTTGAATTTTTGAGAGATTCGTTCATTTAATCCAGTTTGTTGGATTTGTGTGTGTAGAATTATCTCTGATCATTCTTCATAATCCTTTTAATGTCTACGTGGTCTGTAGTGGTATTACTCTTTTCATTCTCAAAATTGATAATTTGTGTCTTCTCTTTTTTTCTTTGCCAGTCTTGGTAGAGATTTATCTTTTTTATGATCTTCTAGAGAACTAGCTTTTGGCATCAATGATTTTTCTCTATTCTGTTTTCAAATTCTTCAAAAGTTGGAGATTTTCCCATTATCTTTTTTTTTTTTCATTTTTAGTTGAAGTATAGTTGCCATATAATAGTGTATTATTAGTTTCAGGTGTACAACATAGTGATTTGACAATTACAGTTGATCTTTCAACAACCTAAAGGTTAGGGGTGCCAACCTCTGCACAGTCAAAAATCCACTTATAACTTTTGACTTTTCTAAAGCTTAACTACTAATAGCCTACTGTTAACTACAGGTCTTACTGATAATATAAATAGCCGATTAACATGTATTTTGTATGTGTATTATATTCTGTATTCTTCAATAAAGTAAGCTAGAGAAAAAAATGTTATTAAGAAAATTATAAGGAAGAGAAAATACATTTACAGTACTGTGCTGTATTTATTGGTACTGTAAGCTTATCTCATTTGTTCACAAAACAAATTGTCAGTACCTACATCAATATTATATGATAGAAAACACCATAGATATTTTATGTATTACTCGCATCAGACATCAAAAATGAAAAAGGTAATGTGAAAAAGAAATTCATATTTATTTACAAGTATAACAATTCATGTTTGGTAACAAAGAAACAGCAATGTAATTGCTTTTTATGGTAGCCTAGTGTAATTAACATGATTGCTTCGTGGTAGCCTACACATTAATGAATGAATCGTTATAAAATTTTTATGGCATACACTATTATAGTCATATTCATAATACAGTATTGGAAACATTGTTACATTAAAAAAAAACCAGTTACCTGTGATGGTAGGTGATACAGTTTCCCCAATTTGGGGGAGGTGGAGGGAGATGTTTATACTGTATGTTAATCTTGAAAGCAAAGTTTTAAAACAGTAAGAAAACTAACATATTAATTTTTTATTAAATATCACTCACCTTATGCTTGTGTAAGGATAGGCTGTTTCCATACAAGTCTCGCACATGATGTTTGTTCTCTGTGATGACTACTTAGGCATTGCTGCTGACACAAAACCATCTCATACAGTTCTTTCTGTACAGTTACGAGATGTTCACACAAAGAGACACATATACACAACAGATAAGTTTATTAATTGTACAGCGTAATTATTTACTATTCATTAACTGGAATAGTGGATCATCATAAAGGCCTTTATTTTCATCTTCACGTTGAGTAGGCTGAGGAGAAAGAGGAGGAAGGGTTGGTCCTGCTGTCTCAGGGGTAGCAGAGGTAGAAGAGGTGGAGGAGGTGGGGGGGCAGGAGAGGCAGGCACAGTTGGTATAACTTTGTAGAAATACATCGTAATTTTGGGGCACCTGGGTGGCTTAGTGGGTTAAAGCCTCTGCCTTTGGCTTAGGTCATGATCTCAGGGTCCTGGGATCGGGCCCCGCATCGGGCTCTCTGCTCGGCAGCGAGCCTACTTCCCCCACTCTCTCTCTGCCTGCCTCTCTGCCTACTTGTGATCTCTCTCTCTCTGTGTCAAATAAATAAATAAATAAATAAATAAATCTTAAAAAAAAAAAAATACATCGTAATTTCTGTATGACTTTTTTGCTTTTTCATTTTTCTAAAAATGTTTCTATATAGTACCACTCCTTCCACCATTTGCTTTGTTTCAGTGCTCGTATCATACAAGGGTCTATGACATAAATGAAGTCAAACCTGGCCCTTCAGCTGAGTTGTCTAACTTCAGTTTGTTTTCTGGAACTGCTTCTTCTACATCTTCTTCCTCATTGTCTGGCACTGGTTCAGTAGCACTCATCTCCATTAATATACCTTTTGTTAATTCCTCTTGTGTGGTGTCACATAGCTCTTGAATTTCTCCAAGAAACATATCATGAAACCCTTCACACGCCCCCGCACACCTTTTCTTTTTTGCCATATACATGATTTCCTTGATTGGCCCTGTCGTAAATCCTGTGAAGTCACGCACAAGATCTGGACATAGTTTTCTCCAGCAGGAATTTATTGTTTTGGGCTTGATGCCTGTCATGGCTTTTTTTTTATAACAACAATGGCATTTTCAGTGGTGTAATCCTTCCACACTTTAATGATGTTCTTTCTATTGGGGTCCTCTTCCTTCGTGTTGACAGTCTTTTCCATAGAGTACTATGCATAATGAGTCTTAAAGGTCCTTATGACCCCTGATCTAGAGGCTGTATTAGAGACGTTGTATTTGGGGACAAGTAGACTACTTTGATGCCTTTGGTGTTGAACTCATGGGGTTTTGACTATCCAGGGGCATTGTCCAATAACAGAAGAACTTTAAAAGGCAGTCACTTACTAGTAAGGGACTTCTTGACTTCAGGGATAAAGCATTGATGGAACCAGTCCAGAAAAAGGGTTCTTCTTGTCCAGCCTTCTTGTTGAATAACCAAAAGACTGGCAGCTGGTGTTTATCTTTCCCAACTTCAAGGCTCAGGGGTTAGCAACTTTATAGATAAGGGCAGTTCTAATCATAAACCCAACTGCATTTGTGCAAAATGGTAGAATTAGCCTATCTCTTCCTGCCTTAAATCCTGGTGCTTGCTTCTCTTTCTAACTTATCAATGTCCTTGTGGCATTTTTTTTCCCCCAGAAAAAGCATTTTGTCTGCATTAAAAACCTGTTCAGGCAGATATGTTTTCTCCTTTGTTATTATTTTAATGGTGTCTGGGAACTTGTTACTGCTTCTGTTATCTTGACATTTTTTGGACAAAACCTCTTTCTAAAATCAAACCATCCTTTGCTGACATTAAATTCTCCAGGTTTAGATCCTTCACCTTCCTTTTGCTTTAAGTTGTCCTATAACGACTTCACTTTTCTGGAATCATATTAGAGACTATAGATATGCCTTTCTCATAGCAGTCCTGCACTCACATAAAAGCTGCATTTTCAGTATGAGATAAAAAGATATTTTGCAAAAAGTGCAGTGTTTTCATACCTGCTCGTATAGCTACAGCAACAGCTTCGTGAATTTCCTTTTTTTTTTTTTTTTTTTTTTACCATGGTCCTTACACTGTATTCATTTATCTTGAAGTAAAAGGCAACCTCAGCTGCTGACCTCAGTCTATGTCCATGTCAAGCAATTCAACTTTTTCTTAAAATGTCATGACTTTTCTCTGCTTCTTGGTAGCACTTCCAGCATCACTAATGGCACTTTGCGTGGGTCCTATGGTATTAACTCAAGTTTTATGATACTGTACTAAACACAATGAAAAATATGTGAGAACCACAAGAGATCACTTTTTTACTAGAGAAAAAAATTTACTAGAGAAACAAACTGTCATTTGGTGTTTTAAGTAGGTGTTTGCAACCCTTGAGCTCACCACAAGAGCAACAGGAGGTGGCTTATGAAATTATTATAGTAGCACATATGCACTACAGTTAATTTTATGCAGTTATGATGTAATACAGTATCTTTACATTTGCTTGCATTTCTCTAGACTGCAAATGGCACCATGTATAGTCTGTGAGTGTGTGCTTAAAGTTTGATAAATTTTAACTTTTTTTCTTTTTTAAAGATTTTTATTTATTTGAGAGAGAGAAAGCGTACAAGTTTGGGGGGAGGGGACGGAGGGAGAAGGAGAAGCACACTCCCACTGAGCAGGGAGCCTAACACAGGGCTCCATCCCAGGACCCTGAGATCATGACCTGAGCTGAAAGCAGACACTTACTAATTGACTGAGCCACCGAGGTGCCCCAGCTTTGATGATTCTTATCACCACTGCTTATTACCACTTACTGCTGCTGCTGCCTTCAGTACTGCCACTATAGGATTGCCTGGGGGTTCGGGTATGAGAGAATGGAGAAAAGAAAGAGAAAACATGGGGGATTTGCACACTTTCTGAGTATTAGGAGTTCCCTTTCCTGCTCTGAGCCAGAAAAGGGGCTTCTCTTGGAGCTGTCTCAAGGTGTACCCCAGTTTTCACTGCTAGATTTTTTTGATGTGTTAAATTCAGGCTTTAGGATACTAGAGGGGAAAAAAACACCCAGATATGTTGGAATTCGGGTCTTCCCCAGTCCGCCTGCTAATAATGACTTTTCAGAGTCCTCAAATACTACTCCCTGCATTCTGTCCAAGGTTTTGTAGTTGCATTCAATAGGAAGAACTGTGAATAGAGTTCACAGAATAGAATAGAGTTCATTCTATAGAGTGAACTGTGCTTACTCTATCTTGTCCAGCTCCAGAATCCCTATCATTTTGTTTTAACCTATTTATGTCTTTATTTTTCATGGGTTTCTTGAAGGCAGCATATGGTTGGGTCTTACTTTCTTACCCAACCTGATTATCTTTGCCTTTTTAGTAGGATATTTAGACCATTATTGAAGATTATTGATACGGTTGTGATCAAATCTACCAAGTACTATTTGTTTTCTATTTGTCCCATCTATATTTTGTTCTCTTTTTCTTATTTTTCTGCCTTCTTTTTGGATTAAATATCTTTTATGTTTCCATTTTATCTCCTTTTTTGGTTTATGAGCTATAATTCCTTGTGTGCCTGTTTGAGGGTTTATAGTATACACAAAAGACCAGCAAACTTTTTCTATAAAGGCCCATATAGTAAATATTTTAGATTTGTTGCACTATACTATCTTTGGTGTAACTATTTGACTCTGCCATTGTTGTATAAAAGCAGCCAGACACAATATGTAAATGAATGACTCTGGCTGTGTTCCAATAAAACTTTATTTTTTTTAAAGATTTTATTTATTTATTTGTCAGAGACAGAGAGCACAAGCAGGGGAGCGGCAGGCAGAGCAGGCAAACGAGAAGCAGGCTCCTGTCTGAGCAAGAAGCCCAATGTGGGACTCGATCCCAGGACTCTGGGATCATGACCTGAGCTGAAGGCAAATGCTTAACTGACTGAGCTACCCAGGTGTCCCTCCAATAAAACTTTATTTATGAAAACAGGGAGCAGGCCAGATTTGGCCTGCAAATTATGGTTTGCCAACATCTGGTCATATCTTTAACACAATGTACTTTCAAGTGATATTATGCTACTTCGCTTGTATAACCGTTCCATAATACCGTTCCATTTGTATAACCGTTGTATAACCGTTCCATTTCTGGGGCGTCTGGGTATTTCGGTCTGTTAAACTTATGCCTTTGGCTCAGGTCATGATCCCTGGGTGCTGGGATCAAACCCAGTGTCCTTAGGCTCCCTAAGATTTAAATTAAATCTTTAAAAGAAATATACTTCCATTTCTTCCCTACCAGCCTTTGCGCTATTGTTTTCTTACATTTTACATATGCTATAAATTTTGTAGAATATGTATAAGTAATATTGTTATTGTTTTTACTTTGTTTTTTTTTTTTTTTTAAGATTTTATTTATTTATTTGACAGAGAGAGATCACAAATAGGCAGAGAGACAGGCAGAGAGAGGGGGAAGCAGGCTCCTTGCTGAGCAGAAAGCCCGATGTGGGGCTCCATCCCAGGACCCCGAGATCATGACCTGAGCCGAAGGCAGAGGCTTTAACCCCCTGAGCCACCCAGGTGCCTCTTGTTTTTACTTTGAATAGTCAGTTATATTTTCTGGGATTATGGGATCCCTGGGATCATGACCTGAGCCAAAGGCAGATGCTTAACTGACTGAACCACCCAGGTGCCCCTATTTTCAGGAGATTAAAATAAAAAATGAAATCTTTTAAATTTATCTACATTATTACAGTTTCCAGTGCACTTTTGTTTTTTGTGTGTGTATAAATGCAGATTTCCATCTGCTATAATTTTCCTTTTGCCCGAAGGACTTCATTTAAAATTTCTGCTGCTGCTGAATTCTTTCAGCATTTTTAAGGCTATGTGAAAGTATTTCACTTTTATTTATTTATTTTTTAAGATTTTATTTAATCTTTAGAGAGAGAATGCATGAGTGGGGAGGAGAGGGAGAAAAAGAGAATCCCAAGTAGGCTTCATGCTCAGTGTGGAGCTCATAACCCTGAGATCATGGCTTGAGCCAAAATTAAGAATTGGATGCTCAACCGACTGAGCCACCCAGGTGCCCCTCACTTTTATTTTTGAAAGATATTTTTTGTTGGGTATAGAATCCAAGTTGACACCCCCTCACCGCCTCCCCCGCCCCCCCCGTTTCAGTACTCTAAAGATGTTTCTCCATTCTCTTCTGGCATGCATTGTTTCTGTCAAGAAAGCTGCAGTCATTTTTATCTTTATTCTTCTATATATAATATTTCTTTATTTCCCTGGCTCTTGTTAAGATTCTCTCAGTAAAGGGACGCCTGGGTGGCTCAGTTGGTTAAGCGCTGCCTTCGGCTCAGGTCATGATCCCAGGGTCTTGGGATCGAGTCCCACATCAGGCTCCTTGCTCGGCGGGGAGCCTGGTTCTCCCTCTGCCTCTGCCTGCCTCTCTGCCTACTTGTGATCTCTCTGTCACTCTCTCTCTGACAAATAAATAAATAAAATTAAAAAAAAAAAAAGATTCAGTAAAAATAACAGCTTTATTGAGATATAACTCAAATACCATAAAATTCACCTTTTTAAAATGTATACTTTAGTGGGTTTTAGTGTATTCACAAAGATGTACAACCATCATCACTAATTTTAGAATTTTGTCACTCAAAAATGAAACCCAGTGCCTATTAGCAGTTACTCTCAATACTCCCTCACTGGCAACCACTAATCTAATTTCTGTCTCTGGATTTGTCTTTTCTAGACATGTGATGTTTACAGAGTGATACAGTATGTGTAGTCTTTTGTGACAGACTTTTACTTGGCACAGTGTTTTCAAGGTTCATTCATGTTATAGCAGTACTTTATTCCTTTTTTGTGTCAAATAATATTCTGTTGTATGAATAGATCACATTTGTTTATTCACTCATCAATTGATGGACATTTAGCTTGTAGCCATTTCTTGGCTTTTATGAATGATAATGCTATGAACACTTGTATGAAAGTTTTCATGTGGACATGTGTTTTCATTTCTCTTGGGTAGATACCTAGGAGTGGAATTGCTGGGTGAATATGGTAACTCTGTGCTTAACATTTTCAGAAGCTGCCTGTTTTTGGAAGTATCTACAGCATTTTAGATTTCCATCAGCATTGTATGAAGTTCCAGTTTCTCCACATCCTTGTCAATACTCATTATTGTCTGTCTTTTAATATTAGTCATCCTAGGGAAAAAAAAAGTCATCCTAGTGGGTGTGAAGTGGTCTCTCACTGTAATTTTGATTTGCATTTTTCCAGTGACTAATGGTGTTCAGCATCTTCCCCTGTGCTTATTCTCCAAAGATACACAAATATCTGATAATGTCTATTCAAATCTTTTGCTCATTTTTAACCTTGACTTGTCTTTTTTTTGAAGATTTTATTTATCTTAGAGAGAGAGAGAGAGAGCGCACACAAGCAGGGGGAGGGGAAGAGGAAGAGGAGAGAGAGAATCTCAAGCAGTCTACACCCAGCATGGGACCCAAGCGGGGTTGGGACCCTGAGATCATGACCTGAGACAAAATCAAGAGTAGGCCATTAACCGACTGAGCTGCTCAGGTGCCCCAACATTGACTTGTCTTTTTACTGTTGAGCTGTAAAAGTTCTTCATATATTCTGGGTATATTTCCCTATCAGATATATGATTTACAAAAAATTCTTCCATTCTGTGCATTGTCTTTTCACTTTCTTAATGGTATCCTTTGAAGCCAAAAAGGTTTTGATTTTGATGAAGTCCATTTACTTATTTTTTTTATTTCATTGCTTTTGCTCTTGGTGTTATATCTTAGATATTATTGCCTAACCCAAGGTCACAGAGACTCCTTTGTTTTCCTTTAAGAGTGGTATAGTTTTAGCTCTTACATTTAAGTCTATGGTCCATTTTGAGTTAATTTTTTGTGTATGGCATGAGGATGTAGTTTATAACTTTATTCTTTTGCATGTGAATATCCAGTTTTCCCAGTACCATTAGAAGAAAAAGATGCTTTTTTTCCACATTGAATGGTCTTGGCATCCTTGTTGAAAATCAGTTTATGTCAGTATCACACTGTCTTGATTACTATAGATATATAGTAAATTTTGAGATTGAGAAGTGTGAGTTTTCTAATTTTGTTCTTTTTCAAGATTGTTTTGGCTATTGGGGGGTGTTTTGTATTTCTATATGAATTTTAGGATCAGCTTATCAGTTTCTCCAAAAAGGATAGCCAGGATTTTGACAGGTATTACACTGAATATGTAGATAAATTTGGGTAGTATTGCCATCTTAACAATATAGGATATAAGCAAAAATCCATTTGTACTGTCTTTTGTATTTACCTATATAGTTACCTTTATCGGTGCTCTTTTTCTTTGGTTCATTTGAATTAATATCTAGTGTCCTTTCATTTTAGTTTGAAGGACTCCCTTTACTAGTCTTATTGAACAGATTTGCTAGCAGTGAATTCTGTTTTTGTTTATCCATGACTGTCTTAATTTCTCCTTCTTTTTTCTAATTTAAAAATTTTTGTTGTGGTAAAATACACATAACATAAAATTTACCATGTAACTATTTTTAAGTATACGTTCAGCGGTATTAAATACATCCATACTTTGTATAACTGCCACTACCATATGTGTCCATAAATCTTTTCAATTTGTAAAACTGAAACCCTATACCCATTAAACAAAGCCCCCCATTTCCACCCATCGTCGTAGTCCCTAGCAACCAGTTTTCTTTTTTCTTTTTTTTTTTTTAAGATTCTCTTTATTTGAGAGAGAGAGGGTGCAGCACGAGAAGGGTGGAGGGGCAGAGGGAAAGGAGGAAGGGGACTCTTTGCTGAGAAGGGAGCCCAACTTGCATCTTAATCCCAGGACCCTGAGATCATGATCTGAGCCAAAGGCAGACACTTAACTGACTGAGCCACCCAGGCACCCCCACAGTTTTATTTTCTGTTTCTGTAATTTTGAGTACTTTTGGTACTCATATGAGTGAAATAAAGTATTTGTCTTTTTGTCACTGGCTTATTTTATTTAGCATAATGTCTTCAGGCTTCATCCATTTTGTAGCATATTGTAGACTTTCCTTCCTTCTTAAGACTGGTTAATGTTGTATGTAGATCTACATTTTGCTTGGTGATTTATTGCTTGGTAGACTCATGGATCATTTCCATGTTTTAGCTATCGTGAATAATACTGCTATGAACATAAGTATACAGATACCCTTTGAGAAGTGTAAATACTGGATCATACGGTATTTTTTTCTTTTTTGCTCTCTATAATAGACCCTTTATTTGAGACAGAACTGTTATATAAAATTATACTAGTTTTATTTTTAATTTTTAAATTTTTATCTTTTACGTTTCAAGTTTTTATTTAAATTCTAGTTAGGTTGGGGCAACTGAGTGGCTCAGTGGGTTAAAGCCTCTGCCTTCGGCTCAGGTCATGATCTCAGGGTCCTGGGATCGAGCCCTGCATTGGGCTCTCTGCTCAGCAGGGAGCCTGCTTCCCCCTCTCTCTCTGCCTGCCTCTCTGTGATCTCTCTCCCTCTGTCAAATAAATAAAATTTTTAAAAAAAAAATTCTATTTAGGTTAAATACAGTGCAATGTTGATTTCAGGAGTAGACCTCAGTTGATTCATCACTTACATATAACACCCAGTGCTCATCACAAGTGCCCTCCTTAATACCCATTACCCATTCCCCACCCACCTCCCCTCCAGCAACCCTCAGTTTATTCTCCATAGTTAAGAGTCTTGGGAGAAAGGTTTGCTCCTTTTCATCCAGTGGCAGCCATCAGCTCAAAGGTAAGCCAAGATGGACACTTACAAGTACATCCAGGAGCTGTGGAGGAAGAAGCCATCCGATGTAATGTGCTTTCCTCTCAGGGTGTGCTGTTGGTAGTACCCCTAGCTCTCTGTGCTCCGCAGGGCCCCCTGCCTAACCAAGCCTGATAGAGCACGCAGGCTGGGTTACAAGGCCAAGCAAGGTTATGTCATACATCAGATTCATGTGCGACGTGGTGGCCGCAAATCCCAAGTTCCTAAGGGTGCTACCTACGGCAAGCCTGTCCATCATGGTGTTAACCAGCTAAAGTTTGCCCTAGGCCGTCAGTCTGTTGCAGAGGAGTGAGCTGGACACCACTGTGGGGTTCTGAGAGTCTTGAATTTTTACTGGGTTGGTGGAGATTGTATGTACAAATTCTTTGAGGTTATCCTCATTGATCCATTCCATAAAGCTATCAGAAAAATCCTGACACCCAGTGGATCACCAAACCAGTCCAAAAGCACAGGGAGATGCGAAGGCTGACATCTGTAGGCTGCAAGAGCCATGGCCTTGGAAAGGGTCACAAGTTCCACCACACTATTGGTGGTTCTCTCTGTGAGGCATAAGAGAAGACGCAATACTTTCCAACTCCACCATTACTGCTGATGTAAGTAGTGTTTGTAAAATCCTTACCTAATAAACAATTTAGGACAGTTATGGCTGCTTAAAACTGTTCTTTAATTTGTCTATTAAAATTAGTTGTCTGCAGATTTTTCCATGAATGCATTGTCAAATTATGAAAGTTAAAGTGCAATAATGTTTGAAGACTACAAGTGATGGCGTATCTTGTTTTTAATAAGATAAATGCTTTTGTCTTTGCTTTATCTGATTAGGGAGTTTATATGTCAGTGTTTAAAATGCTGTTTGGTATAATAGATGTAAAATAAATTCTGTAAAAGTGGAATGCAGAAACTAGCCATGTAGATTTGTTGGTGCATGTAATGAAACCTACAGTTTCTTTGGGGTGATGTAACGCTCTGGTTTACTCTCAAATGGCTATTTTTAGGAGTTTGGTAAGAACAAGCTTTTAAAATTGGATTTTGCTTGGAAGTGTGAAGATTATCCTAATCTTTTATCATGATCATATGCAGAATAATGTTAACTTGGGACCACATTTTTAGGTTGAATCCAGTATTTTTCAGGGGTCTTAAGCTCAGTTAAATGATTTTCAGAAAACAGCAGACTGAAAGCCTTTCGAGACCTAAGTTCCTTTCCATTCAAAAAGACCTAAACCATATATATTTTGGTAGAGGTTGTTCAACTAAAGGAGTAAATGTTTATTAAACTAAAAAAAAAAAAAAAAAAAGAGTCCTTTATGGTTTGCCTCCCTCTCTCTTACTTAAAGATTTATTTATTTGGGAGAGAGAGCACACATGTAAGCGTGGGGAGGGACAGAGGGCGAGGGAGAGAGAGAATCTCAAGCAGACTCCCTGCCCAGCACAGAACCCAACACAGGGTTCAATCTCACAACCCTAAGGTCATGACCTGAGCCAAAATCAAGAGTCAGATGCTTAACCAGCTGAGTCACCAAGGCGCCCCAACCTCTTCCTTCTCTTTTTTACCCCTTCCCATGTGTTCATCTGTTTTGTTTCTTCTTTTATTTTAGTTTGTTTCAAGTTTTTTTTTTTTTTTTAAGATTTTATTTATTTATTTGAGAGAGTGAGACAGAGAAAGCATGAAAGGGCAGTGGGTCAGAGAGAGAAGCAGACTCTCCACTGAGCAGGGAGCTGGACGCAGGGCTTGATCCCAGGACTCCAGGATCATGACCTGAGCGAAAGGCAAACACCTAACTGAATGAGCCACCTGGGTGCCCCTCAAGTTCTTATTTAAATTCTAGTTAGTTAAAATGCAGTGAAATATTGGTTTCAGGAATAGAACTCAGTGATTCATCACTTACAACACCCAGTGCTTATCCCAGCAAGTGCTCTCCGTAATACCCATCACCCATTTAGGCCACCTCCTTCCCACCTCCCCTCCATCATTCCTCAGTTTTTTCTCTATAGTTAGGAGTCCCTTATGGTTTGCCTCCCTCTCTTTTTTTTTTTCCCGCTTCCATATGTTCATCTGTTTTGATTCTTAAATTCCACATGAGTGAAATCATATGGTATTTATCTTTCTCTGACTGGCTTATTTCACTTAGCATAATACACTCTAGCTCCATCCATGTAGTTGCAAAAAAGATTTCATTCTTTTTGAGTAATACTCAGTTGTGTATATATATACCACAGCTGCTTTATCCATTCATCAGTTGATGGACTTTTGGGCTCTTTCCATAATTTGGCTATTGTTGATAATGGTGATATGAGGGTGCACATGTCCCTTCAAATCAGTATTTTTGTATCCTTTGGATAAATACCTAGTAGTGTAATTGCTAGGCCATAGGGTAGTTCTTGTTTTAACTTTTTGAGGAACGTCCATACTGTTTTCTAGAGTGGCTGCACCAGTTTGTGTTCCCACCAACAGTCTCCTTTCTCTGCATCTTCACCAACATCTGTTGTTTCCAGTGTGTGTGTGTGTGTGTGTGTGTGTGTGTGTGTGTGTGTGTGTGTTTAAAAGATTTTATTTATTTGAGAGAGAGAGAATGAGCAGTGGGGAGGAGCAGAGGGAGAGAAGCAGACTCCCTGATGAGCCAGAAGCCTGATTTGGGGCTCAATCCCAGGACCCAGAGATCATGACCTGAGCAGAAGGCTTAACCAACTGAGCCACCCAGGCACCCTCCTGTGTTGTTAATTTTAGCCATCCTGACAGGTGTAAGGTGGTATCTCACTGTAGTTTTGATTTGTATTTCCCTGATGATGAGTGTTGTTGAGCATCTTTTCTTGTGTCTGCTGGCCATCTGTATGTCTTCTTTGGAAAAATGCTGTTCATGTCTTCTGCCCATTTCTTAACTGGATCATTTGTTTTTGGGTGTTGGGTTTGATAAGTTCTTTATAGATTTTGAATACTAACCTTTTATCAGATATGTTATTTGCAGATATCTTCTCCCATTCTGAAGGCTGCTTTTTAGTTTTTTTGATTGTTTCCTTTGTTGAGCAGAAACTTTTTAGTTTGATATAGTCCCATTTACTTAGTTTTCCTTTTGTTACCTTTACTTTTGGTGTCATATCTGAAAAGTCATTGCTGAAACCGATATCTAGGGGCTTACCTTCATGTTTTCTTCTAGGATTTTTATGATTTCAGGTTATACATTCAAGTCTTCATTTCATTTGAGTTAGTATTTGTGCATGGTGTATGATAGTGGTCCAGTTTCCTTTTTCCATGTGGCCGTTCAATTTTCCCAGCACAGTTTTTCGCCTTCCTCTCTGATATGGATGCCTTTTCTTTTTCTTGTCTATTTACTCTGGCTCTGACTTCCAGTGCTAGGACAAATAAGAGTAGCAAGAGTTGGGTATACTTGGGTTTTTCCTGATCTTAGAGGAAAATCTTTTACTTTTCACTTTTGAGGATGATGTTAGCTGTCAGCTTGTCATAGATGGCCTTTATTAAGTTGAGGTACATTCTCTCTAAATCCATTCTGCTGAGAGTTTTTTTATCATGAATAGTTGTTGAATTTTGTCAGATGCTTTCTCTGCATCCATTGCAATGAAGTTGGTTAAGTGACTTCTTTCAGCTCAGGCCATGATCCCGGAGTCCCAGGATAGAGTCCCACCCACATCAGGCTCCCTGCTCAGCAGGGAGTCTGCTTCTCCCTCTGCCCCCCACTCTGCTCTCGTGCTCTCTCTCCTTTTTTTCTCTCTCCTCTCAAATTATAAATAAATAAAATCTAAAAAAAAATTAAAAGTAAATTATGGTAGAATTCACTTTTGAAGCCATCTGGACTTTTGTTTGTTGGGAGTTTTTTGGTTCAACTTTGTTTCAGTTTTATTACCAGTAATTTGTTTAGATTTTCTATTTCTTCCTGATTTATTCTTGGAAGATTTTATGTTTGTAGGAAGTTTTCATTCTTCTATTTTGTCTAATTTGTTGGCATATTGTTTTTTATAGTAGTCTCTTATAATCCTTTGTATTCTGTGGTGTTGGTTCTTTTTGGAAGAAAGCTGTGCTAGGAGTAGGGGTAAGAGAAGGCATAGATTGAGATCAGTAGTACAGATACGTTTAGTATAATGCGAGACATCTAAGTGGAAACAATCAAATAGGCAGTTGAATCTAAGAATTTCAAGTAAAAAAAAAAGAATTTCAAGTTTAGAAACTAAGTCCTAAACTATAAATTAAACCATAAATCTGGTATAGTCGTCAGTATACAACCTTCAGTTTAGATTTTGGATACTAACCCTTTATCCGATGTCATTTACAAATATCTTCTCCCATTCCGTCAGCTGCCTTTTAGTTTTGTTGATTGTTTCCTTCGCCGTGCTGAGGCTTTTTATCTTGATGAAGTCCCAGTAGTTCATTTTTTTTTTTAATAAATTTTATTTTTTTTTAAAGATTTTATTTATTTATTTGACACAGAGAGAGAGATCACAAGTAGGCAGAGAGGCAGGCAGAGAGAGAGGGGGAAGCAGGCTCCCCGCTGAGCAGAGAGCCTGATTCGGGGCTCAATCCCAGGACTCTGGGATCATGACCTGAGCCGAAGGCAGAGGCTTAATCCTCTGAGCCACCCAGGCGCCCCCAGTAGTTCATTTTTGCTTTTGTTTCCCTTGCCTCAGGAGACACGTCTAGTAAGAAGTTCCTGTGGCCAACATCAAAGAGGTTGCTGCCTGTTTTCTCCTCTAGGATTTTGATGGTTTCCTATCAGACATTTAGGTCTTTCATCCATTTTCAATTTCTTTTTGTGTATGGTCTAAGAAAGTAGTTCAGTTTCATTCTTTTGCATGTCACCGTCCAGTTTTCCCAACACCATTTATTGAAGAGACTCTATATTTTTTCCTGCTTTGTGGAAGGTTAGCCATACATTTGTGGGTCCACTTCTGGTTCTCTATTCTGTTCCATTGATCTGTGTGTCCGTTTTTGCCTGCAGCTTCAGTATAAAACACATAATTGAGAGCACAATTGAATAAAACACCTCAACACAGTTGTGTACTTCATCATAAGAAAACTTCCACTGTTGTGATTTGACCCTGGCTTTACTTTGGCAGAACAAGAATTCTAACTTTTCTTCTCACTAGTAGGGGTGCAAAGCTAAGAGAAAGTACTGTTCTTAGTTGCTCTTATATTACTGAGTCCCACTAGAAGCTGTTTCTATTCTGCTACCGTTGCTCAGGTTTTGCTTCCTTCCTAGCATCTTTCACCTCCTGCTTTTTTCCAATATAAACCAGAAAGAAAGGAAATGATTCTGTTTACATATGCACTATTTTCCTAGGATTATCCTCTGCTGCTTTTTTCCAGTTTGGATGGAAATTCTTTCTTGAATTCTTCTCTGCCGCTTCCTGTTCTTTGAGCATGGAACTGTTATAAAAGCAAATTGGCATCAGACACAAAAGATTATTCATTAACTTTTCTCTAAGACCCACAGCTCCTTCCAAGCCCGATTCTAATTTTTTAAAGGAACTATCTCTTTCTTTTCTTCTGAGCTGACATATTAGGATACATTTGAACATATTGTGCACAATTTCCAAACAACTGCTTTGTATGCCATATTTAGTTTGAAAGTTATTTTCCCATAGAAACAATAATATAAATGATGGCTTGGTTTCCCCAGCTAACTCCCAACGCCTTTTAAACTCGTGTCAAGTGGTATTTCATTTATAATTGACAGCAGCTATATCCTTGTTTCTTGGACACACAGACACATAGCCCATAAGGTATTCTAGTATAGCATAGAGACAAGAAACAAAGACTGTACCTACAGTATCCCAATAATTTAACTTTCTACATTAGTAGCATAGAATCACAGACTGTAGGAGTTAGAGGGACATCAGAGATAGCATCATCCAAGCTACTTATCTTATGAGGGAGAAGACTGAGAGCCAGGGAACTTAAACGACTTTTCCTTAGTGGCATTTTCTTAAGTGGCATTTCTTAAGTGGCATTCTGAAATTTGTATATATTGATTCACCTATTTAAAATTCCAGATAAACTCCTTAATATCTATCAAGATTCAGTTCTTCTATAAAACTTTTTGTGTTCACCCTTGACCCTTTGGATATAGTCGGGCACTCCAGGTACAGGTTGTGTGACCTCGTGCAAGTCACTGAACATCTCAGTGCTTCAATTTTTCTTTTCTTTTCTTTTTTTTTAGTACTTCAATTTTTCATCCATAAAATAATAATACGTACTTCACAGGTGTGCAGTGAAAATGAAATGAATTAATATAGGTAAAGAGCTTATGACAGTGTCTAGTACACAGTAAACTATATAATTATTAGATATTATCATAATGAATTGTGATTTTTGACTTGACTACTTGTTTTCCCTACGAGTCTGTGAGCTCATCAGCTCACCAAGGCCAAAAATATTATATACCACTCATCTTTGGGAGCACTATATAAGTTTTTAATGAAAATTTTTATTTTCAGGTGTGCCTGGGTGGCTCAGTCAGTTCAGCATCTGCCTTTGGCACAGGTCGTGATCTTGGGGTCCTGGGATTGAGCCCCACTTTGGGCTCCCTGCTCAGTGGGAAGTCTGCTTCTCCCTCTCCCTCTCCCTCTGCTCCTCCCCCCACTCCTGCTCTCTCTCTCTCTCTCAAATAAATAAAATCTTAAAAAAAAAAAAATTTCTACTTTGAAATCATTGTAAGTTTACATGCAGTTGGAAGAAATAATACAGAGATCCCATGTGCCCTTTACCTCATTTCCCCCAGTAATAACAACTTGCAAAACTCTAGTACAATATCACAACCAGGATATTGACATTGATACAGTCAAGATTCAAAACAATTTCATTACCACAAGGATTCTACATGTTGACCTACTACAGCCACACTCATTTCTTTCTCATATTCTTCCTCCAACCAACATGTTTAATTTCCTGGCAACCACTAATCTAGTCTCCATTTCTATAATCTTGTTATTTCAAGAATATTATGTAAATGGAATAACATAATATGTAACTTTTGCTGATTGTCTCTTTTCACTCGGCATAATTCTCTGGAGATTTATTTCAAGTTGTGTGTATCATTTTAAAAAATTATTGTTGAGTAGCATTTCATGATATGAGTGTACATACTGAAGTTTAACTACTCACCCATTGAAAGACATCTGAATTGTTTCCAGTTTTTAGCGATTATGAATAAAGTTGCTTTGAACATTTATGTACAGGTCTTTGTGTAAATATATGTTTTCATTTCCCTGGGATAAATGCCTAGGAGAGCAGTTGCTGGATCATATGGTAGCTCCATGTTTAGTTTTTAAAGAAATTGCCAAACTGTTTTCCATAGTGCTGTACCATTTTACATACCACCAACAACTTACAAATGATCCAGTTTCTCCCCATCCTCACCAGTATTTGGTGTTATTGCTAATTTTTAAAAAATTTTGTCCGCTCTGATAGGTGGATAGTGAAATCTCATTATGGTTTTATTTTGCATATATGTTGTCGAACATCTTTTCATGTGCTTATTTGTTGTTTTTGTATCTTTTCTGATAAAATATCTTTCTATATTCTTTGCCAATTTGCTGATTTTTTTTTCAACTGGTGAGTTTTAAGAATTCTTTATATATTCTAAATACTAATCCTCATTGGCAGTGTGGTTTGCACATATTTTCTCCTAGTCTAGATTGGCTTTTCATTTTATTAACAGGTTCTTTCATAGAGCAAGAGTTTGTAATTTTCATTAAGAACTCTTTGCCTAGTTCTCAATCCTGAAGATTTTAATATATTTTTTCTAAAAGTTGTATAGTTTTACATTTTGCATTTAAGTCCATGACCCATTTTAAGTTAATATTTATCTAGGCATGAGGTTTAACTCAAAGCTTATCATTATTACTATCTTTTGCCTATGGATGTCCAGTTGTATCATTTGTTAAAAAATGTTCTTTCTGATGAGGAGGGGAAGATGATGGTGAGTAGGACTCTAGGTTTGCCTTGTCGTATGTATCAAATCATCCTAAATACTGCAGAAATCTATCCAAAGAGTGGAAGAAGAAACTCTACTACTAAAAGTAGAGAAGAGGCCACATTGAGGAAGGTAGGAGGTGTAGTGAGGCAGCTTTGGAGAGAAACAGATCCTGGGTGCTGCGTTCAGGAGGAAGCCACAATCATGGAGAAGGGTGAGAGACAAACTGGCATGCAGGGGAGCACACAGGGAAAACGAATCCCCCTAACAACTGGCTTGGAAAATGAAAGGGTCCGAATTTCAAGAGTTCTTGCAACCAGCAGGGCTTAGAGTTTTAAAGATCAGTGTGCTTGGCTCTAGGAGAGCTCAGAGGACACTGGGGCTACTCTTGGAGAAAAGACGGGGCAAATAGCTCTCAGATATACAGCATGGAAATAGCAACCTGAAGAGCATCTGGTGCCCACAGTGGAGAGATTAGTGGCTCATCTTAGAATTTGTCCCAGAGAAGCAATGTTACAGAGAGAACCCTCTGGGAACAAAGGAAGTGGCGATTTCCTTCTCCCACCCTTTAGCATAAACACAGAGCCACCTGTGGAAACCAGTGCAGCACCAACACTCCCTACTTAACTTATTTACACTAAGTCCCACCCCCCTACACTCTAGAAGAACTGCCCTTTCCAGTCATTCTTGCTTCAGTCCCAGTGCAGTGTGCCCCCTCCCCCAGAAGACTGGCCCAAACCCCTGCCAACATTGCATCTCCCAACCCTGGAGTTTGTAAGGCCTCCATTTTAGTGGTCACAGGGACGGGTCTCAACAAGCAGACCAGAGCACACATAGTTAAAATGTGCCAAATCCAGGCTGGGGACCAAACACAGCTCACAACATGCAAAGACAGCCTGTGCAGATGACTGAAGGATAAAGCGACCAGGACACAATAGCAGAGCACATGCAGCACACTTTGGAGACATTCCCAGAAGTACCAGGCCCAGGGGAACAGAGGTCATACACTGCAGGGCACCACAGGACCTCTTTTTCATGAGGCCATTACCCTTGAGAACAGAAGATGTAGCTGACTTTCCTAACACAGAGAAACAAGCACAGAAACTTAGACAAAATGAGGGGCGCCTGGGTGGCTCAGTGGGTTAAAGCCTCTGCCTTCGGCTCAGGTCATGGTCTCGGGGTCCTGGGATCGAGCCCTGCATCAGACTCTCTGCTCAGCGGGGAGCCTGCTTCCCCCTCTCTCTCTGCCTGCCTCTACCTACTTGTGATCTCTCTCTCTCAAATAAATAAATAAAATCTTTAAAAAAAAAAAAAAACTTAGACAAAATGAAAAGACAGAGAAATTTATCCCAAATGAAGGACCAAGACAAGGCCATGGACAGGGCTCTAAGTAAAACAGATAAAAGTAACATACCTGATGGACGGTTTAAAGCAATGATCATAAGGATACTCACTGGACTTGAGAACAGAGCAGGAGACATCAATGAGACCTTTAACACAGAGATAAGGAATAATAGCAGAGACAAAGGACTCAATAACCAAGATGAGCAGCATGCTTGATAGAATGAACAGCAGGCTGGAAGAAGCAGAGGAATTGAATTAGTGACCTAGAAGACAGTAAGGGAAAGTAATCAAGCTGAACAAAGAAGGAAATAAAAAGAATTATGCAAAACAAGCATATACTTAGGGAACTCAGTGACTCCATCAAACATAAACACATTCATATTTTAGGAGTCCCAGAAGAAGAAGAGAGAGAAAATGGGGCAGAAAATTTATTTGAAGAAATAGTAACTGAAAACTTGACTAACATGGGGAGGAAATAGATATCCTGATACAGGAAGCACAAAAAACTCCCATCAAAATCAACAAAAGCACATCCACACCAAGACCTATTGTAATAAATTGGCAAAATATAGTGATAAAAAAATTAAAGAGCAGCAACATAAAAGAAGATAGTTACATACAAAGGAAACCCCCCATAAAGCAATCAGCAGATTTTTCAGCAGAAACTTTACAAGCCAGAAAGGAGGCATGATACACTCAAAATGTTGAATGGGAAAAACCTGCAGCCAAGAATACCCTATCCAGCAAGGCTATCATTCAGAATAGAAGAAGAGATAAACAGTTTCTCAGACAGACAAAACTAAAGTGGAGTTCATGACCCCTAAACCAGCCCTGCAAGAAATATTAAAGGGGACCCTTTGAGTGGAAAGGAAAGAACACGAATGACAGTATAAAGGTAGGAAACACGAGAGAAGTAAAAATGAATATTTCTGTAAAAAGAATCGGTCAAGGAACTCAGAAAAGAAAAGGAAGTATATACCTAAAACATGGGCAGGAGAGGAGTAAAGAATGGGTTCAAAATTAAATGACCATCAATTTAATATAGACTGCTATAGGCAGAAAAGGTTATATACAAACTGTATGGTAAGCATTTATCCAAAACCACTAATATGGAAAGAGTAAAGAGAAAGAAATTCAAATATGTTACTGAAGAAAACCAGCAGGCCATGAAAGAAAGACAAGAAAGGATCAGAGAAAATCTGATTTTATTTCTCTGAACAACTACAAAGCAAATAACAAAATAGCAATAAATACCTATCTATCAATAATGACTTTATTTTTATAAGTAGGCTCCAAGCTAGGCTAATGGAGGGCCCAGACTCATACCTCCTAATGGAGGGCCTGGACTCATACCCCAAGATCAAGACCTGAGCTGAGATCAAGCATCAGATGGTTAACCTACCGAGGCACCTGGGCACCCCAATCAGTAATTACTGTGAATGTAAATGGGCTAAATGTTCCAATCAAAAGACACAGGGTGACAGAATGGATGAAAAAACAAGGCCCATCTATACAGTGCCTACAAGAGGCTCATTTTAGACCTAAAAACAGCTGCAGATTGAAAGTGAGGAGATGGAGAAACATCTGTCATGCAAATGGATGTCAAAGCCAGAGTGGCAGTACTTCTATCGGAGAAAATAGACTTTAAAGCAAAGAATGTAACAAAAGTCAAGATGGACACTGTATCATAATAAAGGGGATAATCCAACAAGAAGATATAACAGTTGTAAATATTTATGGACACAACATGGGAGCACCCAGATACACAAAACAGTTAAGAACAAACATAAAAGAACTAATCGATAATAATACCATAGCAGTGGCAGACTTTAACACCCCACTTACACCAATGGACAGATCATCTACACAGAAAATCAACACGGAAACAATGGCTTTGAATGACACAGTGAACCAGATGGTTTAACAGAATATTCAGAACATTCCAGCCCCAGATAGCAGAATACACATTCTTTTCAAGTGCACCTGGAACTTCCTCCACAATAGATCACATATTAGGCCACAAAGCAAGCTTCAGCAAATTCAAAAGGATCGAAGTCATGCCATGCATCTTTTCTCACCACAGTGCTATGAAACTAGAAGTCAACCACAAGAAAAAATTTGGAAAGACCACAAATAACATGCTGGTGGACAATGAATAGGTCAACCAGGAAATAAAAGAAGAAATTTAAAAGTACATGGAAACGAATGAAAATGAAAACACAACAGTTCAAAACCTTTGGGACGCAGCAAAAGCAGTTCTCAGAGGGAAGTTTATAGCAATACAGGCCGCCTACCTTAAGCAAGAAAAATCTCAAAGAACCCAACCTTGCCTCGAAAGGAGCTAAAAAAAGAACAACAAATGAAACCTAAAATGAGCTGAAGAAAGGAAATAATGAAGATTAGAGCAGAAATAAATGATATAGAAACTAAAAAACAATAGAACAGATCAATGAAACCAGGAGCTGGTTCTTTGGAAAAAATCAACAA
>CM052900.1:135082500-135098921 GCA_028534135.1 Potos flavus
AAAAAAAAATAGGTGTATCCGATAATGGACTATTACCCCCAAAATACAAAGAAGTCTTAAAAGTCAAAATTAAGAAAACAAATAACCCAATTAAAAAATGGGCAAAAGACTTACTTCACTCCAAAACTAACGATGTACTATATGTTGGCTAATTGAATTTAAATTTTAGGACAAAAGATCTGGACACCCTGTTAAAGAAGATATACAGATGGCAAATAATCATATGAAAGGATGTTCAACATCTTATGCCATTAAGGAATTGAAAATTTTAGTAACAATTAGACTCCACTACACACCTATTAGAATGGCTAAAATCCAGAACATGGACAACACCAAATGCTGACACCAAACAACAAGTTTGTGAAGCAACAAGAATTCTCATTCATGCCTGGTGGGAATGAACTTCCAACCACTTTGGAAGTCTGGAAAGTTGTGTTTTTTTGTTTTTGTCTTGTTTTTGTTTTTGTTTACAACGCAAAACACAATTTTACCATACAATCCAGCAGTTGTGCTTCTAGGTATTTAATGAGTTGAAAACTTATTTCCACATAAGAAGTAGCATGAGAATGTTTATAGCAGGTTTTTTTTCCCCATAGTTGCCAAATTTTGGAAGCAAACAAAACGTACTTCAGAAGGCGAGTGGATAAATAAACTGTGGTACATCCTTACAACAGAATACTATTCACCATAAAAAGGAAATAAAGTTCTGAAGGATGGAAAGACCTGGAGGAACCTTAAAATGCTCATCATTAAGTGAAAGGCCAGTCTGGAAAGGCTTAAACTGTATGATTCCAAGTATATTACATTGTGGAAAAGGCAAATCTAATAGAGACTGTAAAAAATATTAGTGGTTGCTAGGGGTTTGGGGAATGGTGGTGCTGGGAAGGGTGAATTACTGGAGCACAGGGGATATTATGGCAGTGAAATGACTCTTTATGATGCCATGATGGTAGATACATGACATTATGTGTTTGTCAAATTTAGAGTAAATCCTAAACTGTGAACTTTAAAACAGATATCATTTGGGCATATTTGCATCGGTCTATTTTTGGGTTCTCTATTCTCTTTCATTGATCTTTGTGTCTATTCCTCCAATAACACACAGTCTTGATTACTACAGCTGTATAATTCTTAAAATAGAGCAGACTGTTTCCTCCCAATTTATCCGTTTTTAAAAAAAACATTTATTTATTTGACGGAGGGAGAGTGCACGTGTGCACATTGGGGAAGGGGTAGAGGGCAAGAGAAACTCAAGCAGATTCCTTGCTGAGCATGGAGCCGGACATGGGGCTTGATCTCACAACCCTGAGATCATGACCTGAGCCAAAACCAAGAGTCAGACGCTTAACTGACTGTGCTGCCCAAGCACCCCTCCCAATTTATCCTTAAAAAAAAATCGTTTTAGCCCTCTAGTTCCTTTTCTTTACATACAAAGTTTAGAATAATCTTGTCAATAACCATAAAACATCTTGCTGGGATTTAATTTTAGTTCCAGTATAGTTAACATACAGTGTTAAATTAGTTTCAAGTGCTTCAACAACTCTATATATGACTCAGTGCGCATCATGATACATGTACTCTTAACCTTCACCTATTTCACCCAACCCTCCCCCTCCTGGTCACCTCCCCCCGCCCCAGTCTGGTAACCATCAGTTTGTTCTCTATAGTTAAGAGTCAAGTTTTTTGTTTGGGGTTTTTTTGTTTTGTTTCTTTGATATCTCTCTCTTTAGAAAATGTTGCTGGGATTTTGATAGGAGTTGCATTAATTGCATTTGGGGAGAATTGACATCTTTACTATGCTGTATCTCCCAATCCATGAATAATGCAATCTCCATTTATTTAGATCGTCTGTGTTTTCTTTCATCAGTGTTTTATAGTGTACAGCATACAAGTCCTGCATATGTTTTATTAGATTTACACCTAAGTGGGTTTTTTTTAGTGATTACAAGTAGTATTGTGTTTTAAATTTTGGTTTCTAAGTGTTCGTTGCTAGTATATAGAAATGCAGTTGATTTTTGTATGTTTATCAAGTGTAGTATGTGAACTTACTTAGTACCATTACTTTGTAGAATAAGAGTTGTGAAAGCTGACAGCGTTGTTCCCTATCTTAAGGGAAATCATTCAGTCTGTCCCCTTTAAGTGTAATGCTAGCTGTAGGTTTTCAGTTGATTATTACATTGAAGAGGTTCTCCTTTATTCCTATATTTTTTCTAAGAGTTTTTATCATTATTGTATGTTGAATTTTGCCAAATGCATTTTCTGCATCAATTGAGGATTGTCATTGTTTTTTAGCCTGTTATATGGTGGATTACACTGATTGATTTTCAAATATTGAGTCAGCTTTGCTTTCCTGGAATGAGCTCTACTTGTTCATGGTGTATAATTCTTACCATATATTGCCAAAAGCTGTGTGCTCATGTTTTGTTAAGCATTTTTGTGTCATATTTATAAAGGATATTGGTCTTTAGTTTCCTTTTTTGTTACTGTCTTTGGTATAATGGTAATAGTAGCTTAATATAATTATTTGAAAAGTGTTTCCTTCACATTTTCTGTAAGAGATTATATAGAATTAATGTTAATTCATTTTTAAACATTCAGTAGAATTCTCCAGTAAAGCCATCTGGGCATAAGTATTGCTCTTTTCAAACTTTAAAATTATGAATTTATTTTCATTAACAGGCTATGGATATTTCAGTTATCTATTTCATATTGGATGAGTTGGGTTAGTTCGTGCTTTTTGAGGAATTGGTTTATGTCACCCATCTTGTCAATATTATGTGTAGAGTTTTTCTTTCTTTCTTTTTTTAATATGTTTTTATTTTATTTATTTGCCAGAGAGACAGTAAGAGAGGGAACACAAGCAGGGGGAGTGGGAGAGGGAGAAGCAGGCTTCCCACTAAGGAGAGAGCCCAACGTGGGGCTCCATCCCAGGACCCTGGGATCATTACCTGAGCTGAAGGCAGGTGCTTAACAACTGAGCCACCTAGGTGCCCCTATGTGTAGAGTTTTTCATAGTATTCCCTTATTATCCTTTTGTTGTTTGCAGGTTTTGTGTAATATCCTCTGTTTGCATTTTCATATTGATATTGTGTCTTCTCTGTTTTTTTTTGTTGTCATTCTAGCTGGAGAGTTGTCAATTTTATTGATCTTTTAACAAACCACATTTTTATTTCATTGCTTTTTCTTTATTTTTCTGTTTTCAGTTTCATTGGTTCCTGTTTTTATTTCCTTCCTTCTGCTTGTTTTGGTTTTATTTTGCTCTATGTTTTCTAGATTCTTGAGATGGAAGCTTATGTTATTAATTTGAGATTTTTCCTCTTAAAAAAATGTAAACATTTCATGCTATAATTTTTTTTCTCAGCATTCTTTTCGCTGCATGCCACAAATTTCTATATGTCGTATTTTCATTTTTTTAAGTATTTTATTTATTTATTTATTTATTTATTTATTTGAGAGAGAGAGAGAGCGTGAGAGAGCTGGTGGAGAGGGGCAGAGGGAGAGAGAGAATCTTAAGCACACCCCATACCCAGCACAGAGCCCAACTTAGGCTTGATCTCACAACCCTGAAATCGTGACCTGAGCCAAAACCAAGAGTCAGATGCTCAAACGACTGAGGCACCCAGGCATCCCTGTTGTATTTTCATTTTTATTCAGTTTGGTGTATTTATAAATTTCCCTTGAGATTTCCTTTTTGACTCACAGATTATTTAGAAATATGTTGTTTAGTGTCCAAGTGTTTGGTGATTCTCCTATTATCTTTCTATTTGATTTCCAGCCATTTATTTCATTGCAGTCATAGAACACACTGTTGCAATTATTTTAAATTTGCTTTATGGCCTAGATATGGTCTATTTTGGCATATGTTTCATGGGCATTTGAAACAAAAGTTTATTCTGCTATTTTTGGGTAGAGTATTTTATAAATGTTGATTACATTCTGTTGATTGATGGTGTTACTGTTTTTCTTGATTCTTGTTTATTTTCTTACTAGTTCTATCAGTTCCTGAGGGAGGGGTGTTGACTGTAATTGTGGATTTGTCTTATTTGTTCTTTCTGTTTCATCAGGGATTGCTTTACGTATTTTGCATCAGGCTGTTCGGTTCATTCAAATTAAGGATTGCTATGTGTTATGGATGGATTTATTCCTTTATCATTAGATAATATTGCTCTTTGGTTCTGATAATTTTCTTTGTTACAAAGTCTGTCCGATACTAATATAGCTACTCCTGCTTTCTTTTGATTAGCATTTGCATGTTATATCTTTTTCCGTCCTTTTACAGTCAACCTATTTACTTGTTATAAGTGAGTTCCTTCTACACAGGGTATACTTGGGTCATGTTTTTTAAAAAAATATACACTACCTGTTTCTGTCTTTTAATTAACATATTTAGGTAATTTATATTTAATGTAATTCTTGGTATGTTATGGCTTCATTCTTTCATTTCATTTTTGGTTTTTGTTTATCCTTACTGTTTTCTATTTCTGTTTTTCTGAGCATTGAACATTTTTTAGAATTCAGTTTTTATAGTGTTTTTGAGTGTCTCTTTTCGTATAGTTTAATAGTAATTGCTCTAGGTTTTGTATTATAAATAATAACTTATCATAGTTTACTGATGTTGACATTTTATCACGTCAAGTGAAATGTGGAGACCAGGGCAGCTGGATGGCTCAGTCGGTTAAGCATCTGCCTTCGGCTCAGGTCATGATCCCTGGATCCTGGGATCCCGCCTCACATTGCACTGCCTGCTCAGCGGAGAGCCTGCTTCTCCCTCTCCCTCTGCCTGCTGCTCTGCCTACTTATGCTCTCCCTCTATCTCTCTGTTAAATAAATAAATAAATACATACATAAGTAAATAAAATCTAAAAAAAAAAATGTAGAAACCTTACTTTTCTTTACATTTCTTACTTTCCCCATTTGTATTATAAATTGTCTTAAATATTCCCTCTATACATGTAGAAGCACATCAGTGTTATAATTTCTTTCTTTTTAAAGATTTTACTTAATTTATTTGTGAGATAGAGACAGAGCGCAGAGGGAGAGTGAGAGGGAGAAGCAATTCCCCGCTGAGCAGAGAGCCTGTTGTGGGGCTGGATCCCAGGATGCTGAAATCATGACCTGAGCCAAAGGCAGACACTTAATCGACTGAATCACCCAGGTACCCCATAATTTTTTTTTCTTTAAGCAACAGACATAATTTAGAAAATTCAACAGAAGAAGGAAAGCCTTTTGCTTACCCATATTTTTGCTTACTGCCTTCTTCTTGTTCCAAGATTTCTCCTGTTGTCATTTCCTTTCTATATAGAGAACTTCCTTTAGGTATTCTTTAAAAGTAAGTATGCTGGCAACAGATTTCTTTTGGTTTTGCTGCTTTGGATAAGGTCCTGATTTCTCCTTCATTCCTGAAGGATATTTTTATTGTATATAGAAGTCTGGGTTTAACAACAGAACAAACAGAAAAAAAAATAGGACAAGTTTTCCTCAACAATGGAAAAATATGCCACTTTCCTCTGACCTCCATGATTTCTGATGATAAATCTGCTGTTATTTGAGTTGTTTTCCCCCTATAAATAAGGTGTTGTTTTTCTTGCTTTTAAGGTTTTTTTTAGAACTTTGATGTATCTTGTGGATTTCTTAGGATATATTGTTGTTTGGAGTTTTTTCAGCTTCTTGAATATAGGTTTATGTCTTTTGCCAAATTTAGGACATTTTCAGACATTATTTCTTCAGGTCTTACTCTCTTATCTCTCCCTTTGGGGCCCCAATGATGTTAGACTTTTTGTTACAGTCCAGTAATTCCCTGAGGCTGTTTGGCGTGTTGGGGTTTGTTTTGTTTTGATTTGTCTTTGTCACGTTGGGTAATTTCTATTATTCTGTCTTCAGGTTTACTGGTTGTTTTCTCTGTCCCCTTTATTCTGCTGTTAAGTCCATCAATTGAGTTTTTCATTTCAGTTTTGTATTTTCTAGTTCAAAAATTTCTGCTCAGTTCTACTCTGTGTCTTCTATTTCTTTCCTGAGAGTTTTTATTTTATAAATTTGCTTCAAGGGTGTTTGTAATTGCTCAATGAAGCATTTTTATGTTGGTTTCTTTAAGATTGTCAAATAACTTTAATACCTCTTATTTTGGTATTGGTGTGTAATGGTTGACTTTTTTCATTTAAATTGAGATTTTCTTGGTTCTTGATATGATGAGTAATTTTCAGTTGAAACCTGGACATTTGAAGTGTTATGTTTTAAGACTTTGCATTTTATTAAAGTCTTTTGTTGTAGCAGGCTTCTTCTGACACTGCTGTGGCGGTGGTTGCAAGGGAGCTGCCTCATTACTGCCAGGTGTGAATATGATTAATAAATAAGACAGAATGTAATTTATCAATTGTGTAATACAGATAATAAATGTCAGACAAGTTAGCAAAGGGAGAAATCAGTATAATTTGATATCGCCAAAAGGATACCTTAGAAGTAATGGAATTGAAACTTGTCAAATGGATAGACAGAGTAAGACAATGATTATTTTAGTATGGTCAAAGGCACAAAGATATAAATAAGCTAGTCTATGTTTAAGGGGAGCAGAAGGATACTAAAAAGATAACCATATTTTCCTCACTTGACCACTTAGACCACTATCTGACACCATAGACAAAAAGTAACTCAAAATATATTAAAGACATGAACATAAGACCTGAAATTGTAAAACTCCTTGAAGAAAACATAGATGGTAAGCTTTTGACATCAGTCTTGGTGATAATTTTTTGGATTTGACACCAGAAGCAAAGGCAACAAAAGCAAATATAAATAAGTGGGACTTCTATCAAACTAAAAAGTCTCTGGATAGCAAAAGAAACCATCAACAAAATGAAAAGGCAGCTTACTAAATGGGAGAAAATATTTGAAAATCATATATCAGATAATGGTTAATATCCAAAATATATAAAGAATTTGTAAAACTCAATAGCAAAAACAAACAAAAACTCAATCTGATTTAAAAATGGACAAAGTATCTGAATAGACATTTTTCCAGAGAAGACATACAGATAGCCAACAGATACATAGAAAGATGTTCAACATCCCTTATCAGGGAATGCAAATCAAAACCACAATGAGATATCACCTTACACCTGCCAGAATGGCTGTTATCAAAAGGACAAGAGATAACAAGGTTGGCAAGGATGTGGAGAAAGGGGAACCCTTGTGCTCTGTTGGTGGGAATGTAAATTTGTGTAGCCACTATAGAAAACAATATGGAAGTTTCTCAAAAAATTAAAAATTGCAACAAAAAAACAAAAAAAATTAAAAATTGAAATACCATACAGTTCAGTAATTCTACTACTGGCTATTTACCCAAAGAAAACAAAACACTAATACACTAATTCAAAAAAATATATGCACCCTTATGTTTATTGTAACATTATTTATAATAGCCAAGTTATGGAAGCGACCTAAGTATACACAGATACATGAATGGATAAAGAAGATGTGTGTATACACACACACACACACACACACACACAAACACACACATATATGTATATATAATGGAACATTACTCAACCATAAAAAGAATGAAATCTTGCCATTTACAACAACATGGCTGGACCTAGAGGATATTATGCTAAAAGAATAAGATGGAGAAATACAAATACCGTATGATTTCACTTCTATGTAGAATATAAAAAGCAAAACAAATGAACAAATAAAAAATAGGAACAGACTCATAACTACAGAGAACAAGCTGATGGTTGCCAGAGGGGAGCAGTTGGGAGAAAAGGCAAAATAGGTTAATGGGATTAAAAGGTACAAAATTCCAGTTATCAAATAAATAAATAAGTCATGGGGATGAAAAGTATAGCATAGGGAATATAGTTAGTAATATTGTAATAACATATAGTGACAGATGGCAACTATTGTCATGATGTGCATAGTATAATATATATAATTGTTGAATCACTATGTTTTATACCTAAAATTAATATAACATTTATGTCAGCAATACATGAATTTAAAGAAAAACCTGATTACCATAAGAATAGCTCAAGTGCCAGGTGCTAATTATATCTTCTATGTGCTCTTGGAGAAAAATCTGAGGAATTGAAATTAGTTCTGTATTTTTAACTTTCTATGTCATGGAAGAAATAAAACTCATCGCTATGGTATAGAGAGGTTCATTGAACACAATGTATAGGATTAATATGTTTGGCTACAAAAAAAGAAGACATGGAATACAAACAAGCCGTCAGTTGAAAAGAGAGCAGAACTTTATATACATTCTTGTTCTATCAGTTATTGATTAAAGAGCATGGAAATCTCTGACATTGTTAATTTGCCTTTATCTTTTTAGTTCTGTCACCTTTGGCTTCATATACTTTGGAGTACTATTATTAGGTGCATCTACATTTTTTACATATCTTCCTATTGTATTGATTCTTTTTATCATTATAAAATTTCCTTCTTCTGATCCTCTGAACTTTCGTGATTCTGGGCTTTCTCCTCATTGCATCCAAGAAAGTACAGAGAAACAGGTTTTTGATTGCTTGAATCTTTTCCTGTGTACCTAAGGGAGTGTAGATGTGGCCAATCAAGGGAAATCCCAGTCCTGGAGTGCCAACACTCCATCTATATCTTTACTTTCAAGGATGTATAGTGGCTTTTGAATATTTCTCCACTGTTGATGTGAAACTTTTCCATAATTAACACCACCCTTGACTTGACTGACCTCCCGAAAACAAGGTTTGAATTCTCTTGGATACCCTATAACATACATTTAAGGTACTGATGGTCGTTATTACTTCTTCCTCTCAACTTTTCCTACCCTAGAACACCTGCAGATATTTGTAGATGGTTATTTTTAGAATTCTAGGAACAGCAACTCTTTCAGAGGACTCTAGAGCAATGACCTACTGCCCCTTGTAAACTTCTCTCACTAACTGATATGACTGAAGTCATTTATTCTCAATCTATCAGATCTAATATGCCCCTTTTAAACAAATATTTTATGAGGCTCCCTTTACTCTCCTATAATGAAATTCATAGAAACTCATAACCTACTCATTGTATAATGTGTAAAAAAATATATCATAACCATGTGTAAAACAAAAAAGAATAATTTATGAGATAACATGTCCATATGGGAATGCATGAGCATTTGAAACACATTAGAAAACATGATTAAGTGTCACATATTCGTACCCATTTGTAATTTAATTCATCAGTATATTGAGTACTTACTGTGTGCCATGCTGCCATGCACTAAGTGCTAAGAATACAGCAGAGAACAAAACAGATTTTCTTTCTTTTTTTTTTTTTTTTTAAAGACCAAACAACTTTATACCCATGGAACGCATGTTCTATTGGGGGTAGATAGATAATAAGCAAGAATATAGGAGGTGGTAAGTGCTAAAGAAGCCATAATAAAGAAATTCAATTTGTAGTTAAAAATCATTCTACTAAAAAATACCAGGCTCAGATGGCTTCACTGGTGAATTTCAGAAAACATTTAAGGAAGAAAGAATACTAACTCTACACAAACACTTCCAAAAATTTGAAAAGGAAGGAATACTTTCCAGTGCATTTTATGAGGCCAGCATTGCACTGCTATCAAAACCAAAGCATCAAAAGAAAAGAAAACTACAGACCAATATCCCCCATAACCAAAGACACAAAAATTATGAGCAATATTTTAACAAACCCAAGAGTATGTGAGAAAGATAATGACTCATAACCAAGTGAGATTTTTCTCACTCAGGAATGCAAGTTTAACATTCAAATATTAATAAATGTAATTCATATTAATAAAATTTAATGATGTAAATAGAGCTTTTAAGAAAATCCAGCATCTTTTCTTGATAAACAAACAAAGGGGCACCTGGGTGGCTCAGTCAGTTAAGCATCTGACTCCTGGTTTTGAGTCAGGTCATGATCTCAAGGTTATTGAGACTCATGCTGGGCATGGAGCCTGTTTAAGATACTCTCTTTCTGTCTCTCTCTCTTTCTCCCTCTCCCTCTGGCCCCCCAACCCCTGACTTGTGCATGTTCTCTCTCTCTCAGAGAAAAAAAAAAAGGCTATTAGCCAAAGACAAGAAATAAAGTGTTGGTAAAGATGTGGAGAAAAGGAACTCTTGTACACTGTTGGTGGGGATGTAACTTGGTATAGGCACTGTGGAAAACAGTAAGGAGACTAGGTCCTCAAAGAAGTAAAAACAGAACTACCATAAGACTGAGTTTCAGGGAAGGTGGTGGAGTAAGAGGACCCTAAGTTCACCTCATCCCACAGATATAACTAAATAACAGTCAGTGTAAATAACCCAGAAAATGACCCGAGGCTGACAACAAACTCTCCACAGCTAAATGTAGAGAAGAGGCCACATCAAAGAGGGTAGGAAGGATGGAGAAGTTTTAGGGAACTAAATGGACCTGTGGGACTAAAGCAGGAAGGAGGGCCACTGCAGGCACAGAGAGGGGAGAGAAACAGACTCTCATACCAGCAAGTCTGCATGGGGAAGATGAATCTCTGTAACATTTGTTTTGAAGACCAGAGGGGTCGAATTTCAAAAGTTCTTATACTCAGTGGGTCTTGAGACCTAGAACTTTAAAAATAGGCAGGCTCATGGGAGAGCAGGGAGGACCAGAAGAAACAGAGTCCCTACTCTTAAAGAGTCAGCTCAACAGTCCCTTGGCAATATAACATAGAAGCAGCAGTTGGAAAAAAGCCTGTGGTATACACGAGGGGGGGATTTGTTTACTAATTACAGAGTATGTGCTGGAGGGGCAGGGATCTTTGGGCAACTTCTCCAGGAACAGAAGAGCTGGAAGTCACCACTTTGCTCTTCAGCCTCCCAGTCTCAATACATGGACACCTGCAGGAACCAGCCCAACTTACTAATAGCATGCCCACTCCCGAGTTCTCCTGTGGACACATCCTGTCCTGCCAGGCCTGAGCTCCAGGTCCCTTCCTAGTGACACCATCAAGTATAATAATATTCACATTATAGGGATCTCAGAAGGAGAAGAGAGAGAAAAGGGGGCAGAAAATGTATTTGAAAAAATAATAGCTGAAAACTTCCCAAATCTGGGGAAGAAAACAGAAATCCAGATCCAGAACTCAGAGAACCCCTAACAAAATCAACTGAAGGAGGTCCACACCAAGAAATATAATAATTAAAATGTCAAAAAGTACTGATAAAGAGAGAATTTTATGAGACTGAAGGAGCCAAGATGTCCTTTAATAGATGAATGGATAAAGAAGATGTCGTTTATATATACGGTGGAATATTATTCAGCCATCAGAATGAATGAATACCCACCATTTGCATCAACCATGGATGGAGCTGGAATGGATTATGCTAAGTGAAATAAGTCAAGCAGAGAAAGATAATTATCATATGGTTTTACTCATATGGAACGTAAGGAGTAGCGTGGAGGACCACAGGGGAAGGGAGGGAAAACTGAATGGGAAGAAATCAGAGAAGGAGACAAACCATGAGATACTCTGGACTCTAGGAACCAAACAGAAGGGAGGGGAGTGGGCAGATAGGGTAATGGGGTGATGGTTATTAAGGAGGGCACATGTGGTGATGAGCCCTGGATGTTATATGCAACTAATGAATCATTGATCACTACATCAAAAACTAATGAGGTACTATATGCTGGCCAATTGAACATAATAATAATAAATCACACAGAGGTCTCAGTGGCTAAAATCAGTACATCAGCAGGGCTGCATTCCTTTCTGGAAGCAGCGAGGAGAATCTCTGTTCTTACCTTGTTCAGCTTGTAGAGGCTGCTGATATTCCTTGCCTTACAGCTTACTTCCTCCATCTTTGGAACCAGCAGCATTGCATCGCTCTGACCTTTCTTCCATAGTCACATGTCCCTCTTTATTCTCATCTGCTTCACTCTTTACTTTGAAGGAACTTTGTGATTACATTGGGCCTACCTGGATAATCTCCCCATTTCCAAGTCCTTACTTTAATTACAGAGTCCCTTGTGTACCATGTAAGGCATATTCACAGGTTTCAGGGATTAGGAGATGGACATTGTGGGAGGGGAGCATTGTTTTGCCTACTACGACATTCATCACTATCCTTCTTGGTCTTCTTTGATGTCTTAGACACCACCTACTTTCATCTCTAATTCATTCCAGTTCAGCCACCCACTTCCATATCCATATCTTAACTTTTCCTCTGAAATCTTAAAATTTTGATAATCATGCTTTCTAGCTATTACCCCTCTCCTCTTGTCCTTTTTATTGTTCCCTCCCACTATATCTGTTGTATACTTGGTTAGAAGCACAGGGTTGTGGGGAAAGCCCAGTGTTATGGTTTCTAGGGTTCTGAAAGAAGAGATGCCTATGCAGAATTTTGAAAAGTTGCTTCAGGTTTGATCCAAGCTCTACTACTAGTGAATTACGTAGGAAAGTCACTTCCTAAGTGAAGTTAAGGAGTTAACTTCTTGGGGCACCTGGGTGGCTCAGTCAGTTGGGCATCTGCCTTTGGCTCAGGTTGTGATCCTAGGGTCCTGGGATCGAGCCCCACATTGGGCTCCCTGCTCAGCAGGGAGCCTGCTTCTCCCTCTGCCACTCCCCCTGCTTGTGTGCACTCTCTCTCTGTCAAATAAATAAAATCTTTTTAAAAAGTTAACTTCTCTGAACCTCAAGTTATTAATATGAAAAATGGCTTTAATTATCATGAGGTTGTTGTAAGAAAAAAGATATAAAAGGTGTCCACCTGAAGGGCACTCAGTATAAGGGAGCTTTTACTATTTTTTTTTTTTTTTTGCCTTATCAAGTGCTTCATTTTATCCCTATTAGAAGGATGTGCTGTCCCATTAAGATACATGGCTTCCTGAGAAAATACTGGATAGATCAGATGATAACATGGTTTTATAATCATTCCTTTAGAGTCCCAGTGTTTGGTATATTTTACTTTGAATTAGAACCACCCGATAGGCTTATTTAAAATACAGATTATAGGCCATTGGCCAAGAGACTGTATGTGGAATGGGGCTTAGAAATATGCATTTTGACAAGCACCACATTCTTGAAACTCAGAGTAATGGTTTTCAGCAAAACAGCCTATTTGGGCGACTTGGGTGTGGTCATCGATTTTCTTAAATTAAGTATTCTGATTTTTTTTTTTTATCCTATTCAAAGAAATTGTTAGCTGAAGGTGGGGAAAGATTAGTAAATTTTGGTCAGAGATATGAGGAAGCTAAATTGAGGCTGGTCTTAAGGTGGAGTAAATCGGCTGAACAAGAATAGAGCTGCCTTAATTGAGACCCAGGGTAGAATATATTTGATGGGCAGCATGCCAGTTCTTTAACAAGGGCTTGAGTTTCATTCTCCTTCTGAATGGCCATGTATCATCCAGAGCTCCCTCTAGCTGCTTTCTCTAGTGTCCTTCTTTTCCCCTTTACTTTATCATTTTTTTCTTCTGTATCTACAAGATGAAGAAGAAACAGTGCTAGACTGCTAAGTTCACATTCTGGCTCTGCTCTTTACTAACTGTATGACCCCAGGAAAGTTCTTTTATCTCTGTAAACTTCAAGTATTTTATTTATAAGATGAAAATAAAAATAACAGTGCAAGTATTTATTTATTATATTGGTCCCCTTTTATTTCTGCCTTGCCTTTCCCCCCTCTCTTTCCTTTTCTATATACTTCCTAACCTCTTCCCAACCTATAGTTGTGGGTCACAGTCATCAGTTTAGTCTCCAGCTTGACATGTCATATATCACATCTTGATTTGTGGGGAAATAAAAGAACCCCGTATTTGGAAGAAATCTTGGAGGTTGTCTCTACCAATTCCATCAACATCACTGCTACTACTAGCTTTCATGCTCCATAAGAGTAGAAGTTGTTTCTGTCTTCTTTACAGTTATATTCCCGTGGTACCTGGCACAGATTAGGCAGCCAATAATGTAATTTAAATGAATGAATGAATGAATGAAAAAATGAACCTAATCATATGATTAAAAAATCTTTATAGTTGCATTCCCTCCAATTATTAGACAATGAGATCAATGTTAGGGATTATACCTTACTCATTACTATATTTTTAATACTTTCTATGGGATCTTACATGCAAATGAATGATTAAAATGAATAAAATAGGTGGTTGTATTTTCTTTATTATCACCAATGACAGGGAAAATTTTATCTTTAAAGGTAATCAAATAAAAGGCAACCAACTATTTCATTCATTTAGTCTGACATTTCAAAGGTCATATAGTGATCCATGAGTGTTTGTGTGAAATATTATGAGGTTTATCCATCGTCTTCTTACAATTTCAAGACTCCTAGTTCTCTCCTTGTACCTCAGAGTTGATCATGGTAAGTTCCACAGGTTATGTAGAAGACAAGTTAAAGTAAACAAAAAGTCAGCGTAGCAATTGATCGTAAGCCAAAAACTGAATTGGTCAACTAATCATCTTCTGCCACAGAAATGAGATACTTTATTGTACTATGGCATTAAGGCTCAGGGTCAAGAGCTGCCACTAGGCCTAGAATTATGATGATTATTAAAAATTTAGAGAATATTTGGGGTGCCTGGCTGGCTCAGTCGGTCGTGAGGTTTTGGTGTCATGAGTTCAAGCCCCACATTGGGTATAGAGCTTACTTAAATGTTTTAGAGAATGCTTAATAATGATATAAAGTAGAAGACATCTCTGATTTTTAAGGGCTTAGTATCTAAATTAGGTCTTAGAATAGAAAGATGAGAGATGGTAGGAAGAATGGAACTAAAATAGCACCTATAACTCTTGATTGCTTTTATTTGCTAAATGTCTCCCCACAGTAGACTGTGCCCTCCTTAAAGACCGAACTGGCCAAGTGCCAGGCAGAGCATAAGCATTTAGTGGATGTATAGATGATTAAGCAAACCACCTCAATGGGACGATGAATTAAGCAAGCCACCTTGCAGTTCTTATTCTTTGTTTTGTTGTGTCTCACCAAGCGTTAAGTGCTGTGATACAATTGCTATAATGAGGAATACTTTGCCTCAATTAATAATAATAACAGAAACAACATCAATAGCTAACATTTCTATAATGCTTACTATATGCCAGGCCCCCCTCTAAGTGTTTTTATACACATTAAAACTGTTTTAATACTTACTACAACTCTGTGAGGTAGTTACTACTTATCCCTGTTTTACAGGTGAAGAAACTGAAGCAACAGAAGCATAAATAATTTGCTTAGGATCTCACAGCTAGCAAGTAGCATGGATCAAATACAATTTAGGCCTCCTCATTCCAGAGTCTGTCCCTTAACCACCTTTAACTACTTCCTTCCAGTTGTGCTGTTTTGCCTGTCCAGCATACTTTCCCTTACCTCTTTTGGAAATGCTGTCCTTTGTTCTTGTGAGGAAATCATTTCATGTGGTTCAGATAGATTTGACCACTCTTACCTCCACATGAATGTACATGAGAGGCCTGGCTGACTCAATACTCGACCTCTTCACTAGGATGATTGATTCAGGATTCAATCAAATGCATGTACTTTTGACTGGTGATAGTAGTGATAAGGGTTCCATGAGCCTAAAGTAAACAATAGCAATCATTTCACATTTAGTAAGTACTAACTGAATGCCAAGCATTCTAGGCACATAAGATACATCAATGAACAAAGCAAAGATTGCTGAGTTTTTACTGTAGCAAAAGAAAGCAATGATAAACATAATAAGTAAATACATAATGTGTTAGTAAGTGCTATTGAAAAAGGGAATGAGAGAATAGGGTTTGAAGGAATTTAGAATGCAGGAATGGCAGCAGGGAGATAGAACAGTTTCAGTATTTAATGGGGTGATCTGGGTAGACCTTACTGAGAAGGTAATATCTGAGAAGTCTTACTTAAAGGACGGAAGGGTGTATCAAGCAGATATTTCGAAGGAACAGCTAAACCAGAGGCTTTATGGTTGGACTGTGCCTAGAACATTTGAAGAGCAGCGAAAACTGTAAGGGGCAGAGTAATAAGAAAAAGAAGTCAGGGAAGTAAGTGGGAGCCAGTTCATAGCCTATTTAGGCCATTGTAAGACTCTCAGCTTTGAATGAAATGGGAAACCACTAGAAGTATTGAGTAGAGGAGTATCAGGATCTGACAGATTTTTAAAAGCTCACTCTGACTGCTATGTGGAGAATACATTGAAGAAGGAGTAGAAAGGTAGAGCAGGTACATCTGTTAGGAAACTAGTGAAATAATCCAGGCTTGGACCAGAGTTGAAATAATGGAAATGTTGAGAAATTGTTTTGGAAGTATTTTATAAGTAGGGCAAGTATAATTTTTTTTCTTTCTTTTCTTTTTTTTTTTTTTATTAACACATAATGTATTATTTGCCCCAGGGTACATCTCTGTGAATCATCAGGCTTACACATTTCACAGCACTTACCATAGCACATACCCTCCTCAATGTCCATAATCCAGCCACCCTATCCCT
>CM052900.1:135099421-135120151 GCA_028534135.1 Potos flavus
AATGTTAGGATTGTGTCAGCCCTTCTTGTATGCAATTTATATGTAATAGTAATAGCTAACAGTTAATATAGCATATACTGTGTAACAGCACCTTTCTTTTTTTTTCCCAATACTTTTTTTTTTTAAGATTTTATTTATTTATTTGTCAGAGAGAGAGAATACAAGCAGGCAGAGTGGCAGTCAGAGGCAGAGGGAGAAGCAGGCTCTCTGCCGAGCAAGGAGCCCGATGTGGGACTCGATCCCAGGACCCTGGTATCATGACCTGAGCCGAAGGCAGATGCTTAACCGACTGAGCCACCCAGGCGTCCCTCCCCCAAATACTTTTATTTTATTTTTTCAGTGTTACAAGATTCATTGTTCATGTACCACACCAACAGCACCTTTCTAAGAACTTAACACTTTGCCACACCCAGCAGGGAAAAGTGTCTTCTTAGGTTCAGTTAAACACTGAGATTCACAAGACTACATAGTAGGCCACACTTGACATTAGTCTACTCAAAAGTAAATAGGACATTTTAAAATTTTCTGTAAAACTACATTAATCAAAACCATGTGGTATTGGCATAAAGACAGACATATAGACAAGTTGGAGTGGAATAGAAAGCCCAGAAATAAGCCCTCGCATACACACACACACACACACACACACACACACACACACACACATGCATATATATATACACACACACATATATATATATGTATATATTTTCAAGTGATTTGGGACAAAGGGACCAAGAACACATAGTAGGGAAAGGATAGTCTTTTTAACAGTTGGTGCTGGGAAAACTGGATATCCCCATGCAAAAGAATGAAGTTATTAGACCCATACCTAACACCATATGCAAAAAGTATCTCAAGAGAATCAAGAACCTAAATGTAAGACCTAAAACAATAAAACTCTTAGAAGAAAGCATAGGACAAATCTTCAAACATTGGATTTAACAGTGATTTCTTGGATATGATGCCAAAGGCAGAGGTAACAAAAGAAGTTGGATGTCATGAAAACTAAAAATGTTTGTACATCAAAGATACTATCTACAGAGTAAGAAGTTAACCCATAGAATGGCTGAAAATATTTACAAATCATAAATCTAGTAAGAGATTAATATGCAAAATACATAAAGAATTCCTGCATGTCAACTACAAAACCAAAGAGCTTGATTCAAAAATGGGCTAAGGACTTGAATAGACATTTCTCCCAAAAATATAAACAAATGTCCAATAAGTACATAAAAGATACTCAACCTCACTAATCATTAAGGAAATGCATATCAAAATGATACTGAGAAACCACCTCATATTCATTAGAATGGCTATTATCAAAAAAACCAGAAAACAAGTGTTGAGAAGGATGTGGAGAAATTGGAAGCCTGTGCACTGTTTGTAGGAATGTAAAATGGTATAGCCACTGTGGAAAACTGGAGTCTCCACAAAAAGTTAAAAATAGAATGACTATGTGACCCAGATATTCCACTTTTGGTTATATGCCTTAAAGAATTGAAAGACTCTCAAAGAAATTGTACCCATGTTCATAGCAGCATTATTCACAAAGCTAAAATATGGAAGTAACCCAAGTGTCCATTGATAAATGAATGGATAAGCAGCATCTGGGATGTATATATAATAGAATATTATTCAGCCTTTAAAAGGAAGGAATTTCTGTAACATATTACAACATAGATGAACCTTGAGAACATTATGCTAAGTGAAGTAAGCCAAGGATAAAAGACAAACATTGTATGATTCCACTTACATGAGGTACATAGAGTAGTTAAAATCATAGAAACAGAAAGTAGGATGTGGTTGCCAGGGGCTAGAGGAGGGAAGAATGGGGAATTATTATTTAATAGGCATAGAGTTTTAGTTTTACAAGATGAAATGAGTTATGGGGATGGATGGTGGTGTTGGCTGCACAACAATATGAATGTGTTTAATACCACTGGACTGCATACTTAAAAATTACTATGATGGCAAATTTTATGTTATGTGTCTTTTAACACAATAAAAAAAGAAAATGAAATATACAGAACAGGAACCAAAGCTTGTTAACAAGACAACATCAGGCATTCTTCTTCAGTGAGAGCTTGTAGCAGTTCATAGAGTCTGTGCAGCTATTTAGGAACTACTCTTTGCCTCCATTCCCCTAGGTGATTCTCAGGTATAAAGAAGTGAGATCCACATTGGACATGTCTAGGAGTTGCCCTGACTTAACAGGCTCATGTCCCACAGGAGCCAATATCTCTTATGGCAGTTATCCAGGGGCATAGTATACAGGGTCCCCAAAAGGGTCGTGCCAAGTTGCATGAGTCTTCAACACTCAGGGCAGCCCAAAGATTTGGCTTACAACTAGGTATTTACACTTCTTCCCACTATTACCAATCAGGTGTCATTTTTAACATAACATTGCATAAGAATATAGTTGACATTTTACCTTTATCAGGTTTTCAGGGAAACATAGTTAAAAATTTAATCAAAGGACAAAGTTAAAGAAACAAAAACAAAACAAAAAAACAAAGGCCAAAGTCTCATGAAGAAAGGGAAGGAGTTTTGTTAACCCTTTACCCACTCACACACATATTAAACTATTTATTCTTCACTACAACAGAATGATGTAGTTGTTATCCCATTTTACAGATAAGGAAACCGAGGTACAGAGAAGTTATGTAACTTCCTCAAGGTCACACAACTATTAAACAAGATGGTAAACATGAACCCAGGCAGTGTGACACCAGCATGTGCATTCTCAATCACTGTGTTAGGAAGACTGATAGCTCTCCAGAGATGTCCACATCCGGCTCCCTGGAACCTGTGACTATATTATGTTAACAGTGGCAAGGAGGAGGGATGCTTGAGTGGCTCATTCAATTAAGCGTCTGCCTTCAGCTCAGGTCATGATCCCAGGGTTCTGGGATTGAGTCCCACATCAGGCTCCTTGCTTAGAGGGAAGCCCGCTTCTCCCTCTGCCTGCCGCTTCCCCTGCTTGTGTGCATGCTTTCTCTCCTCAAAAAGTAAGTAAGTAAGTAAGTAAATAAATAAATAAATAAGTAAATGTATCTTTAAAGAAAAAAAAAAACAATGGCAAGGAGGAATTAAGGTAGCAGTGGGAATTTACTAATCAGCTGACCTTGAGATGTCGAGATTATCCTGGATATCCAGATGTTCCCAGTGCAACCATAAGGGTGATTTCACTTTATAAGGTTTTCACTTTATAATTGAAAGAGATATAAAAGATTCAATGTCAGATTGATACAATGGAGATTTAGCCATTACTAGTGCTGAAGATGGGGGAAAGGGCCACAAGCCAAGGAATACAGGTGAACACTAAAAGTTGGATGGGGCGCCTGGGTGGCCTCGTCGGTTAAGTGTCTGCCTCTGGCTCAGGTCATGGTTTTATGGTCCCGGAATCGAGCCCCATGTCCAGCCTCTCGTTGGGCTCAGTGGGGAGTCTGCTTCTCCCTCTCCCTTTGCCCCTCCCCCCTGCTTATGATCTCTCTCTTGTGCTCTCAAATAAATAAATAAAATCTTTGAAAAAAAATAAAATAAAAGCTGAATAAAGCAAAGAAATGGATTTTCTCTTAGAACCTCTTGAAGGAATGCAGCCTTGCCAGCACTTAATTTTAGCCCAGACCCATTATGGGTCTGGACTTCCAACTTTTAGAACTGTCATATAATAAATTTGTGTTGTTTTAAACCACCAAGTTTGTAGTAATTTGTTAAAGTGGCAATAGGAAACTAATACAATCACTATACTATATTGCACCTCATATTGTACTACATGCTGCCAGGCCTTGCTTTTGCATGTGACATTCTGCCTCCTTTCCCTACTCCTGGAGTCCCTTTCCTGGCTCCTTCTTCAGCAGATTGGTTGTTTCACCTCTGTGTTTTCATCTCACTCTATAGCATCTCTCATATTACATGTCAAATATTGTAGATTTTTTTGTTCACCTTCTACTCACCTTTCAAAATTTAACTCAAATATCACTACTCTCCAGAAGTCTTTCCTGCACCGCAGACCCTCAGCCTGAACTGGGTGTTCTTGGCTCTGTCCTCCTATAATACCACTTGCTAATCTTTGTCATAACATTTATTCCCTCAACTATAAGTGTTTACTTATCTGTCTCTCCCAGTAGACACTGTTCCTTCTCAATTAGTATCCTTGGTACTCAGCTTAGTATCTAACACATAGTAAAGGCTTAAATTATGTATGATGAATGAATTAGTCAGTAGTCAGTGATTCTATCACTTAGAATTGCTGTTGGAATATTATATTCAGTCTGAAATTGAAAATCACTTTTTTTCTCCAGCACAGTACAAAAAATGAGAAAAAGGACTCACTGGCCACTACAAAAAATATGGTAACCCTGCTGATCTGAGGCATATCCCTTTCAACGTTCATTCTCTCAATTGATCGTTAAATTTTAACACTATTTCCCTAGATAATAGCCTGATTATTTTTCTTTTTCCCTCTAATTTTGCATGAGAAAAAAAAATATTTTACCTGACATAATGTTTTGGTGCAGAGACTGGGATTCCACTGTGTGGTCCTAGATTTGTTTTTTGTTTTTTAAGATTTTGTTTATTTATTTGAGAGAGAGAGAGCACAAGCACAGGAGTGGCAGGCAGAGGGAGAGAGAAAAGCCGGCTCCCCGCTGAGCCAAGAGCCCGGTGTGGGACTCAATCCTAGGACCCCGGGATCATGACCTGAGCCAAAGGCAGACACTTAACTGACTGAGCCACCCAGGTGCCACACATCCTAGATCTTTGAGACAAAGAAAGAAACTTCTTTGGCTCTCATCTATGTAGACTTCGTAGATTTCTATCTTTGAGCAACCTCTCCAGTAAGAATATTTCTATTCCCCCTCCAGGACACTGCACTTCCTTACCTACAAAAACAGCCCTCTTCTTCACCAGCATTCTTGATCTTGAGAATCCCTACATGACCACAGAGGAACTCTTGAATCTAGACCTGGATTATATGGGAGAAAGCTTCATAGCTGTTTTTCCTACAGGCTACTCAAAAGCAAGTTTGCTTTTTATGACTCACAAAAGGAAGGTTGTCTTTTCTTGATATATATACCTTCTGAGTTCTAGTTTGCTGTAATTCTGAGACCAGGCCAGAATAAATTGAGCTTTGGCTCAGATGATGACTATTTTGTTTTATACACAAACTTAAGTCAATTTAAAGAAGAGAAAAATAATTAAATCACACAGCATGAGAACCCATAAATGCATAATTCAGTTTAGATATTCTAAAGATTTTCAGGGAGTCTTTCTTAAACTCACGAAACAAACTGAGGGTTGCTGGGGGGTAGGGGAGTAGGGAATAGGGTGGCTGGGTTATGGACATTGGGGTGGGTGTGTGCTATGGTAAGTGCTGTGAAATGTGTAAGCCTGATGATTCACAGACATGTACCCCTGGGGCAAATAATACATTATATGTTAATAAAAAAATTAAGGAAGGAAAGAAAGAAGAAAGAAAGAAAGAAAGAAAGAAAGAAAGAAAGAAAGAAAGAAAGAAAGAAAGAAAGAAAGAAAGAAAGAAAGAAAGAAAGAAAAAAGAAAAGAAAAGAAAGAAAATTGATTTTCAGGGAGTCTTTCTAAAGAGGAAGTATACAAGGGGAGAAATATTCTATTTAGCGTATTTATCCCCTGCCTTTGGGGTTAGAGGAGCAAAGGAGTTAAAAGCCATATAAGAACAGTGCGCACAAGGAATTGCTGGCCAATTAATGGGATTGTACAGTAAGAATGTAATTTTGATTCAGAAGAGTTGCTGACCCTAGAGATTTTTCCTATGAAGAGCTGCTACTCAGATCCAGGGGATGATGTGAATGCATTGAGAACCCTGAGTGAAGACAATGAGAATGTCTTCTGTTTGATTGGTGTTTGTATGGAATCAGGTTACTCTAGAATGTGGAAAAATGGTTTTGCTCCAGTTTCTAAACAAAATGAAAAGCATTGTCCTAATTGAATTTGTTTTGACATTCTTGCTGCCCCACACAGGTCAAGTTGCAAGATGGAACAAAAGAATAAAGCTAGAGGGTAATATGAGGCCTTGTCCAAAATGCTGTAAATGTTAGGAATGGCGTTCTTACTAGTGTATGAAACCTTTAAATAAAGAATGTTATGTGGGATATGCATTTATCTCCATATTAAAAAGGCCATGTTGGAAATAAAATGTCATGGAGTTAAGAAAAGATGAGGATTAAGATCGCCTGAAAATGAGTCTTTTGATTGCTATAAGAATTTGATTACAATTAAGTTGGTATTTATGCAGAACCATAAATATAGCATTTTTCTTTAGCCCATTTGAGGTTAGACTTTGCTTTAAATGGGGGGTATTTAGATATTGGAATGAGCTAGCCACAGTTATAGTCAGAACCCTAATAACATGGTATACAGACACTGATATATATATTAACTCATTGAAGTAAAATTTCAATATAGTCTGCTGACTGGAGTCAGTGTACACAGTCTTGGAGAAGTAGCCAGGAAATCTTTTTCTTCTAGGAAAAATGTATCTGGGTAATATTTTAATGTTTTAAAATGAACCTGGGGGACGCCTGGGTGGCTCAGTCGGTTAAGCCACTGCCTTCGGCCCGGGTCATGATCCCAAGGTCCTGGAATCGAGTCCCGCATCGGGCTCCTTGCTCAGCGGGGAGCCCGCTTCTCCCTCTGCCTTCTCTGTCTGCTGCTCCCCCTGCTTGTACTCTCTCTCTCTGACAAATAAATAAATAAAATCTTTTAAAAAAATAAATAAATAAATAAAATAAAATGAACCTGAATGCTATTTTGAAGACTCTTAAAAATTAGCATTTGATCACATAAATCGTGGTTGATCAAAAATAGCTATGTGTGTCCTTTTCCTTTGGAAAAGCAGTTTATTGTTTAGTTTTTATTCCCCCCCCATTGATGTAGCCTACTAATTAGAATAGGATATTTTCTGATATCATTTTACAATTACATGGGGTTTTTTAAAGATTTTATTTATTTATTCGACACAGAGAGACACAGCGAGAGAGGGAACACAAGCAGGGGGAGTGGGAGAAGGAGAAGCAGGCTTCCCACTGAGCAGGCAGCCCGATGCAGGGCTCCATCCCAGGACCCTGGGATCATGACCTGAGCCAAAGGCAGACGCTTAATGACTGAGCCACCCAGGTGCCCCTACAATTACATATTACCCTTTTCTCTGGTCAAATAAATAATCCAGGTGGTAGTTATTAGCCTAGAACATCCATTTTGGCAACATGTGTACCTTGTATGTATGCACATGGTTTCTACAGACAACTGCTTAAGGAGTGTGGTATTTTTTTTCCCAGTCTGTGTTCAAATCTATGAACTGAGGAGCAGGCATCAGATCTGCAGTTCTGAAAAGATTAGTTATCCATCAATGTACAAGACAACTTGTGCTCTAAGTCTTACACTCCAGAGAGTGGTTCAGGGGGAAATGAAATTACTGTTTTTAAATTGATTATATTTTATGCCTGTTAGATTTTTAAGTGAATTTTCCAGATTCTTCCCATTTTATTTTTTCTACATAAATTGTCTCTAAAATAACAGAAGAAAAATAACTCAATCATCTAAAATATACATCTAATCCCCTTAAAGAGATCCAAGTAAAAGAGTACTGGAAAACTAGGTAGTATAAGAGTATCTCTGTAAGTGAATGAATGCTTGGGTTTGGGAAGCCTCATTGTTCTTTAACTATAGTTGCTGGCACAGATGGAGAGCAGAGGCCATTGCTTGCTGAAGCTGGTGCTGAGAAGGGCCTGTGGCTGCTCTTCAGAGGTTAACACAAGGAAAACCTCTTGATTTGCCAGAGGAGTCTGGGAGGAGAGCAGATGGCCACAAGAAGGGCCCCCCAGCTTACTCAGCTGCTCCAAGAAGCTTAGACTGACCTCTCTAATACAAACAAACCAAGTAGCTCTCAGAGTAATGCGGCATCATCATTTGTATTCCCGAATAACAATACTGCTCCTCACTTTGCCGTCTCTTGCACCCTCACGCAGTGTGTGGGTGCCATCTGCTTCCTGTGAACTTATATAGGCCCTGGCCCTGGCCAGTTGGGATTGCTATTGAATGGTATCTCAGGGAAATGTGTTCTTTACAAATTACTTTCATGTGAGTCTGATAGGCATGTAAGTATTATTATGTCCATTTGCATAATTAAGAAACTGAGGCAAAGAGGAATTGAGGAATACGGGAATTAGAACTCAAGTACCCAGATTCCTGAGCTCTTTATATCATAATGAGTCTACAAAGCCATTCCAGTGCTCTTGGTTAGGCAGTAGTTATCTAGCTTTTAATTAAGGCCTTCCGGAAAGGAAATTAGTTATTTTGAGGATGTCACTTTTACTGTTTTAAGCCTTCTTGTGGCTCCTGTTTTGTTAGGTCACAGAAAGGAGAAAGAGTGGCTGCTGATATATTGCTATGGCCATCCAGGAGACAGGAATTAAGTGAGAAGGTCTAATTTAGACTATACAGTTTCATCAAAACCAAATTTATTCAAGAGGAAAGTATTCTCATTCAAAGGAGCTACCTAGTTTATATATACGCACTAAAAATGACTGTAAGAAAAATTATTCTTTTTGTAAACCACAGCTGTCCTTTTCCCTGCCATTGGCTGAAACTACATTCATTTTCATGTATTAGCACCTGCTCACAGATCTGATGAATCAAAAGAGCAATGAGCAAAGTGGTTTTAATTGCCCAGGCTTTACTAGAGCCTTTCTTGCACTCAGAAACACAAAGACTTTGAGTGGTGTCAGAGGGCTGTACTGAGAAGTGCTTTGCTTTAGAACTCACAGCAGATAATTCACTCACTGTGCAGAAACATTGTCTTGTACAGATGAGTTCATGAGTCCATCTTCATTCCAGCTGCGAAAGCATCACAGACCACTTGTCAGTTTTAGTTGCCTTAACAATTGCCCAGGAAACCAGGCAAACATCAGAGCTTCCTGACTTGTCATTAGTGTATGTTTGTAGAATTGTACTTGCTAATTACTTTTATAAAGTTTTGTACATATAATTTAAACTGCATAGTTGTATTGACGTATTGTAGTAGTTAAAAGCACAGGCTCTAAAGCCAGACTACCTGTGTTCAAATCCCAACCCTACCTCTTACAGGCTATGTGATCTTAGACAAGTTTCTTTACCTCTGTTAGCCTCCGTTTCCTCATATGCAAAGAGGAAAATAAATGAACCTATCTTTTAGGGTTGTTCTGAGGGTTTAGTTCATACATGGAAAGTAATTAGAACACTGTCTGGGGGTGCCTGGGTGGCTCAGTGGGTTAAAGCCTCTGCCTTCGGCTCAGGTCATGATCTCAGGGTCCTGGGATCGAGCCCCGCATCGCGCTCTCTGCTCAGCAGGGAGCCTGCTTCCCCCTCTCTCTCTGCCTGCCTCTCTGCCTACTTGTGATCTCTCTCTGTCAAATAAATAAATAAAATCTTAAAAAAAAAAACAAAACACTGATACATAGTAAGTATCCAGTCATTGTTAGCTAATAAAACTGCTTATATTTTATATTTTGGGTTAAAAATTGGCAGAAGCATTACAGCTCTCCATTTGAGGTATAAATATGAATTATGGAAAATAATCTTGGTGCTTTACTATTTTTGGCATTATGTAAAAATTATTGTTACTGTGCTCAGCATCCCAGAAAAATTGTTTAATTCTTGTCTGGTTTCATTTTAATCATAAAATCAGGAATTTTATCATTTTATGATTTATAATTTTACAAGTATGCTTTTATGATTTTATAAACATGCTTAATTCTCTCTTAATCATGGATATGAATATGTAAACCAAATATTCAATTTAGTGTTCTTCATTCACATATCAGCAAACACTTATTAAGCCTTAATAGTATGCCATCTGTGTGCCGTGTGTGTGCCCTCAGTGTGCCTGAGAGGAAAATATAAAGATGAAAAAGACATAATCCCTGCTTTCAAGGAGTTTACAATCTAAAAATAAAAGACAAATATACAATCTATTAATTACACTGATGTCAAGTGCTACAAGAGAGATATCACTGATTTTAAAATGAGAGCCCAAGAAGAAACACTTAATTCTCCAAAGAGATCAGGGATCAGTGAAGACTTCCTGGAATAGGTGTCATTTGAGTGGAGAATTACGGATGAGAAGGTGAGAAGGTCACACATGGTATGGGGAACTTCATATACAAAGGCATAATGGCTAATAAAACAGAGCATAGTCAAGAATATGCAAATAGTTTAGTGAGTTAAGAGGTGATAGGAAGCAAGTCCGAAGAGATAGAGCCACATCATAAAAAGTTTGAACTTTATCCTATAATCAATTAGGAATGATTTGGAACTCATTGGAAAGATTTTAAGCAATTCATTTCAGCAAACATTTTTATAAATGTTCTATGCCAGACTCTGTATTAGGTAGCAAGAATATAAAATGAATAGGTCACAGTTTACTAGGAATGACATGATTTTATTTCTTTTTTAGAAAGATCATTCTGTTCATGTCGTAGAAGATTGGTAGAGGGAATAAGATGTGGAGGCAGAAAGATTAGTTAATTTAGGCAGGAGGTTGTTATGATCTTGAGCTGAGGCAGTGCTAGGGGAGTTAGAGGGGAGGACCTAGAATGCAGAGATATTCAGGAAACAGAATCCACAGGATTTAGTGACCTCTTGGATACAGACCAGAGGGAGAAGTTAGGATGAATCGCAGAGCCATGACTCCTGCCTGCTTCTCCCAGCCTCAACACATGCACTCTACCTCTTTCTGTTCTCCAGGTGCTAGTCTTCTTTTCTCTTCTTTGAATATTCCATATTCCTCTCATCCTTAGTACTTCTAGCCTTAGCATAGCCTTTTTCTTCCTCCTGCCTCAGCACCTCTGCATACTTGCTTTTTTTTGCCACCCGGAGTACTCTTTACCACTATTCTGTCATTCCCCATCCTTTCATCTAGTTAATTCTTATTTATTCTATAAAATTTTGCTCAAAATGTTATTTCCTCAAGGAAATCCCTTGTGCTAAACCAGGTCAGGTCTTCATATTATATACTATCTTATCATCCTGTACTTCTCTTTCATACCACTTATCACAATTAGAATTAAATAATTACCTGTGAACGTAATTGTTTTCTATCTCTTTCTGGCTAGAATATAAGTGCCACAAAGTCAGGGATAATTTGGTCTTTTCATGGGTTTATTTTTGGTACCTAACACATGGTAGATGTTAAATAATTATTAGCTGAATAGATGAATTGACCTTGATTTAAAATATTTTTTAAAAGAGAGTGAGAGGGGTGCCTGGGTGGCTCAGTGGGTTAAAGCCTCTGCCTTCGGCTCAGGTCATGATCTCAGGGTCCTGGGATCAAGCCCCGCATCAGGCTCTCTGCTCAGCAGGGAGCCTGCTTCCTCCTCTCTCTCTTCCTGCCTCTCTGCCTACTTGTGATCTCTCTGTCAAATAAATAAACAAAATCTTTTAAAAAAAATAAAAGAGAGTGAGAGACATTAACATCTTTATGTGTTTTGGTTCTTTGAACTTCTTATAATCTCCAAAGGAAAGACATGTGCTATAGGTTACCAAATTAAATCTGACCAGAGAGGCCAAATATTGCATATTCTCTAATTTGGCTCTATTAGGATTCCATTTTTCTATCAGTTTGAGAATTATCGTAGTAGCTGACTATATGTAAACAAAAGATGAAAATTGAATTAGGATGATTTTGCAGTGTCTTAGTTAAAAAAAAAAAAATTAAGAAGCAATACCAAACATTACTCTGATTTTCCTAAACTAGGAAAATGAGGTTGATGTTTGGGCAACATTCTAAAAGAAAGAAAATGTGATTCTTAGGAGCTTGGACTCTGAAGCCAGACTACCTGGGTTCAGTTCCTAACTCTGCCACTTACTGGCTGTGTAAACCTAGGCAAATTAATTAATTTCCCTAAACCTCAGTTTTTTTGCCTACAAAAAAATGGAGATAATAATAGTACTAAACACATAACATTGTGGTTAGAATTAAATGAAATAGTGCTTATAAGAGGTCTTAGTGTCTAGCACATGGTAAGTGCTCAAAAAATACAATTAAATTATTTTCTTTTTTGATTAAAAGAAGCAATTTGGCTGTATTTAGGAAGTTTATTAACTTAATGGAGTCCTTTACAAATTTATTTTTTATAGTTTTTAAAGCCCAAGATGTTTCAGAATGTGAGTTTATGGTCATTTTAATTTCTGTTATCGTGACTGTAATCACTCAACGAATTAGGGTCAAATTCTGTAACTTCTCTGAGCCTATTCTTCATCTGTGAAATGAGTATCTCTTATTATCTGATTCTGGGTAAAATCTCTCTCTTGTGAACTAGATTATAAGCTCCATAAGCATAAATATTAAAGCATCTTCATTTAATATGACTGAATTCAGCATTAGGGCAACAGATAGAGTTTCTTATGAAGATGATATTTGAGCTAAGCCTTGAAGAACATAGGATTTTCTTACTTGGGGAAGGGAAATTTTATTTATATTTTCCACAAGTGGAAAACTGATCTTTGGTACTTTCTGATTAGTCCAAGCTGGGGTCCAGCCCATGCCCTGAATTCTCCAGCCTTGATTCTGGGAAAAGAAAATTACTAAGTAAACAATTTCAGTCATTTCCATTTCCTCTGGGTCATTATTTAGTTTAGAAGGCAGGAGAATAAGATCCCTTTTAATCCATGAGCCATTCATGGATTGTTAACAATTCCTGGTTAATCATGAGGTTCTCAGAGCTCTTGCTGCACGTTTAAGTATGGCAAGCTCTAGCAAGGACCACCTGCAAATAACTTGGTTGTTAGGAGCCTATGAGTCCATTTCTGCACAATTTTTGAGTCTTGCCCCATTCCTCAGTGGTGATTGGAGCATGTTGGAGGCAAGGAAAACATGACATACTATTAGGATAACACGCTGGTAGGGGCTTACTTCATAGAAGGTGTTCATGGAAGGCCAGAGATTTTCCTGGAAACAGATGTCAGAGCCATTGTGATATGTAATGAAGAAGGGACTGTGATACAATTTTATTCTTAAATTTCTAAACAGTGTGCAGACCAAATGGGGAAGCTATCTCAGCCATAGAACAGAAAGTTGAAATGAAGTCTCTCTTTTCTCATGGCAAAGCTCACTTTGTGATTTAGGGATGGGTTGAGGTGGGGATGTAATGTTTGCAAAACGAAACAGGAGCTCCTTGAAAGTATTTGGTACATTTTCAGGGCTTGCTCATGTTAAAACACTTGAGGTTTTTTTGTTTTTGTTTTTGTTTTTGTTTCTCCTTCTGTATAAAGTGATAGGGCCACCAGGGGAACAGCTGCCTGATGGACTGTCTTCTTCAAAAAGCTAGGTCTCCACCACACCTACCATCCCTGACTGCTTTGCATCAAAAAGATATGCTGTATGAAGGAAGGAAATATTGGGACTTGGACCATTATGGCCTGCTGGAGCCACTAGTAAAGCAAACATACATTGATTGCTTTCCTGTGTGTCTGCCTATGCCTTCTCCCACCAGTTCATCCATTATCTTAATCATTCCAAGACCTATAACTGATAAAAGAGACTGTTTTTTTTTTTTTAATTTTTTAATTAACACATAATGTATTATTTGCCCCAGGGTACATGTCTGTGGGTCCTCAGGCTTACACATTTCACAGCACTTACCATAGCACATACCCTCCTCAATGTCCATAACCCAGCCACCCTATCCCTACCCCCCCTACCCCCCAGCCACCCTCAGTTTGTTTCGTGAGTTTAGGAGTCTCTTATGGTTTGAAAAGAGGCTGTTTTTAAAAGCCAGTAGTTCTTGCATATTTGAATATTTGATAAGCTGGATGATTTCATAATATATGCATTTTCTTTTTGCATTTTAGGAAAATGTGATTGACGGATCTCACAAAGATGATGTTCTATAAAGTAGTTGTTTTTCCCGTGAATTCTAAGCAGTTTTTGTGGTTGTCATTTCTGTCTTTTTTTTTTTTTTTTTTTTTGTTAAAAGCCCTCTGTGTTTCAGATGCTGAATTGGGCACTTTAAACCTTTCTTTCCTCATTTTACAGATGAGGGTGTTAAAAGCCAGAGAAAGTGAGAGAGTCAAAATTGAAATAAAAAAATAAAGCCATTCTAATGAAATAATTGATTGAGGCAATAATCATCAATGACTATAAAACCATTAGGTAGAAAGTTGACAGGGAACTTTATAATGGATGAATCAGGCTCACAACACCTGAACACACAAAAAGAAAAACCATCAGGCATTATGTATCTCCTGATGTGATGTATTAGAAAATATACAGCACAACCTGTGAAGTAATTTTACCAAAAAACCTGAATCTGGTCAAGTCTCTCTAGAGCTACCTTACTATTTTTCAGTAAATAATTGGGGGCGGGGGCAGGAGAGGAACTTGTAGCTTAAGAGACAAATCAACCAAATGTAATGACTGGACTTTGTATCCTGATTTGAACAAACCTCCTGTTTTTGTTAGTTTGTTCTTTTTGGGGCTTTTTAAAATGTTTCTTGTGGCAGTCTGAACACTGGTTATTTGATTTTGAGGAATTACTATTAATTTTAAATTCTTATCTTTAGAAATATATACAGAGGTATATAGCAATGAAATTATATTTCTGGGATTTAATTCAATATAACCCATTGGAGAGGATAGAGAAGGAGTTGGGAAAGGGTAAAGATTAACCAGTGTATGTCTCTGTTGAGAATTATTGAAGCCGAGTGATGGAAACATGGGATCTCATTATACTAAGCTCTCTCTACTTATTTGTTTGAAAATGTCCAAATAAAAGAGTTAAAAAGTAAAAACTCAGAGCATACAGTGGCTATTCAGTAAATACATGTTGGATTCAGTAGAGATTTTGAGGCTTCTACATGTTTGCTCATATCAACAAACTGATGGACATGTTTAAGGCAGTTAGGTTTGCAAGGGGAAAGAAATATTATATTGAACCTATTCTATGTAGCTTTATTCTCAGGAGTAATTAAACATTTAAAAAATGTTACTAGGTTACAATAAGGCAAGAAAGTGCTCGCTTCGGCAGCACATATACAATAAGGCAAGAAGTACAAATATGTGAAACTGGCTTTCAGTTTACATTCTAAGAGATATGAAAGGAAAAAGGAATTCACAGCAAGGAAACTTCTACAGAGCCACTCACAGACTTCTGCCTTTCAAATGGGTCTAGGCCTGGAGCATGAACTATGCCAGTGCAGCCAAAATATTTACCAAGTTCAAATAAACATGTTCTCAAGAGCATCATGGGTCTTAACTAAAGCCTCTAGGGAGTCATGTTTGACTAGCTTTTAAAAAATATTTTGTAGGGGTGCCTGGGTGGCTCAGTGGGTTAAGCCTCTGCCTTCGGCTCAGGTCATGATCTCAGGGTCCTAGGATCGAGCCCCGCATCGGGCTCTCTGCTCAGCAGGGAGCCTGCTTCCCCCCCGCCCCCCGTCTGCCTCTCTGCCTACTTGTGATCTCTTTCTCTCTGTCAAATAAATAAAATCTTTAAAAATAAATAAATAAAAATTTTTGTAGAAAGTTTCTCAGTTGTTTAACTTTGACCTACTGTGGAATCTAAATTGGTATTCAACATTTGTCTCTAATTCCAGATTAACAAAGAGGGTTCAAACCATTACTGGTGCTATAAAAACTGAAATTTTAGAATTTTGATAACATGAGTAAGGGTTTTTGAGCCAGACTGCCTGGGTGTGAATCTTGGCTTTACCACTTACTAACAGAAAGAACTTGAACAAGTTACTTAACCTTTCTGTGTTTCTTTCCTCATACATAAAATGGGGATAATAATAGTAATCAGAGTTTTCCAGAACATAATCAGTAGGATATATGTATATATACACACATATGTTTATATGTATCTATGTGTACATATGATTTATTTCAAGGTAGGGGTCTATGCAGTTATGGGACCTGGCAAGTCTGAAATCTGTAGGGCAGGCCAGCAGGCTGGAAATTCTTGGGCAGAATCTGATTCTGCAGTTTTGAGGCAAAATTTCTTCTTTCTAAGAGAAACCTTAGTTTTGCTCATAAGGCCTTTTAACTCGTTGGATGAGATCTACCCACATTATTGAGGATAATTTCCTTTAGTTAAAGTCAGCTGATTGTATATGTTAACCACATCTATAAACTACCTCTACAGCAACACCTAGATTAGTGTTTGATTGAATGATGGGGTCCTATAGCCTAATCAAACTGACACATAAAACTTAGATCACACCTACTATCAAATTCATAAGAACTGTGAAAATAATGAGTTAGTGGCATATAAAGCACTTAAGACAGAGCCTAACACATGGGAGGCACTCATAAAGGTTATCTATTATTACACATTCTTTAAATCCCAAAAGTAACCTGGTTTAAGAAGGAGAATAATAAATTCATTGATAGTCACTACATAATCAATTAATATTCTTGCTAGAATGAACCTTGGAGGTCTTTTAGACCAGCCTCTCATTTTAAAAACCTGGAAGCTGAGGTCCAATCTCTTTTTCATATAGCCAGAGTGATTTTGGTTTTTATAGTGATAAACACACACAGATAAAGCCCTGCTCTAGTGGGGCTTACATCTTAATAAGATACCCGTTGCTTCTGCCCCAAATCTCACCAATATTCTTATTCATTTTCATGCAGGAAAGGAATTAGATTTGGGTTCAGAGACTGTGCTGTAGACCAGGTGCCCCAAAGCATTGAACTAATGAAGTAGAAATGTTTATATTCACCTTCCAGATTCAGAAGTTTAGAACCTAAGCTCTTCCTACATTGACATCACTGTCATATTTGAAATTTTAAAATTACCCTTCTATGGGGTCTCTTTCATTAGGACTTAAGTCATTTCTCACGAATGTACCAAATGCTTCTGAGTAGCTTAAGTGAAATTAAGAGTGTACATTCTTAGCACCTGGTTTTCTTTCTTTCTTTCTTTTTAAGATTTTATTTATTTATTTGTCAGGAGAGAGAGAGAGCAAGAGAGTGAGCACAAGCAGGGAGAACAGAAGACAGAGGCAGAAGCAGGCTCCCTGCTGAGCAAGGAGCCCAATGTGGGACTCGATCCTAGGACCCTAAGATCATGACCTGAGTCAAAGGCAGACGCTTAACCAGCTGAGCCACCCAGGCATCCCATTAGCACCTGGTTTTCAACCACTCTTAAACTTGGCCATTGGGGAAGTTCTCTCTGATGCCCTTGACATGGAAACTCATTAAGAAAAATTGCATAAAAGCATGAATAATAAATTCATAGGACATTTTACAGTTTTATAAACCACTTTTGAGAGATAGGGCAAATGTTATTATTCCTACTTTACTGGGGAGGAACCTGAAGCTCAGAATCGTAAAGCGAATCTCCCAAGACTACATAGTTAATAACAGATCCTGATTGCCGAATCCCAGTATATACTCTCTTCTATATAACTCTACTTTCTATATCCTGCGGATATAGATCTGGAAAAGAGCTGCTTTTCAACTCTGCAGTTCTTTTCCTTAGTTCTAAAGTGAAGGCTGTCTTGGAGACACTCCCAGAAGAGTCATGCCCTGGGAACAGGGGATACTACTTGGCAGGGCTCATCAGGACCTCTTCTGTGTATAGCCATTACCTTCAAGAACAGGAGACATAGCTGACTTTCCTAACACATAGAAACAGGCACAGAGACTTAGACAAAATGAAAAGACAGAGAAATTTGTTCCAAATTAAAGAACAAGACAAGACCATGGACAGGGATCTAAGGAAAAAAGATGTAAGTAACATTCCTCATAGGGATTTTACAGTAATGATCATAAAGATACTCACTAAAGTTGAGAAAAGAGTGGAGGACATCAGTGAAAACCTTAACACAGAGATAAGGAATAACATTGTAGAGAGAAACATACTTAATGGCATGAACAGGAGACTGGAAGAAGCAGAGGAATGAATTAATGACCTAGAAGACAGAGTAAGGGAAAGTAATCAGGCTGAATGAGGGAGAGAAAAAATAATTATGCAAAATAAGAATACGCTTAGGGAACTTGTTAACTCCATCAAACATAAACACATTCCTGTTATAGGAGTCCTAGAAGAAGAAGAGAGAGGAAAGGTGGCAGAAAACTTATTTGAAGAAATAAGAGCTGAACTTTCCTAACATGGGAAAAGAAACAGATATCTAGATACAGGAGGCACAGAGAACTCTCATCAAAATCGACAAAAGCAGATCTACACCAAGACATAGTACAATTAAATTGGCAAAATATGGTGATAAAAAAATATTAAAAAGCAGCAAGATAGGGGTGCCTGGGTAGCTCAGTCAGTTAAGCATCTTACTCTTGCTTTCATCTAAGTCATGATCTCAGGGTCATGGGATCAAGTCCCATGTCAGACTCCATGCTCAGCACGGGGTATGCTTGTCCCTCTCCCTCTGCTCCTCCCTGCCCATGCTCCCTTGTTCTCACTGTCTCTCTAAAATAAATAAAATCTTTAAAAATAATGAATAAATAAATAAGTAGCACCAAGATAAAAGAAGACTGTTACATACAAAGAAACCCCATAAAGCTAGCAGCAGATTTAAAAAAAAAAAAAAAAAAATTTCCAAACCAGAAAGGAGTAGCATGATGTATTCAAAGTGCTGAATGGGAAGAACTTGCAGCCAAGAATACCCTATCCAGAAAGGCTGTCATTCAGTATGGAAGGAGAGATAAAGAGTTTCCCAGACAAACAAAAACTAAAGGAGTTCATGACCTCTAAACCAGCCCTGCAAGAAATATTAAAGGGAACACTTTGAGTGGAAAGGAATGAACATAAATGACAGTATGAAGGTAGGAAACACAGAAGAAGTAAAAATGAATATTTCTGTAAAAAGAATCAGTCAAGGAACTCACAAAAGAAAAGGAAGTATATAACTAAAATGTGGGGAGGGGAGGAGTAAAAAATGGGTTCAAACTTAAACGATCATCAATTTAGTATAGACTGCTATATGCAGAAGAGGTTATATACAAACTGTATGGTTAGCATTTATCAAAAACCACTAATAAATATGAAAAGAATAAAGAGAAATTCAAATATGTCACTGAAGAAAACCAAACCATGAAAGAGAGAAAGACAAAGGACCAGAGAAAATATTCAGAACAACAACAAAACAAGTAACAAAATTGCATGGAGCCTAATGGAGGGCCTGAACTCATACCCCAAGATCAAGACCTGAGCTGAGATCAAGAGTTATTATGCCTCCATCAGAAAGGATGAATACCCAACTTTTGTATCAACATGGATGGGACTGGAAGAGATTATGCTGAGTGAAATAAGTCAAGCAGAGAGAGTCAGTTATCATATGGTTTTACTTACATGTGGAGCATAAGGGAAAACATGGACGACATTGGGAGAAGGAAAGGAAGGATAAATTGGAGGAAATTGGAGGGGGAGATGAAAAATGAGAGATGGTGGACTCTGAGAAACAAACTGAGGGTTTTGGAGGGTTTTGGAGGTTGGGTGAGCCTTGTGGTGGGTATTGAGGAGGGCATGTATTGCATGGAGCACTGGGTGTGGTGCATGAACAATGAATCTTGGAACACTGAAAAAATAAAATTAAATTTAAAAAAAGAATTACATCTTTCCTGGGGATTAAAACAAATAAAAAAAAAAAAAGAGAGAGAGAGAGATGCTTAACCTACTGAGCCACCTAGGCACCCCAATCAGTAATTATTCTGAATGTAAATGAACTAAATGCTCCAATCAAAAGACATAGGGTGACAGAATGGATGAAAAAACAAGACCCATCTATACAGTGCCTACAAGAGGCTCATTTTAGACCTAAAAACAGCTGCAGATTGAAAGTGAGGAGATGGAGAAACATCTGTCATGCAAGTGGATGTCAAAAGAAAGCCAGAGTGGCAGTACTTCTATCGGAGAAAATAGACATTAAAGCAAAGACTGTAACAAGAGTCAAGATGGACACTGTATCATAATAAAGGGGATAATCCAACAAGAAGATATAACAGTTGTAAATATTTATGGACACAACATGGGAGCACCCAGATACACAAAATAGTTAAGAACAAACATAAAGGAACTAATCGATAATAATACCATAGCAGTGGCAGACTTTAACACCCCACCAATGGACAGATCATCTACACAGAAAATCAACACGGGAACAGTGGCTTTGAATGACACAGTGAACCAGATGGTTTAACAATATTCAGAACATTCCAGCCCCAGATAGCAGAATACACATTCTTTTCAAGTGCACCTGGAACTTCCTCCACAACAGATCACATATTAGTCCACAAAGCAAGCTTCAGCAAATTCAAAAGGATCGAAGTCATGCCATGCATCTTTTCTCACCACAGTGCTATGAAACTAGAAGTCAACCACAAGAAAAAATTTGGAAAGACCACAAATAACATGCTGGTGGACAATGAATAGGTCAACCAGGAAATAAAAGAAGAAATTTAAAAGTACATGGAAACGAATGAAAATGAAAACACAACAGTTCAAAACCTTTGGGACGCAGCAAAAGCAGTTCTCAGAGGGAAGTTTATAGCAATACAGGCCTACCTTAAGCAAGAAAAATCTCAAAGAACCCAACCTTGCCTCGAAAGGAGCTAAAAAAAGAACAACAAATGAAACCTAAAATGAGCTGAAGAAAGGAAATAATGAAGATTAGAGCAGAAATAAATGATATAGAAACTAAAAAACAATAGAACAGATCAATGAAACCAGGAGCTGGTTCTTTGGAAAAAATCAACAA